>JAWMAG010000001.1:4477500-4662500 GCA_037013455.1 Ceratitis rosa | reverse complement strand
GCGGTAATTATCTGTTTGAGGATTGCGTTTATTTTTCAACAGTTTTACGTTTTTGTTGCAGCAACATAACAATGTTGCACAAAGTTTTTATCTCCAGACACATATGTACCATATATAAATATAAATAATTTTAAGCCCTTTTTCTCGTCCAACTTTGCACTTGTTCTCCTTGTGGATTTTGCAACCGAACATTGCACGAGAGCACAACAAAAAAAAAAAAAACAATTCGAAAGCAAAAAGAGTTCGGCAAAGACAAGGGCCAAGCGATTTGCGGCAACCTCAAATAACTTAAACTAAAAAAAAAAAGTAACAACAAAAAACCTTAAATATATATTTATGTATATTTATGTGGTATATGTGCATCGGCGCTGCAAAAACGCTATATTGCAAAATAATTGTCTGTTTTCACTGGTCTACCTCCCCATACAACCTCCTTCGTTGCATTGCCACTTGCAGCAACGCCTTTTGTTGCTTTGTCTTAGAAAGTGTTGAGTATTCGCTGGCTGTCTGTTTGTGCGTCTGACGGCACGCCTTACTGTCTGCCAGCAATTTCTCTGTTTTTAGGGATTTTTTTTGTTTTTTTTTTTGAACAGCCACTCGTTTCGCCTTAAAATTAAAATTATGTCTTTTTCAAGTGAAAAATCTGCCTCAGACGTTTTTGAGCGTCTACACGCAAAGGCAATGCCAACAACACATTTGTTCTAACGGCACATGTACATTTTACAGTAAATTAAATTTACGCCAAAGTTTTTTTTTTTTTTTGGAAAGTACTAAGAGGCAACTGGGTACTACTGGGGAATCGGCAATCGTGGTGTTGACCGTTTACTGGGAGTAAGTGACGCACAGCATGTGGCAGAGTCAAAGTAACAGGAAATGAATGCAAATAAAAAATTTCAAAAATTATTTAAATGTTGGAAAATTGTTTCAATACCGGATATTCGCCGCGTAAAGAAACGTAGAAAGCATCGGCGTAGCGGGAAGAGGAATTCTAATAATTATGAATTTTAGTAATTAAAATGTTGTATTTAGTTGCTGCGCGTTACATAACTTTTTTTTCAGAATCGAGAGCTTTCTTTCAGCTCTAAGTGACATGCTTCTATTCTAAACAAAATTTTAATTGAAAAGCAGCAAAAAAAGCTCCTTTTCTGAAAAGCCCTTCATAAAGGGTCTATACTGCTGTCATTTATGGTTGAATAAACAAAATAATCAAGTATCGCACTCGAAAATATGGAAGTTGTGAAGTAAGTTCATAACCTATTAGTTGTCGAGGAGAAGTAGGGTCTAATCCCTCTGTCAAAAACCATAGTTTAGTTCTACTTTTACACACGAGCTAGACTCAGATACAAAAAGGTTCAAATCTAGCCAATTCATTTTCCCGAAGAGCTTAAAGGCTAACGAGAATACTCTGGTAACAATCAAAGAGCTGGCATGAATTCTCCATGAGCGTAGTCTACTTCATGCCACAGCCAGCGAGGCATAAAGTATTCTCAATGTAAGTTACTTCGTATGCTGAAAATTCCTCAAAAAGTTTGTGGAGCCGACTCGGTGTGAACTTTGCTAAAAACAACTCAGCTGGAGGAAATAAGTTTAAAGCAGGGCCAGTAAAGGGCTACAAATTTAGAACCCCTAAACCAAAATGGGAGCTAGGTCCCGAAATGGTATATTGACTTTATGCTGCTTTAAATCTCTGAAACAGCTACGTGTGTAGCTGGCATAGTAGTTGGGATGATAGCTTCTTCAATAAAGCCTATCTAAAATCATACAGAAAATTATAACAGAAGTCGGGCGACCAATAAACGGAAGCCTTTTGCTGGGTGGATGTTATCTGCAGTACACTTTCATGAGCAGGGAAGATTGGTCGAAAGGCAAGGTTAACAGGGTGTATGCATTAAATCGTGCGGTTTTTTTTTCGAAAATTTAGACTTTATTGTGAAAAAGATGTTATACATTTAACGCCCATCGGCAGCTACGATGTTTGCCCATCTTTCTGGCAGTTTGTGGATTCCATCCCAAAAGAACTGCTCCGGCTTGGAGGTCAAGAATCGAACCAATTTTTGATACCCTATTCTGAAGTGAAGCGTACTCCGGTGAGGGCATTCTGCATTGATCTGAACAAGTGGTAATCGGAAGGTGCTATGTCTGGGCTATAGGGCGGGTGGGGTAGAACTACCCGAATGGTTTTGAACTGGTCTTGCAACATGTGGACGAGCGTTGTCATAATGAAAAATTATTGATTCGCATCTGGTCACATATTCTGGTCGTTTTTCAGCGTTGGCCTTTTTCAAACGAATCAATTGTTCTCGGTAGAGGTTCCCATTGATCTTCTGACCCGATTTCAAAAGCTCATAATAGGGCACACAGCCGGCAAATATATCAATGGAGAGGAGAATGATGCCGGGAGAAGGGAAAGGGAATTTCAAGGACGCAGGGTTACCACAATCGCGGCAATACCTATCATCAGTCTCATTACTTAATTGTCACACCTCGTATATTTGCTCCACTGAGTTTCAAATTGGCTTAAACAGAGCGAGAAACTTTTATCAGGTTTGGGCACAAAAATACTTATGAAGCTGAAGTGGGTTTCTACAAAAGAACGTCAGGCAACCAAAAACCAGTTAATATACGTATTATATGCTAAAATCAATTTTTTTTTGTTTTTACAAATAATTTTTATTCTCATTTATATTCCCATACAATTTTGATTTAATTTCACTTTATGAAGAGGATTTTTTAATGGCAATAAATTGAAAAACTTCCACTTTATTAAATTCATAAGTGATTTGCTCATTAAATTGGGTATGCATTTTGAGAAGGAAAAATATTTATTCATACATATGTACATATGAATGTAAAGAATTATATTCCTTGCGTAATTTTAACTCAATCAGTATTGTTTTTTTAAGCACTTTTTTCAAGTACTTGCCGCTGTTGGTAAACTTTTTCATGGAACTTTTGCTATAAATATGTATTTTTTAGTATGCCTCTCATAGGCATATACATAAATGCCTACAGATATCGCTACAGCCTGTCATTTCCTTCCTCCTGCCACGCACAGTTATGTGTTTGGAATTTTTTTATGCCTCAATTTTGGCAATTATTAAACGAGTATTTTATGAACTTATTGAACCACTTCTGACTCCATTTCAACTATTGTTGCAGGCACGCATTGCTCAAGAGGCAGCTTAATGGAGAGAGTGAGAGAGAGAGGTAAGGGAGAAGAAAAAATGCGCTGAGATATGGGAAAAATTGCTTGGCGAATAGAAAATTAACTTTGACTTTTTGTCTCTTCGGCGGTTTTATTTATTTTTTTTTTTGCATTTTTATATGGTCGTCTTTGTGTTGCTTATAATAAAAAAAAATTTCCACATGAGGGCTGCGCGTTCTCAATGTGTGCAGAATTCAACAATATGCCACCCCAAATGTGTGGCGGAAAAAACTACACACTTCCGCTGTGCTTTAGCAAAGTTTTTTTGTTGCAAGGGAAGTAGCTAGGAAGAAAAAAACGCTGAGCTTAAGTGCCACACGCACGTGCCGCATAAAAATTGCATAGCCAAGCATTTAAGGAAAATGTACGAAAATGACCCAAAACAAATCGGACGCGTGTGTGTATATGAAGGGTGAGTGAAAAAAAATGTAGTGAAAGGAAAAAAAATTTAAGTAAAAAAGAATTTTACAAAGGAAGAACGAATATTTGAGCGCCAAAAAATATTAAAGCAAAAAAAAAAACATCGACAACTTTTCCTAGTAAAAATTACACACTCAATATTATTCGCTCCCCAACAGTCCCCACTCACACCTTTATTACTAGGAGTTCAAGTACTGCCAAACAGAACACAGCTCGCCTGCTAAGGGACAAGCTGAAGTTTTGTCATTGACCGTTCGCTATCGCCCGCTATCAGCTGGGGTGTGTCTACAAGGATCTATATATTGTTAAGGTATTCACATATGTATGTGTATATGTACTTTTCCATTCTACAATGTCCACTTACATACTTGTCAAATGGAATTTATGTCACAACAATAAAATTTATTGCAAATTACATTTTTTGTGTGTGCAACTTTTTGTTGTATTTTTCCATTCTGCACACCCTTTGCCGGTTTCGAAAGTTGTCTATTTTTTTTTTTTGTATTTTCCTCTCACTTGACCACACAAGTTGTTCGGGTGTGCGTTTGGAGTGTGTCTTTCTTTAATCCTTCTTCTTTCATGAAATATGGTTGTTGTTTTTATTGTAACCACAGTTTGTTGGTTGGCGGTTGGCGGCAATATTGTCAATTTTGCTTTAGCTTGGGTGAGTGGTAAGAATTTGGTTACATAGAAGTTTTTTATGTTTCAAATTTAAGGAAGATGAATTTTTGAGGTAAGATTTGAAATACCCGAGAAATGTTTAGAAGAGAGAAAGTGAGAGAGAGAGAGAGAGAGAGAGAGAAGAAGAAGAAGAGAGAGAGAGAGAGAGAGAGAGAAAGAGAGAGAGAGATAGAGAAAAAGAGAGGGAGAGAGAGGGAGAGAAAGAGAGAGAGAGAGAGAGGGAGAGAAAGAGAGAGATAGAGAGATAGAGAGAAATAGGAGAGAAAGAGAGAGAAAGAGAGAGAGAGAAAAAGAGAGAGAGAGAAAGAGAGAGAGAGAGAGAAAGAGAGAGAGAGAGATAGTTAAAGCTTATGACTCAGGTAATTCTTAGGGTACTAAAAAATTTCTGAAATTTTGAGCTACACCCGAACCGGCTAGGACACCCCCAAGCTGCTCGATAACATAGGAGAATTTAGGCGGGGTGATCCTATTTCGTGTGGTTACTGAGTTGTAGCACCAGAGAGAGAGAGATAGCATATTCTATAAGATTATGCCAACCCTGGCATATACAGATGATGATATGATACCGACAATAGCCGCCTCAACAATCACAGTAGTTACTTCCGCTTTCTCCACGTGGGATGTAGCAAGGAAAATTGGTGTCAAGGAACAAGAGAAAAAGTTTTCCTCACCGAATAAAAGGCAACTCAACCATGAAAAGACTGCCCAAGCATTAAACTGTACACCAATTTCGAAAGATCTCAGTCATCTTGACACAACTTTCTTAACAAAAAATCCCAAAGAGGAATGAATGCAAAAATTTAACAGTTTTTGATCATTAGCGCCGATGGTTCAAAACTCGGCAGCTGAGTAAGTTATTAAGTTCACCCAGAACCACTCGCAATCGATCTTAAGAATAAGACTTTCCGACCACTTCAACGTCTTTCAGACTAAATTTAAGGCAATAATTGAAACCGCTTCTTACAACTCTGTGGCTGTGTTTTCATAAAGTCTCTTCTAAGCAAGCACACCACCTCGAAGGTGTATGCAAAACCTTCGTAATTTGGGACCGCGAACATAAAGACATTCAAGGTATATCGAGGCTGACGAAAAAGCTTTAAGGGGGAACAGCTCTAACCAGGGTAAACTCTGTACATGATGTGAGTATACCTGCTAGGAACGACCTTCAACAGTAGAGCCAATAGCAGTTGACAAGATAAAACTACATGCAAAGTAGCCAGACATAACTGACCATCGAAGATCAAAGAGAAAATAACTGAGGCTCTACTCTTTCTAATAAGAACCTCTATGAGCATAACCTGTCGGGAGAGTTATTTCCCCTAATAACTTCCGTCGCAGTTGCAGGGACATAGACAAGGAGAAATCGGTGGAGCATTAACTCCGCGATTGCCCAGCCCTGACTGCGGTCCGACAACGTTTCCATAGTTCTTGTTATTTCGTTGCCCTACAAAGTTTGTTTCATTAAGTATTTTTTAAAGCTGGTTTGAGGATCTAGAAAGGTGAAAGGAAGTTTTCATTTTTTTTTTGATTTGGAAAAAAAGTGCAGCTGAAGCCCATTGAAAGCTTGTGGCAGTATATGGTGTACCTGCGAGCACCGATAAGTCGTGCAAAGAGTGGTTTCGATGTTTCAAAAGTGGCGATCGATGGTTCAAAGGTCATTGCTGTGCAAATGGTGAGACCAGACGGATATGTTGTACTATGAGCTGCTAACAAATAATACGTTTGAATCGCGAATTGCGCGAAAAATGAGCACAAACGACCGAAAGGTAATTTTACAATATGACAAGACTCGGCTCCGCGTGGCTGTAATGGTTAAAAAAACTACCCGGAAAAGCTGAACCGTACTCTCCACAACTTGATTCTTTAAACTACTGGCGTTTTTGACTGTCCTTTGAAGAAATCGAAGAATTGCTCATTGATCGTATCGAGGACAGTGGATTAATTTTTTGGAAATGGTATTAGAAAATTGCCAGAGAGATGGGAAAAAGAAGCCAATTTCGACGGGAAATATTTTTTACAATTGTTTTTTGTAGCTTTTTACAATAAAGACACATTTTTTGAACACAAGCACCTGAATTAATATTTATGTCGGCAGAAAATCGCTTCAGTGGTTACAAAGCGCCAATTATAATATGTATATATACCTATATGAATATACTCTCAATACTTAAATTTTCATTTGCTTTATCATTACAATTTTTGACAGTTTTATTAATTACAACTCTTTACGTACCAAAATCTGCGAGTTTTAAGCGAAAAAAAATATATATAAAAAAAATTATTATAAAGCTAAATATGTATGTATATGTATATTTGTGAATAGCTTCCTTTGACGATATACATAAATATATGTATGCATATAAATACATGAGAGCACTCAGTTATTCATTTATCACTTAAATGTCGATAATCGTAAAATTTTATAGTTATTGCCCATTCTCATAGATATGTATGTATGTATGTATGTACAAGTTAAACAAAACACATCAAGGAAATAAAAAGAAAAAAAAACAAAAAAAAATCTCACATTTGAACTTCACATGAAGAACATTTGCATATTGCACGCCAACAACAACACTAAATACAAATGTACATATGTATGTATGTATGTAAGCGCGTTAAAACAAATAAAATTGTGCATTAAAAATTTTCGAAACAAAAAGCTATAAAAACCTTAAAGAATTCTGCGACTATCCATGTGCATACATATAGGTACATACATACATACATATTTACATACCAACTGTTTCTTTTCTATGAAAATTTCTTATACGAGTACATTGACTAACCTCATAAGGACAATGCTTTACGCTTGCTTCTACTAATATATATGTATATTTGTGCATATGTAGATATATATCTACGTATGTAGTGTATTATAGCCCCATTATATTGCTACAACGCTCATAAATGACAATTGTTTTTTAATATGCGTTCATTGGTTGATGTTGATTTTAATGATCGCCGCGCGACAATGGCTGCTCGCAATGCCAGAAGCGTTATGACCACACTCTCAGCTGGGTTGGACGTACAGCGTGTGTGTGTGTGTGTTTGTGTACAATGATTGGCTGCAAATGGCTGAAAGTAACTGCTCTCTGAAGCAGTGGAAACAACATAACGACTTACGCCTTCCGTTCCCTAGCAGCGTGTTCTATTCTCGTTCAGGTTTTTAGTTGCAGTTTGCCCTTTGAGTTGTTCTTTTTATTGTTTTTTTTTTTCTCTTTTAATTTTTTTTCTACATTTTTTTCTTTTCATAATATTTTCATGATTTTTAGTTATTGCTAATATTGTTTGTACGCTATTCAGCTGCCTCTCGGGTGCTAGTTTTGTTGGCTCAACGTTTATTATTATGACTTTTGTTGTATTTGTAGTTGCATGCGCTTTTTTTTATCGCATTCAAAACGTCAAAGGAATAAACACTAAATTAAGTGACTATTATGAAAGTTGATTGTATTAAAAAAATAGTTTTGTATATACATATATGTATGTTTGTATATTTGCTTAGTTATGGCGTCATAAATCATGCATGATTTGAGGGCAATAATATTTTAAGTCATTTGAGAGTTGAAAGTGCATTGAAAATAATTGCAAATAAAATATAAGTACATAGTAATAAATAAACATGTAAATATGCATAATAAATATTAATGTAATATATAAATACTTAAATGCTGAAAGTAAAATTTAATCGTAAAGGAAATGGAAAGTATCGAAATTAAAGTTACTTTCAAATCTTCGTCTTCGCTCTTCGCACTTCCTCTCATAGTTAAAAGCCTTGTGAAACTTTCAGTTAGACTTAGATCAGCATATTCTAATACTGAAATAAATATATAGGAATTGTTTTAAATAAAAATAATTTCTTAAAAAAATATTTATACCTTTGCGCAAAAATAATTTACTGCTTTAAATTCGAGAAAATCCCAAAAAATATTTAAAAAAAATGCATTTTTCTCAGCACGTTCCATATGCCATACACTTTGTTTTTGTATTTATTATATTACTTTTTACGAAATGGAAATTAAAAATTGGAATTTGGCTATTTGCCAAAAATTCTTACAAGCAACATCGCTTCGGCTTTTGGAAAGTTGCAAGAAGAGTTGACTTTTTCAAGCAAAATTTTGTTCAGCGATGAGGCCGATTTTTGGCTCAATGGGTCTGGAGCAAAACATTACCCGTGTTATTCGCCAGTTACCAATCGAAATGCTCGAATGAGTCACCGAAAATTGGACTGAATGGATAGACCAACTTAGACTTAGCAGCGGTCAACATTTGAAAAAAAAAAAAAAAAAAAAAAGTAGTTTTTTCGAATGATAATCAACATTTCCCATTAGATTTGAACTTTTTGTGTTTTTTCTTAAAAAGAGTAAGGAACCTCGAAGTAATTGATCACCCTTTATATGAAATATAACCGAGTACTTTTGCTACCAACCAACAAAAGAACAATAAGTAGCTTATCAAAATTAGTAAAATTGAATTGATATAAGCAATTTGAGCTAATTATTTTTAGGTTATAGTTTTTATATCGATGACCGATGAGAGCTTTTAATAGTTCTTTCTTTTTCGAATAAGTTGGAGACTTATTGAATTCCTCACAGAAGATATTTCTTCTAAAGATAAAGCGTATTTCCAGATTGCAGGTAAATTCAATGGTTAAATTTTTTGTACCGCAGTTTTATCTGTATGTCACATTTAATTTGTTTACGATAGGCATATACGCAAGTTTCATCGAATACGTAGGCTGCTATATATAGGTCTGGCCTAGGCAACACTAAGTGTTGCCAGGTGCAATCTGACATTTTCATTGGAAAGTTCGACATTTTTTAGCATAACATCACTCAGAACGTTTTGCCATTTAATCGTGAATTGTTTTATTTACAGGGAATTAAAAAATTCATCTCGGCCAAAAAATGGAATTAACTCGTGAACATTTTCGTGCGATCATTTTTCACAATTTTCGACGTGGATTATCACGACAAGAGTGCATCGATGAACTTAAATCTTTGTATGGCTATGAAGCACTATCCCATAGCACTGTGAAAAACTGGTACAACGAATTCAATCGTGGCCGGCGCTCGCTCAAAGACGAATTCCGGGAAGGTCGTCCAAAAACAGCCGTTGTGCCAGAAAACATCGATGCCGTACGTGAACTGATAATGCAAGATCGTCATGTAACATACCTTCAGATAGAGGCATGCCTATGCATTTCTCCCACCAGCATACATTCGATATTGCATGAACACCTGGCCGTAAAAAAGGTTTGTTCTCGTTGGATCCCGCACAATTTGACAATCGCTCAAAAAAAGGCTCGTGTAGATTGGTGTAAAGAAATGCTGAAAAAATACGATCGCGGTGCTTCAAAAGACGTTTATAAGATCGTCACAGGTGACGAATCATGGATCTATGCGTATGAGCCCGTAACAGCAATCGACCGTGTGGGTCTTCCAGGACCAGCCAAATTCAACGAAAGTTGTTCGTGGAAGAAGCACTTTGAAGCAAATGGTCGCCTGTTTCTTCGGCAAAACTGGTCATGTGGCGACTGTTCCGCTTGAGCAACGTAGGACGGTCAATTCTGAGTGGTACACCACCATTTGTTTGCCTGAAGTCTTCGGAGAAATTCGAAAAACGAACAAGACAAGACGAATCATTGTGCACCATGACAATACGAGCTCTCACACATCGGCTCAAACCAGCGGCTTTTTGACCGGCCAAAACGTCGAATTGATGGGTCATCCGCCGTACAGCCCTGACTTGGCACCCAATACTTCTTTTTATTCCCACACATCAAGAAAAGAATGCGTGGCCAACGATTTTCGTCGCCAGAAGAGGCTGTTGAAGCATTCAAAAACCATGTTTTGGAGGTGTCTCAATCGGAGTGGAAAAAGTGCTTCGAAAATTGGTTTGAGCGCATGCAAAAGTGTATAAATCTTGATGGAGAATATTTTGAAAAACAATAAAACCATTTTCGTTGATAAATATTCGTGTTTTCATTATTTGGCCAGACATATATATAGAAACCCTCGTATCACTGAATAATTCAAGATACATTTTTCTTTCAGCGCTTTGTCGGGCGATTGATCTAAATGCTGAATATGTGATAATAGTAATTTCTAAGAAAAAATTGAACTTTTTTAGGTTTATTCAGAAAAAAAGGTTACGTAAGCGAGATAGTGGGGTAAAAGATGTATGAAAAACAAGTATTTTAAATCACAAAAATATAAATGAATAAAAAATTACATACAAAATTCAAAATAAATATGTATTTATATAAATAAAATGAAAGTTTTTTATTTGAAAAAAAAAAAAAAAAATTATTAACTCAATTTTTGATTAAATTAATCGCAATATGTAAAAAAAAAAAATAAATAAATTTAATCAAATAAAAATTTTTGGAAGCAAAAATAATAAAAGGAAATTTGAAAAAAATGTAAAATATTAAATAAAAAATGAAACAATAAAAAATTATTTAAGGAAACTAAAAGAAATTAAACGATTGCTCAGGATTACGAAGCCACACATTGATTTGATTAGAGAGTGGGGGTCAATGGGTCCGTTTGGTGGCCTAAATGAACTGATACCCAGCAACCACTTCAACCAACCAACCAAGCCACGTTTTTGGTTACTCAAAATATGAAATACTTGAAAGAAATGTTTTCTAGCACCGAAAAAAGAGGATGAGGTATTTATTAACTATACTTTTTTGAAATTTTTAATATATCGGAAGGTACCAAAATAGTACAATATCAAGAGAAAGAATTGACAGCAAACTTTTGCTCTGAAGTGAATTTGGAGTAGCAAAACAAATGTTTATAAAATAAAATATTTTCATTTAGTCGACTATTGGACAAATTTTTATCACTCTATTTTTAGCTTACGATTATCAACGATTCAATTTACTTAAAAAAAAAATATTTTTTAAAAAATTTACGGAAATTTAAGAAATTAAAATGCTTGATAAATGAGAACTCAAATCATGAGCTGCCTGATCTTTGTCGCTGACGATTTGGAGTGAAATGAGTACGAAAATCATAAAAATTTACGATCAAAAACAGACAACAACAAGCGACATTCAGTCAATTGGAACGCTCAAACAATAATCGTTATGCAATAAAAATATGAGCGCATAAATACCATTTATTTATTTTTCCTCTTTTTTTAATTATAAACATATGAAAGTTATGAGCATCAAGCAAAGTAGAAATCTGCCATGCCGCTGCGGATTTTGACAAAATAAATTAAGACTTTATTTCAATAGCAAATAATTTTTTATTTCATTTTACGACTCAACACTCAGCTGATAAGGCGAAAATAAGATGTACCGCTATACGATTGACAACACAATAACACCAAAAAGTTATTAAAGTGAATAATTTATTATATACTTGAACGACGGCGGCGGACTATCGGGCTATCGGCAAAAGGTCAAACGCTGCCATCATTGAGCTATTGAGCTATTGAGCTATAGAGATATGAATATGAAAGTGCTATTGAACGCGGTGGTGTTGTTGTGGCTGCGAGCCATAAAAATCGCAATAATTATTATTTTTTATCAGCAAATGGGTGGTCGGTTGTGCGCTCAAAAAAGAAACAAAAAATAAATAAAAAATAAAAAATAAAAGAAAAATGATAATAAAATGAAAAAATGAAGAAAAATAAAATAATATGCATAAAGTTGCAGCTAGACTGAGTTGAGCTTTGTGCACAAAACAATAAAAAAAATTAAAAAAAAAGAATTAAAAAAAAGCGAAAAAAATTTGCAGGAAAGCGAGTTAAATTACTTCAAATGCAAGACAAAAGCGCGGAGGAGATCGTAAAAGTTGTGTAATAAAACTAGCAAGCAACTCATAAATATCACTGCTGCAATATGACTATGACAGCAATAATAGCAACAACAACACTAACAACAACAACAGCGATAACTAAGACAACAGTCATAAATTCATTCGCACTTTTAGTCACACTTCTTTCACTGTAAATTTTTACAACACTTTTTTCACCCATTTTGCCAAGACTTTTATTACTACATTCCCTGTGTGTGCAGCAGCAACAACTCCTTCGCGTCTTACGTTCTTCACCACGCAGCAGCATTTCCCTCGGCACCACCGCTGTTGCTCGTAAATTAATTAAAATTTCACATAAAACGTTTGCAAAAATAGACAAAGCGAGTGAATGGTTTACTGTTGTAAGTGTTGGTATGTTTGTGTGTGTTGCTGTGTTGCAAAGCGCAATGGTTGGTGGGAAGAGCACAAAGTCCATTGGCGCGCGAAATCATTTTGTAAAATGATGCGTTAATTGAATTTATATGCCATTTCTAATTGGCCAATTTTCTATGGACTCTAGTAGTTAAAAGGCCAACAACAACAGCAACAATGTAGCAGAAAGCAACAATAGGAATAAATGGAAAAAAAACTAGCTCGGTACTACTCCCCTCAGTCCTCACAGTGCAAGTGCCACTCACTTTTGGCAATATTTTCAACAGCTACCAACTCAAGACGCCTTTCCTTTTTTTTTTTTTTTTGTTTGGTTTAGGTGTTGAGAGTAGTATGGCTGCTTGCCTCCTTGGACGGGAGTTCTTCTGTGCCATGTTTATGTAAGTAAGACGCTTGCAGACACAAGCTGTAAGTACGTTGAGTGCCACTTTAACGCCTGGAATGACGTGTTTCGCGCGTCATTGTTTGCACAGGCGGTCGCCAGATACATACATAAGTATATATATATAGAAATATATACATTAATGCATGCATACGTACACATATTTCTTAGTTGTGTGTATTGTTGCAAGCATACTTTGTATGAAAGCGTCTGTGTTTCTATATTTATTTTAGCGCCCACAGCGGATTGCTGCTGGAAAGTGATATCCCCAAGCAGTCCGGGTAGTTTACAAGGGTGTTGAGTGAGAGTGAAGCGCGTGGAAACGCAAATGTTTAAAAATAAATACTAATTAACAACAGCAAATTGAGAAATGTCAAAAAATATCAAAATCAAGTATTTTAAAGAACAAAAAAAAAAATAAATGAATATAAAATTACATAAAAAATTAATTAAGATTATTTATAAATAAAATAAAATAAACTTTTTATATAAATAAAATAAAATACGTTTTTTATATAAAAAAAATAAAATAAATTTTTTATATAAATAAAATAAAATAAATTTTTTATATAAATAAATTAAAATAATTTTTTTATTTGAAAAAAAAAAATAAATAAATAATAAAGAAATAATAAATAAACTAATAATAAATAAAGAAAATAGTAAATATTTTTTAACTCCATTTTAATTAATATAATCGGAATATTTAAAAAAGGAATTAAATAAATTTAATCAAATAAAAATTTTTGGAAACAAAAATAATAAAAGGAAATTCGAAAAAAATTTAAAATATTAAATAAAAACGAAAAAAGATAATAAAAAAAATATTTGAAGAAAACAAAATGAAGCTAAAATTTAACTAATTAAAAAAAATGAAAAAATAAAATTGAAAAAAATTAAAAAAAAAATATAACAAAATCTAATTAATATTAAAAATTAACAATTTCTTCATCAAAAAAAAAAAATCTCAACAAATTAATTTGTACAATCGAAGCTTCTGTAAATTTTTCTCCAGGCAAAACTTTCCCGTAATCCAAGAGAAACTTTGTTAGTACAACATTAACATTTTTACAGAGTTTTCTTAAACTATATCCATAAAACCAACTATTTGTATTCAGTCTTTAAACTTTTAGAAAATTATAAAAAGTTGAAAATTTTTGTGTTATTTACAATAAATATTTGTAGTGAATTTTAGAGCTAGCACTAAATTGTCAAAGCTAATTTCTTTAACCTTTTAGAAACAAATTAGTACTAAATTTGGAGCACAAATATTCAAACCTATTCGATTGCTCGTTCTTGCCCTTCATAGATAGAGCAATACAATTTTTTTTTTATATTTAAGAGTTTAACATAAAAATTTATCGGGAGAAAATTTTTCAAAAACATATTTTTTTATCCATTTATCACTAAAGTAAATACAATATCTAATGTTTTACTCTTTAGCACAAATATTTAAAACTAAACATATTAGTTTTTATTTAAATTACGACATATTCGTTGAATTTGTTTAACATCAAATAATGCCAAAAGTATTCTAATTAACTTTTAGTACAATTTGAATTAATCCTTTTTTTTTAATTTTCAGTAAATCATTTGATATAAAATATATTATTTTTAATTCATTAGAGAAAAGAAACGTAGTAAATAATAATGAACTTTTAATTATTAGGGTATTTTGTAGCATTTATTTTAAGAAAATTTTAGAACAAAATTAAAAAGAAATCAATTTTCATAGAAGCCTTCGGTACTAAATTTTTAAGTGCATTTTTTATCAGCAAAATTTCCAGCCAGTTTTTTGGTACCAAATAAAAAAAAGATTTTTGTACTAAAAAAAATTTTTTATACTAATTAAATAAGTACTATTTTTTTAATTTTAATCTTAAAACTAAAAACCTCACAAATATTTCTGAATTTTAAAGCGTTTTTTAGTACTAAATTTAGGAAACATACTTTGTACTAAGCTTAAACTAAACTAAATTTAGTACGACATTTTAGAAAATGTTTTGGACTAAATTTTGAAAAAAGTCATTTTATAAAATGTTTTTAGTATAAAAAAAGTACAAAAAAAAGTTAATTTTTAAATAAATATTTTAGTACTCCATTAAAAAAATATTTTTCTTTTTAATTTTGAACTACAATAATTTAGTAAAAAAAAAATTTTTATAGAAAAATGGCTAACTTTTAAGGGTACTGTTAAAACCAATTTTATAAAAGGTGTTTTTTTTTTAAACAGAATTTAGTCCAAATTTTTCGAAAAAAGACTAAGTTTTGAGACAAATAGGTTTATTTAAAGAGAACATTATCGATACTACTTGTAAATATGTTATTTTTAAAACAATATTTAAGTCAGAAGAGTGTACTAAAAAGTTTTAGTACTAAATTTAAAAATTGTATTTTTAACTGCTAACTGAATTTTATGTTAATTTTCTAGAACTATTTTATGCACTAAATTTAAAATAAGCTTGTACTAAAGACCATTTAAGTACTAATTTTTGATATTTTTTTTTCATACATCTGTTTACTATAAAACCTTTGAAAGATTTTTAATTCACAATTGGCAGAAAACTAAAACTTTTTGCTTGTACTAAATTTAGTACCAATTTTAATTTTAGTACAAAACTAAGTACTAAATTTTTTATTACTAATATTTAATGTGCTATTTTGGTTTACATGTTATTTACCTTGTATTTTTTTTTAATAAATATTTTTTTCAAATTATTTCGACTTATTACAACAACGCCAACTACCATATTTGCAACTCATAAAATTACTGAAACTACAGCGCACCCCCAAAGTGACTCATCGTGCGCACTTTATGGCAAATAAAAATATATTGAAGTGAGCAACTGTACGCAAATAAAATAAAATTAAAATCAAAAAGGAAAAATATCCCAAAAATATATATTATATATGCGTATACATATGTACATACTTATATAATATATACCTATACCTTAAGCGCAGTCAGAATTGCCAGCGGTGGAAAGTAGTATCATGAAGCACTTATGCTTGCAACCAAATGGAAACACATAAAATTATAATAGTAAGGAGTCAAAAACGAGGTAAGAAGCGAGACATCATACAGACACTCCAAAGCACTGACTTCACTTTTTCTGCTTCTTCTTTTATGCACTTTAAAAATGAATTCTCGCAGCAAGCAAAGCAAAGCAATGAAATAAGATGCACTCGCTGTGTATTTTTCTTGGCTGCGTTTACACGGTTGTTTGGCAAAAATGAAAATAAGAAGAAATCAAATAATAAAGTCAGCCAAGGCAAGTATGTATATCTCTCTAAGTATGTACATAAGTACATTTGCAGACACCAAAATGAAAATTATTTGTATAACTTTGAAATGTGAGCGTGCAACATGAAGTTGCACATATATATGTATTGCGTGTGCCTGTGTGCTGGCAAGTTGATCTTTTACATGAACTTCCATAACGCGCAATATGAATAATTTCACTCAAAATTGTGCGAATAGTCTAGAGTTGAAAGAAAAAAAAAAACAACTACAAATGAGATGAGTAAATCAGAAAAGTGTGCAAAAGTGTAATTTATATAATATATATATGGTATATTAAGAAGATGGCTATGCCAGCACTTCAGCGACTGGTAGTGTATACACACAGCCATACAAACATACAAACATATAAGTAGCACTTCACAGAAATTTGGCTGATGTTGCCAAAACTATGATAATGATGCATGCTTGAGTTAAGGTTGAGTAGGTATGTTGCCACACACTCGCACTTCGTTGCTTGCTTGCTACCTCTGAAACCACTAAAAGGCCAACGTTGCACCAACTGATAGCGGCAGTATTGTTTGGTGGAATATTTTTTAAGATATTTCTTGGCTCACTGCCAAACATAATTTGATAAATGTAAGCCAATTTTGGAAAGAAGCAAGAATAAAATTTTAGCTTTTATAAAGTGAAGATGCATACGTGTATGCATGAGAGCCGTGCGCTGAGTATGTGGTTGAGAGATGGTTTGCCTCTAATTTGTTTGAAGTGCGGCAGTTAAATGAAATGAAAATTTTCAAGATAAGCCGCTGGTGGTACTACGTAATATAATAAAAGTGCTGCCAAAAATTAGGTTAATTTAGTATGAAGGTGATTTTTTTCTTTGAAATTTTTTTCCTTTTAAAATGGAAAATTAAATAGAAGAAAGCAGCTGCTAATTCAAATGGAGGCGTAAAATATGCATGACAGCCAAGTAATTTTTTATAACATGATTAAATACGTGGTAAGTGGTATACGAAGCAGTTTTGAGTTAGTTTCTTCAACATCAAGTGAGGCATACAACTTGAAGGGGTACCTGCTGCTACTTGTATTTGATTAATCCTCTTAAAATTTTGAGTGACCAGAGAAAATTGTATTCTATACTTCAAAATTGTGATTATGAGAGCTGAAAATATTCTTGCTGGCAGTTCTAAATGGCATTTCAAAGGAGCACCATGGACATGTACACGTATGTATTGTTATGTTCAAGCAACTAATGATTACTTGAGTCGCATTAAAAACAGGTTGCTTGCATTCTTAAGTCAATTATGCAGCTGCCAATCGGCCTTAGAGGTGTTTGAAGCGACAGTGCGTGAAGAATTCTTAAACAAACGAAAAAGAGTTCAACAAAAAGGAAAAAATATAAATAAAACAAAATAAAAAAATCTTTCAAGAAAAAGATTGCAAGAATAACAATAATATAACCAAAAATTTTCAAATGTTTCCAATTATAAATTTTGGCAAAAATTACTAAACTAATTAATAATATTTAATAAATTAAATTAAACACCTGTAAAGAAATTTAGAAAATACTTAATAACAAAATTTTAGAATAAAATTTTAGAACAAAATTTTAGAATAAATCTTTACAACAAAATTTTAGAAAAAAATTTTACAACAAACATTTACAACAAAATTGTAGAATAAAATTTTAGAACAGAACTTTAAAACAAAATTTTAGAACAAAATTTTACAACAAAATTTTACAACAAAATCATACAACAAAATTTTACAACAATATATTACAACAAAATTTTACAACAAAGTTTTATAAGGAAATTTTAGAACAAAATTTTACAACAAAAATTTTAAAACAAAATTATACAACAAATATTTTAAAACAAAATTTTACAACAAAAATTTTAAAACAAAATTTTACAACAAAAATTTTAAAACAAAATTTTACAACAAAATTTTACAACACAATTTGACAACAAAATTTTACAACACAATTTTAGAACAAAATTTTACAACAAAATTTTATAAGGAAATTTTAGAACAAAATTTTATAACGAAATTTTAGAACAAAATTTTACAACAAAATTGTAGAAAAAAATTTTAGAACAAAATTGTAAAAAAAATTGGAAAAAATCTTAAAAGAAAATTATAGAAACTAAATTTAGAAAATAAGTAACCTTAAACTTAGTAAGAAAATATTCAAAATTAGCAGAAATTTTAGTACTACACTTTCGGCCAATATCTAAAAGACATTTCAAAATTTAAAAAATATTGTGGTACTAAATTTTATTTATTCCAAGAGAAGTTAGAACCACAAAAAAGAAATACGTAATACGACGGTCGCGATAGTCGAGGTGATAGCATTGCCTACTAACATTCGGAAGGCCAGGTGTGACGTGTGACCAAACATCCAATATTATAGAAAATGGCATTGAATGACAAGCCCTCCGAGAGTATTTCTGCCACGAAATAAAAGCTCTTCATAAAAATCCAGCTCCGTTTGGTGCCCGTTAAGAGTAAACTGTAGGTCCCTCCATGTGTTGGAAAACCAACTAGACGCACAAAAAAAGTCTTGGAAGAGGAACAAGGTCCAAAAATTGCTTGGGCGGTTACAAAGCGCCAATTGTATATAAAAATTAATATGTTTCACTGATATCTCTTAATATTATATCCTAAAATTTTCAATATACATATATTTTGGCATGGACCATTAAATTAGTATTATTAGTACTTAAATTTGTATTGAAAAAAGTATACAGAATCAGTCCGATTCGAATAAATATGTACCTTAGTATGATGTAAGATAAAGATTTACACTTAAAATATTATTTAATGCGAAAAATACTTGATATAAAATATCTATAAAAATTAATAAACTCTAAAAAAATATAAAAAATGAAAAAATTTAAGAAAACGTAAATTTTGCATCAAAAACTAAATTAGAAAATTTCAGTTTCCTTTTGCCCATACAATTTTATTTATATTATTAAATCATAAGGAAGTTACCATTAAACAGATTTTTTTCTTAATTCAATATTCCAATTTAGCACAGAATTACAATAACAATAAAAAGAAATAAGCTTACTAATGGCATAAAAGGTAAGCATATTCTCTTCAGACTACCGGTGTTTGCATTTATATTTAATTTGCTTTCTATTCAATTATTAAACTAAATAATTATACACGTGTGCCCAATCGATATACACGTATTTGTATATATGTATGTCTGTAAGTAAGCTTGAATGTCTTTAGATTTTCATACATTTATTTCTGCAATTTATTTTCTTAACAAAATTTCCATTGGCCATCAAAATTCTGCTATCCAATAATATTCATTCTTCAACAACACCAAATATAATAGTTATAATAACCACAAAAGCTTTTATAATAACTGTAATAATCATATATCAAAAGCAAATTACAAGGCAACCTATAAGCTGATATATTTCAACACACACACACACACACACACACACACATGTGAGTGTACTTTGTTGGCAACTAAAACCATGAACAATCGAATATCCTAAAAGAGGTGGAGAGAGCGTAAAACTTGTGCAAAGGAATTATAATAAGAAATGGAAAATCGAAGGCGCCAAAGTCGTTTGAGTGACTCTTTATAATGTCCGTGCTTCAGTGCATGTGAGTGTGTTGGAAATTAAGTAAGGTGAAATGATGTTAAATGAAATGAATACGCAAAAGCCCACACAAATGAAAAGGTTCGTTCTTAATGTGAATTCTATTAGTTTAATAGCAAAAGCAATTGAACAAAGTACTAAAGAAAACTAACAAACTTGAACTTCACACACATTACTTTTGTAAAAACATACTCGTACTACATATCTATGCGTAGTGTGGATTAAGGCGCAGGGCCAAGAATTTTATTGTCACAATAATAATAATGTCTTTGGCAGCTGAAATGGTAGAAAAATATCTGAGGGAATACAAAGAAATGTCAGAACACTTATGCATAGCTGCACTTGAGCGGTGATAAAGGAGTATATAAGTAGGTAAATGTATGTGAATGTCGCACTTGTTTGGCACGCTACACAATAGGCGCACAATTCAATGGTGACATTTCTCTATTCAGCGTAACACTTTCTGTCAAAAGCATAAATTTATATGTTTGCTAACTTATGAAAGTGGGCTGCTTATGTTATTTTATGTATTTTTGTTAAATATTTTTATCAAGACTACTTTTACAATTGATTACATTGTTCCTAGTATGTAACTAGTTGCGAAAAATTTTTGAATATTTTAGTGAAAATTTTTCGTTTTAAATTTCGTACAAGTATTCAAAAATGTTTTTATTTGGCGAAAAATTTTGTAACTAGTTGCGTAACTAGTTGCCAATTGACTCCGGCTTTTAATTTTATTTAAAAAAGAAAATATTAATGTTTATAAAAATAAATACTTAGCTAAAGTATATTGACAGAAAACGTCTAACATTTTTCAAGCTTTTCGGGATTTAAGCAGATGTTCAATGTTACTTGTATTAAAAAATGCTCAATTTCAACTGTCACTTGTCAGTTGTCATTTGTCATTTGTTAATTGTCATTAATAACAGTGTAATAAGAACTGTTTGGCTCAAATTATATTAGTGTAGAGAAAACTGAGCACTGTAACATATCATTTGTTAGCTGTCACTTGTCATCTGTCAGTTGTCATATGTCATTTGTCACATATTACTCAAAACAAGCGTTTTGAATTCATAACTTTACAAATATGCTAATAAAAAAGTATTTATTTCTCTTTTTATTTATTACCATCTTACATGAGTTCAATGTACTTCCTTGTCATGATAAACCAGCTGTCAGTGTAACTAGTCATCTCTTTAGTAGCTTCTAAACATTTTGTCACTTGTCACTTGTAAGAAACTACTGAAATTCAAATTTTACTGAACATTTGCTACTTTTATGTACGCTAATTTAATTTAAAATATACTTAGTGGATAATTTTAGATGGTGAAAAAGTCTTATTTAAATTAGAGACTGTCAGCTGTCACTTGTCATGTGTAACGGGCGTCCTTAAAGTATACCTTTTTTGAATGTTTTATTTAAAAAATGTTATATTTTATTCATAGTGAATATAGTGTCTTAAAAAGTGATTTTAATAACTTACTTAAAACCAGGTTGTCATTTGTCATTTGTCACGTATAACTAAAAGTCCAAAGTATATTTTTCTTATATTTTTTAATTAGCAAAATTTTTTATTATATTAATAATGCATATTGTGTCTGAGGAAAGGTCCCTGTTGATTTTTGTTACGCAGAAATGCAAATGCTCTATCAGTTGTCACTTGTCATGTGTAACTGGTATACTAAAAGTTTACTATTTCTAAATTAGTTTATTTAGCTGACTTGATATTTCAGTCATATTGAGTATAGTGTCTGAAAAAAGTAGTGACTTGATTATTTGAGTAGCTCGAAAAGACTAATTAGGTATCAATTGTCACTTGTCATATGTAATTTGCATCCTTAAAATATACTTTAATTTAATTTGTTAAGGGAAATTTTATATTTGAAACACAATCAGCGACTAGGCTAGCTGATATTATCTACAGCTATAGAAGTATAGTAATCTTAATTAGAATGCTGTCATTTGTCATTTGTCACATATAATCACTGACTAGAAAATAATTTTTTAGTATTTAATATGAATAAACTATACAACGAATATTTATTTTAACAGCTTTTCTATCTAAACTTTGATCAGAATATAAATTTTGATGAAACTTTCAGTTAGCTTTCGACTTTTTATTTACAAAGACTTTATCCAAACTTTTTGCTTGGAATCATAATAAATCCTTCCAATAGTATTAACGCCTGCTTGACGAGTTTATTCTTTTATATTTTCTTTTTATTTACTTTTTTTCTAATTTTTCTTATATTTTTTTTTCTAGTTTTTTAAGCCATATTTCAAACCATAAATCTGCTCACTATTCACGTAGAAATCACCGCATTAATCCGCCATAAATCACATAAAGATAAGGAAAAAGTTAAACTTTTTCGATGGAACATACCTGAAAGTAGATGAAAGTAAGGAAAAAAGTTAGAATTATAGATATAATGATATAAAAAAATCAGAAATTGGTAAGGCATAAAAGTACTATCTAAATATAAAATAAATAAAAGTACTATCGAAATATAAATAAATTTTTTCTAAATATTTTTTTTATAAACAAACGTACACTCCTGTAGGTAGAGTTTATGTTATATCTTATCTCATCTCGAGATGCCAATTAAATTAAAAACAAATTATAAATAAAATGTGGCAGGTCTCCAGTGCGTGGCATTGGGTAGCGGCAAGAAGGAGGAAGATGTAAGGAATATTACACTTATACACGTATATACACGGAAGAGGCGCTGACGATATGCCTAAGTAGCAGTGGCAGTCAATAAAATCGATAATTTATTTGAACGCTTCGCCGAGCGTCGGGGAAAATCACAGATAAGAGCTTATTTTTGGGAATAACGTGTTGAGAGGGAGAATAAAAGCAGAAAAATCAAATAGCAATGTTGTTTAAATACTTTAAGAATTCAAAATAAACAGCAACAAATACAAATAAACAGCTGAATGAAGGGTATCTTCACTTAAACATATATAGATACCTATGTATGTTTGTATGTGCTTGCATGTGAAAGGAAGGTGAAAAATTGGAAAAATCAAAAAAAAAAAATAAAAATAAAAAAATACTAAAGCAAAAACAAACAACAGAAGTTAGTGAAAGTAAATGTTTGAAACGAGTGTGTGGAAATGCGCGTGTCCAAGCGGCTTTGAAAAGCTAATACAGTAGCGAAAAAAAATTAAAAAAAAATAAAAAAAATTATAAAAATAAACAAATGGACATAAAGTTTTTCCATTTCTACTTCTTTGATTTTTATCTCACATTAATTTACAAACTTTTCCATTTCTTTTTTTTTTTTTTTTTGCTTCCTCGATTTTAAGGCTGTCGAAATAAATACTTTATTTTCATTTATAAATAAACAAACAAAGAGCAAATTGGAAAGACAAACACATAACAAAAATCTAAGCGTGCTTAGAGCAGCCAAGAGCGCGCTGATAACACAAACAAATGTCGAGGCAATGAATGAAAAAGAAGAAAAAATAAAAATAAATAAATAAATATATGTATGCATGTAGAACACAAAGCGCCAGCTAAAGCGAACTTCAAACGTTCCCAGTGGACAGCTGTAATAAAAAAAAATAATACGCCAATAAGAAAAACTTCTAAAACATCAACAACAAAGCCCACCAAGTATGGTAAAAAGGTGATATTCCAAAAATTGGGCCTCAAAGTCGGCGGCAACCATTAATTTTACTCAACTGTCAACTGACGACTTAAGTTTAATACTTTTACTCGACCGCAACACGAAACGAAAAAACGCTAAAACCAAAGGTAAAGGCAAAGTCAAAGTCAGGCAAACCTGCTTGACCGACACAACACTTACATACGTAAAAGCTATTTGCCGCTGCCGAGCGCTGGTTTTGTGGTGGTTGTGGTAAAGATCCTTCGTGATCATTGTCCTTCTTAGCCTTGATAGTGGCATTTTAGGTCAATGGAAATTTTGCTTTTTTTCCCCAGTTAGTTATTGTGGTCGGCCAGTAAAGGCGAGGAGAAAGAGTTGACCACAACACACCAACCGACTGTCCGTTTAAATGGACGATAATTCATATAGGCGGACGTGGATTAGAATAAATAGCTATGTAAATATGTCCAAATCTAATGTATGTACTCGAGATAGTCTGACATTTCTCCACCCAGCGCTGTCCGTTAGAGAGACAATGCTTGGTGTTATCTCACATGAAGGTGGGTATGACAGGTAGGCGGTTTGCGGTTTTAATACTTATTGCCGCTACTGTATGTTTTGTCAGGGTTAAAAGCTAAATAACAGTAGATAAAGACAGTTAGTGATTGGTAGTAACTAGCCGAGCGGTGAGCATGTGTGTGTCTGTCAAACAAACTTGGGTTATAACTTTAATTGCTGGCCCAGCGATTAGAATTTTTAGTAGGCGTTTAAACCCAGACGCTTTAAGCACTGACAAGCTGCCGATATAATGAAGATTCCTTTGGAGAGTAGACTAAGAGGATATAAATGCAAAAGTAAAGATAATCTTGAAACAAATTAAAAATGTAAGTCCTAAAGTCGCTTCCATTTGAAAAGTCATCACAAAATTTCCAAAGACCTTTTTTGACTCATTATCAGGTATGAAGGTCATCTGGCTGATGACCTCTCCGCATTCAAGGTTCAAGCCTTACAAAGAAGATATTTTTCTTCTATTTTTTGGAAACACGAAGTTTCCGTAAGCTTTCTCTAGTGGGAAGAGTTTTCACTGATATTTATATAAATCAACTTAGAAACTCAGAATTTTTTTCTGAAGACTCTTTAAGTGGACAAATAGCTGAGTGGAGCTATTTGTAACCTTTTTCTCAGATATTTACGAGAGAGAGAGAGAGAGAGAGAAAGAGAGAGAGGGAGAGAAACAGAGAGAGAGAGAGAGAGGAAGAGAGAGAGGGAGAGGAAGAGAGAGAGAAACAGAAAGAGAGAGGAGGAGAGAGAAAAAGAGAACGCGAGAGAGAGAGAGAGGAAGAGAGAGAGAGAGTAAGAGAGAGGGAGAGAGAGAAAAAGAGAACGCGAGAGAGAGAGAGAGGAAGAGAGAGAGAGAGGAAGAGAGAGAGAGAGAGGAAGAGTGAGAAAGAGAGAGAGAGATAGAAAGAGAGAGGAGGAGATAGAGAGAGAGGATGATAGTAAGAGAGAAAGAGAGAGAGGAAGAGGGAGAGAGACGAAGAGGGAGAGAGAGAAAGGGAGAGAGTGAAAGATAGAGAGAGAGAGAGAGGCAGAAATTTGCAGGATGGTTAAAACCGTTTATATATATGACCCCGGTGTGGCCACCGCAGGTTTGCATTGCGTACCAACATTGGGATGGCCAGAATTCGAGTCCTGGTTCGAAATAAAAGGCTCCACATAAAAATTCATCCGCCGTTCAGAAGCGCTTTAGAATAAGTAATAGATCTCTCCATTTTGTTGATAAAACATTAAGAGGAACACCGAAGATTGTGAGAAGAGCTCGGCCGAAAATCACCTCAGCGCCAAAGCACCAATTATTATTATTATTATTATTGTCCCGAGAGAAAAATTATGAAACAGCTTCATATGACTACCATATATCAAATTCTTCAAATGTACTTCGAAACTTCAGCTCAGCAATTTTCAACGACGGAGAGAAAGAGGGAGATTTTGGCTCCATTGCAGAGCTCAAAAGAGCACTACTCTGGTAATTATAATTATACCGAAATCAAAATGAGAGAATGCTTTGTGGATTATGCTATATAAGAGGTAGTATTTGAAGAGAGATAAGAAGGAAAAAGAGAGAGAAAATATAGAAAGAATGAAAGAGAAAGGTAGACTAGTGAGCAATCTCTCACATATTTTAGTTAGGTACTATTTGCTGACAGACCGCAGCCATGCTTTTGTTACATTGAAGGATATGAATTATTTTCAGAATTCTAAACTTTTTTGCTCCAATCAGAAAAATTAAGTACGAGACACTGGAAACCAAAAACAAGAAGGTTAAATAGAATTCTTTTACTATTTTGGAATTTGTAAAATTATACTTTCATATGAGCAGCCATACATTTTTAATTATGAAAGAATTTCAAATCTAATTTTCCAAAATAAACTCAAAAAAATTCCCATAAGCAAACACAATTTGAATTTCTCTATAGTGAGAGTAATTTTAACTAAAAAAAAGTTTCAAAATGCAAAAATTACTTCGTCACTTTTCCCAGTTTATTTTGCCCTTAGCTTAAGTGCATCGTTAGGCAAAAATAACTCATTAACCAGTAGCGAGTAAAAAGCGGAGTACGAGTAGACACTAAAACAGCGGATGAGACCATTAGCCTAAGCAAGCTGACAGCAGACAACAGCCGGCGAGGCTAAAGCGGACAGCGAGGCATCATTAATTAGTCTTAGCTGCTTCATTTGCCAAACGGTAAATCCCTGCCAAATTAACAACGCCAAAGGAAAATGACACAGAGTCAACATAAAGGAAGAAGCTTTGAAGCACACTAAAGGAAAATTAAAAAAAAAAATAAATAAATAAAAAAGTAAAAATAGAAAATAAAAAACGAAATGAAAAATTGCAAAAATTTGTAGGAAAAAACTTGAGGAAAAATAGAAAAAAAAATATGAAAAAAATTCTTAAATAACTTTGTATACGTAAACTGCTGAAAAACCCCATTAGTGCTGATGCAAAGCCACATGTGATTGAGACGGCCTTTGCTTGCACCTGTCATAGGCCTGACCAACTTTCAACTCATTTACCAGTTAGCAGTCACTGACTTGGTCTCAGTAGACGCCCCAATGCAAGCAGCGGGCAAAATCAAAAGAAGCCGCTGAGGGAGACAAAGTGAAAGCAGTAGAGAGAAAATACTGTTGAGCCCAAAAAAAAAAAAAAAATGGTGAAAGGTGAGGCAAAAAATGTTAGAAAATGGAATAAGCAGACATGAGAAAGAAATATACGACATATATTTGTATGCGTGCTTGTGTGTGTGTAGTGGAAATGCTGCTAAAAGCAATGTCCCAAAAGTAATGACCTGTCTGGTGCACCTGGGATACCACCAACGGTGCTTGAAACGGCCTAAAGGACGCAAACATGAGTGGTTATATATATACCTATATGAAATGATAGGTATACCTATATGTATGTAATAATGTCTATGCGTACGTGGTTTTCTATGAAAACACGCTGGGATTAAATCGTACACACACACACACCCACACATAGTTGCCAATCCACCGAGCAGCCTGACACTTTTCACACTTTTTCACACTTCGAATATTCAGTATATTCAGTTCTTCTGGCACTGATTCTGATTGTCCTTTCACCGCATCTCTTTAGCTCGCACACTCTGCGGAGAATCATCTTGCCTACCATGAATAAACACAAAAAATTAATGAGAAATTTTTCTAACAAAAGCTGAAAGCTGTCAGCTGAAGCATGTAGGCGGCTGCCGTCGGAATAGCCAAATGTACCATAGAATAGAGAAGGATTTGCAAGAGATAAAAATGATGATGACGGTAAGTTAACGGTAATAGTAACGTTAACATGGTTGAGCACTGAGTTGATAGTTGAAATGAGGTTAAGAGGGCAGAGTGGGGGATGGGTTGGTAATGAATGAAAGTGAGCTTAAAAGCGAAGCGGTATGTATACACCTGCAGGGTCCCTGAAGAATGGCCGTTAGTTGAAACTAGAGGTGCGAGAGTAAAAATATGTGAAAGAACTTTTTCCCCTCTCCCTGTTTAATGCAACTGTGGCTCGTGAAAGCAGCAGCGCGCGGCTCGTATTTAGCGACAATGGACAAAATCTCATTTGTTAGCGGCTTAACTCGCATATCCTTACAGTTTTATGAATAGTTATATATATTTTTTTATATGCTTGCCTGTATAGGTATGCACAGGCATAGTTATGAGCTCGTACAACTATTAAGATACATGTAAAGGACTCTGAGTTACAGGACTCCATAGTAAAATTTAGACAGCGTTTATGCAGCGCAAAAGTGTAGAAAAAAATTTTAATTTATATATTTATATGCTCCATTTCGTGAGCTTACACGATGCAATGAAATTGGGTCACGCAAACATTTATATAAATGTAATAAGGATACCCAGCAAGGACTTCCATAACATCCAAAGCGCTAGTCCATGCATGTAGAAAGGTAGAGAGACAATTTCATACACAGGTATACCTATGTATGTATAGCTTTATTTATTTCTACTCTACGCAGGTGTCATCTCACCGGAAAAACGCAAATAAAATCTAATTCCGCGCAAAAGCTAAATAAAACTTTATATAAATAGGTAGGTAATCCACCAAAAGCAAAACTAGTTAAGAGTCATATCCTGTTGGTACAATCAGTTTGTCCTTTGCGTAAATTAAAAACGAAGTACTGCAAGGAAATGTTGAAATGCTTGGAATTTTAAAAATAATAGCTTTGTTTGTTGGCAATTCGAGAAGAAATGGATTTGAAAATGACTCAAGAGAAAAAAAATCAGCATAGAAAAGATGATCGTAGAAACTCACAGCAACAACAAGCATATTTTTTAATAATTTTTACAAATTTTTCTACTAAAAAATTGTTATTCACTTCTCTAAGCGCAACACAAAATTTCAGGTACTCATTAAGTAAAATTGTAAAATGTTGCCTACATTTAGGCAGTTTACTTTTTGCTTTATCCAAGTTCCATACCTGAAACATGTAGAATCTAGATATTTAATATAATATAATTTTTTCCATCAAAAATATTATTGAAATGTTCATTTAGGTCTGTGATTTAAATTAGTATCCATTAATTAAGTAAGTGTACCTAGTTTCAAGTGTCATTTGATGAAATGAAAGTTTAAAAAACATTTCCTATTTTAAGGCGCATTTTTTTAATATCATTTACCCGAGCCAAGCCCTCTTAGGAATTGGAATAATATAACTCGTAATATAAAAGAATAAATAGTACGTAGTACAGTTCGATAGGTCTTGGTTTGAGTCATGGTACAACTAACAACCACAAATTAAAAATATATTATTTAAATTTAAAATAAATTGATTTTTTCTAATTCGAGGTTCTTCCATTTGTTGGAAAAAAAACTGTAAGAAGCTCACCACAAACTGAAGCAGAAGAGGCTCTTTCTGTGTCATTGAAAAACTCTCAGATGAACATAAGGGTTTTAAGAATAATTAAGACCACTAGAAGTAATTTCATCAGTCCTTTTAAAGAAAAGTTAATCTTTCTTAATATTTTGTTATTATTTCAAAATTCGTTGTCAAGAAAAATGTTTATTTACACTGTGACTTGTACTTTTTGTATTTTAAATGCTGAAGGCGATGAGTTGGTAAAAACGTTGCCTACATTTAGGCCAAACTAATTAATTTTATCAAAGACACACACCTTTAAAGTATATTACAATAAAATCTATTTAATGTCAGCAAATAAACTATTTTAACAAAAGAAAAAATTGTAGAGCTTAATACTCAAGAAAGTGAGGATTAAAAATAAATGCAGAAAATTTTATTAAAAATAATTGAGAAAAAAAATTAATTGAGAGCTTTTTATTTAAAATAAGCTGATTATTATTACATACTGTAGTAGTAAATAATATATTGGTTTATATAAAAAATTCAAAATACTTGGTAGTAAATAGCGAATTAGAGCAAATCTGCTGAGATATAATGAAAGCTGAACTTGCGGGATTAAGTGTAATGGGCCACTGATGCTACGAGTATTCATAATATTTTTATGCCCAACAACTATTTATATAACAGCAAATAAGTCAAAATGAGCTAAATTGAGGTAGCCAGATTTTCACTTTATGTATCTACCATCCTTGTGGCTTTTGAAGAAAAGGGATTATAAACAAAACTAAAACCTACAGTTAAGCTTTATTAAGTCCACTAAAAAGGTAGAATTATGTGTCAGGTGTAGCAGCAACTACAAAATTACACAAAACAAATACTTATTTTATTTTCATATTATGTTTTGTATTTTAAGTGTTTACTCTAAATAGTTACGAGTGAAAATTCATTAGTCAGGATTATGGCAGCTCAACATGTGACACATCAAAATGTGGCAAGTTGGGAAAAGACACTTTGTTGGCTTATGTACATAAATTAACTATATGCTAGCAAATTATATATAGAAATTTCCACATGCACATAAGTAGCATATAATTACCCAGATTTAATATTTTTATATAAACTTTATAAAATTTAGAAATTCATATATATGTATGCTTTCTATACTCATTTTTAGTCGTCTGTTCATCACTAAAAATTTGGTTCTTGTTTTAAAATAATTATTATTATTATGTCACTGAAATAAGTTTATTTCACACCTTTCTTGTTTGAATGTATACCACGCGAGTATATAGTTTTTTTGTTTTTGGAAAATTGATTAAAATGTGCGATTTGCAATTAATTGTGGCACAAATGAACATGCTTCGTAGCCTATAAATCACTAAAGTCAGTTTAATTAATGAACAACTGTAACGGCTGTTTTGTAAGCATTTGCACAGACATTTATAAATTTACGTATGTATATATTTTGCATATAAAATATACATATATATAACAAAATGTTATTCTCACTACACCACTTCAAATAAATTACATAAAAACCTGCGAGTATGTATGCGCCTGTAGCACACAGAGTTAACATTATCATGGTCATATTGAAATTGGATTGGCAATTAAAAGTCATTGACGTTTTGGCTTAACAAAATTAAAGGTAAAAATTCCAAGAAAAAAAATAGAAAGGAATTTATTCATTAAAAAATGGAAAAAAACTATTAAAAAATTTTAAATTAAAAATAAAATGCATAAAAATAAGTTGGAAATCAGCAGATCGTATATGAGCTCAGCGCATTCAAAGACAGCACTCCAGACCAGTTTTACATATATCAGCGAGTGATCGATGACTGTAGTTCATTAAAATGCATGTAGAATCGATAAACATGGTATGCAATAAAAAATATGTAGTTTTGCATAGTAAAATAATTTCGAAAAAGTGGAAAAATGTAAAAAATTAAAAAAAAAATTATGAAAGAAAATGATTAAAAAAGAATTTTTATAGAAGTGCAGTTGAGAATATAATACAATTTTATATAAAAAAATGTATTTAATAAAAATAATATTAAAATTATAAAAATTAAAATAAAATATTATAAAAAGTAACTATTATATTTTTTTGCATTTATTAATTATAATTATTTGTAATTATTGATTATAAATACAATTATTATTTTCAGTAATTTTAAGATACATTTTTTAAATTTATATTCCAATTTAAAATTATGTAATAATAAAAATTATTGGAAATAATAATAAATTATTTACAATTATTATTATGTTATGTTTTTAGTTTCAATATAAAATAAAAATTTAATAATAATTAATAGTATTTATTATTATTCTTATTATTATAGTTTTTGTTATTATTATTATTATATACTTTTTGAGAATTTCAATAGTTAGCTTATTGGTTAAAAAATATATCTTGAAACTACTATTTGGGTGTGGGACTTAGATAAACAAAATTCACAGCTTCCTAAATGTAGGTAACAGTTTTACTAATTAGCGATAGGTCTGATGCCATAACAGAAATGGCACGTGCTTTGGAAAGCTATCAAGCTTCTATTAAGAAAAAAATTCCATTATTATCTCAAAGTGATTTTCCGATAAAAATGTAGGTAATACGCCCAAAAGTAGACCACATATTAGCTGTTGTAGCATCTCAGCAGTTGAACACTGTATTATAATAAAACATATAAGAAGGTAATTAACATGTTTACCTACACGGAAGAACAAATGAAAAATTAATATTTAATAAAATATATTAAATTAATTAATAAAACTTGGGTTATCAGAAATAATAAATTTTAAAAAAATAATAAATTAGACTAAAAGCATTTTTGTGTCTAGTAAAATGAAAATAAACATTATTTTGTGCCTTGGGCGATTGGAGGGAGAGGAAGATTAGGTATAGGGAAAGATGATATTAGGTCGAGTTCAGGGGTGAACATCGGTTGAAATATTGAAGGTGGAGCGGTGTGACCTTTCCTTTGTTGTATAGGGTATTGGTCAAGCGCTGTGGCTCCTTAAAAATGGTAGAGCGAAAGAGTGCTCTGAGTAATTTTGTAATTCAAGCTTACACCACTTAGGAATGACATTTTTCAGATTAACTTGCCGAAAGCAAAACCTACTGGTTCTACTCGCTTAAAAAGTGCGTATCTATGATAACAGATTTAATAATTAGTATAAATTTAGCTTTAGTGTAATAAAACAAATTGACGGTTAAAATTGTATATGTTGATAAGCACACTGGGATAAAATTAATTAAATATTAAGAAAATTATTTATAATTAAATAGCTAATTAAAAGTCGTTTAAGAAACATAAATATTTGAATTAATATAATAAAGTTTACTATAAAAATGTTTATTTCCTTATGTAAACCAGAAACATAAATTGGTGCATGACTTTACTAAAGAAGTAATCAGCCCAAATGTAGGCAACGTTTTTGATAATTTTTTTTTCTAGATATTCAAAACTAATAAATCTTTGAACAAATTAATGCGATGAATGCGTTCAGTAAGATTAAGAGCTAAAAGTGAATAAATAATAAAAAAATATTACATATAAAATAAATACTTGGAACTAATATTGATTAAAAAGGGCTCACTTTGCCTTAAAAACATTTCAGTGGACTTTATGAAGCTAAAAAAATATATACAGTTAATACAGTAATTTCTTATGTAGGTGTTTTGAACGGCAAGGGTCGGTATGCGGCAAATCCATTAGCGTATGCGCAGACAGAGATAATGTTTAAAGAGCAATAAATAAAAAATAAATAAATACAAGTAAATAATTTAATCAAAACAATGAAAAAAGTAAACGTGAATAACAACAAAAACAACAACCAAAGTTACAACATTTTAAGCTTAGTGCAAATTTTTGCACTTTTTATACACCAAAACAGCGCGAGTGCATGCAACATTCAAGCGAACATAAAAACATAAATATATATATATATATATAAACTTATACATGTATTGCTTATTGGCGCTCATACACTTGTCTTTTATCTGCTTAGCGTGGCGCTAAAACGTTTGTACGCTGTCACAGCGCATTTGAATTATGAACTCATTATGTGGCACGTTAGCTGACGCAAATGCAGTATTTGATTTTTAACGGTTATTCTTGTATTTATTTTTATTTACTTTTTGATTTGGTTTCGGTCTCACAATTTTTCATGCCAGCAAAACAGTTAACGTAAAAAGCAGCTACTTGAACGACAACGCTAAATCAATAGCGCGTCATGTGCATGTGCAATGCAACACATGCAACGGTAGTTGAATGCTACAAAGCAGAAATGCCATTTTCTAGTATCATTCGTTCATGTGTCGTTCTGTTTAGTTGCAACTGTAATTGCGCATGTAAACATAAATAAATAAATGCAGTTATTGTGGCAACAAAACAGCATGCAACCGTGCAATTGCTACTTGTATAATGTAGCATGTTGCAACGTAGTCTCGTAAACGCTACCACTGTGCTTGACCATTTGCATTTTGGAGTTGAATTTGAATGTGAGTTGCAAATAAAAAGAAAGTTGCCAGGCAGTGAAAATCAGTAAGCGACATGTGGCAACCAAGATACATACATATATGTAAGTACATATATGCATGTATGTATATACAACATATAAAATGGGGCACATGAAAATGCACTCAACAAATGCAGCACCAGCAAAGCTGACAATATAAAATGACATTCGAAAAATGTATGTATGTGTCTTGCAACAGCTATAAAACAACAACAAAAACTTACAATACTCAACACTATTTACATAGTTGACCGTTATCTAGCTCAACGGCTAGCTATCTGCCCACCGGTGGGCACATGACGATGACGACGACGACGACGACAGCCTACACCCCAGCGGCGTTTACTGTACCGGCGCGGACCGGCTTGTGAAGCTGTCGCTGGAGCCTGTAGGCGTTGTTTGTTGGCCTTCATGTTTGCTTAGCTGAGCGCGTGTATCTATGCATGTATGTGTGTGTGTGGCTATGCACTGCTGGTGCTCCATAACTGACAAACTGCACATTTGGGGCACGATGTTGCATGGTGCGCTTAGTGATGGCGCACAGTAGTTGTTGACATTTACGCGTGAGCAGCGAGTGGCAACGAATTGGCATACATACATACATCTAGTTATATTGCTCAGCCATTTGGTTGTGGCATGCAAGTTTTGATTTTCAGCATTAGGCGATTTTATGGCTGAATTTTCGCACATTTTTTATTTATTATAATTTTTATATTTTTTTTTATTTTTTGGTTTGCCATAAAGTTGTTATATTTATGTTTTTTATGCACTTATATCTGTATTGACTTCCACTTTACATAAATAATATTTTTTTCGCCCATTTTTCTTATCTGCCACATTCAGTTTTTATTTGCAATAATTTTGCGTTTTAGCAAAACCCACTTGCCTGTGTGATTTTAAATTCATTGCTTAGCATAACTTTTTATCAGAAATGCAGAGGCGTTTTGCACACATTGGACATTATTCAAAGACTATTTTCCAACATTTCAATACGAACATTCACATTCATTATGTTCAGTATATATATGTATGCATATAATTATATAGGAATGTTAGTATTTCATATGTCAGCCTTTGGAAAATTATGTTATACGCATTTAATTAAATTTATCTTTTCAATGCAGTTAATTGGCAGTGAATTTAATTAATTTAAAATTAAATGCATTTTTAATAGCTGATTTGCAACGATTGCATATAGACCCACACACTCTTTGACATACACGTATCTGCTTTATTGCAATTGATTGTGCGAAGTCAAGGCCGTCGAGAAGTTTTTAAAACAACTGAGCTATATACATACATAAGAGAGGCTTAACAAAAGTACGGTAAGTTGACCAAAAAAAATTATTTTTGATTTTTAATCGTAATATTAGGAAAAGTAGAAATTTCGTTCGGTTTTTATCTAAGAGCTGGCGTTATTGTTCATAGTACTAGTGTTACGTGTCGCATCATGTCATACTATACGGCGCTGAAAACGTGTTTATTTGCGCTAAAAGTTTGTCTTTGACAGTTTTTCGATTGATTGACTCCGTACGTTGTGAGCGCTCGTCAAAGATGGACACCAGCAAAGAGAAAATTCGCTACATTTTACAATTTTTCTTCGATCAAGGCGAAAAAGCAGCCAAAGCGGTTGAAAAAATTAATTTAGTTTATGTTCCCGATACTGTAAACGAACGTGTAGCACAACAGTGGTTTGCTAGGTTCCGTTCCGGTAATTTCGATGTCAAAGATGCACCACGCGTCGGGAGGCCTATCGTCGAAAATTGCGATAAAATCATGGAAATAGTGGAAACAGACCGTCACGTGAGCACTTATTTAATTGCTGAGGAACTAAAGATAAGTCAGAAAACCGTTTGGAACCACTTGCATAAAAAGAAAAAAAAACCGAATGAACTTTTTACTTTACCTAATAATTTCTAAAAAATAAAAACATTTCAAGGAACATTTATATTCTGATGAATGGATGAAGATGAAGATAGTAGATGCTGGAATAACAAGAAGTTAGAGCGGAATGCCTTGCTCTTTGGTAAATGCAGACATCGGCATTTGGTGGCCACTTTAAAGAATATCCTTTGCCACGTAGAAAAAATAAAGCGAATGATTTAAGAATTCAAATTTAAGTCTAGAGTCTTGAAAAAACAGCTGAAGAGTAGAAGATTTTGGCCTCAGCATGACGATTTTCAGATATCGGCGACCCCTTCTACCAACGTGTCTACCCAAATAAACGTTAATGCAAGCTAATAAGAGCATTAAATGTTAGTTTACATTTTCTTTCAGAACTTCCATTGAGACAATGTGACAATGCTCATACTAAAAACCAAAAAATAAATATTAGAAAAAATTTATTGACTTTCTTGTATTTATCTAAAAGATTTTTGGGTACACAATTTAAAACAGAAATTAACAAATTAAAGTAAATAGCAAAAAAAAAACTAAAAATGAAAAGAAATAATAATTTTTCAAGTTCAGAAGTTCTAACATTTGCTTCGTTACAAAAGACCTCTTTAGACCTTCCTTCATATACCTTGGTGTAGCAGTTGCTAGCGCACCACTGAGGCAGTAGCTGCACTCTAAATTCTAAATACTGCCTGACGCTGGTATTGTACCCACCACAACTATCCAAAAAAGACAAAGTTCCCTGCAGGGGAAAATACTAGTTGTCAACTAGAATCCAACTAGTTTACACTTTTATACCAACTACTTCATCTTCATCTATTTTCCAAATAAGTAACTGGAATTGGCGATGTCCAACGAGCTGACAACTGTCCTACTATGCATCAGCTTCATACTAGTTGTATACTAGTTCATTTTGGCTAGTAGAATTTCTACTTCACCAAAAAAAAAAATTTTAAAATAAATCAAATAAAAATCAGTTTGGCACGCACCGCAATGAAGACTTCTAACCACAAGGCTATCGTCATGTGGTGGAAATTATTATTTCTCCTGTTATTGGTGGACTTCTTTACAAATAATGAACTGGTATGATTTTACCACCAACATACTAGTATTTAACTAAAATTTTTGCATACTAGTTGGTTTTCCCCTGCAGGGTTTTTACATGCATTAACACACACACATAGACACACACACACAGGGGGTGAAGACACTTTACAATAGCAAAGCTAGACATTCAGCCATTCTTTCGTTCATTCATTTATTCATTCACTGAAGCATGCAACGAGTCAAGCATTCATTTGTTTGTGCTGCTCGCATTCGTTTGCGCCGCGTAATTAGTCAAAAAAAAATTTTTTTGAAGCAAGAAAAAGTTGTATGCTGCACCCACATACTACTCGCCGGTAGGTATGGGAATACACCTATGTATATCTCTATATCCATATACATGCACCCACACAAACATAGATTTGCACTTTACTAACACCAACTTGCCACATTCATATCTTCCAACAGCAGCAGTCTTTTTTTTCACCACACATTCAAAATATTCACTTGTTCAAGAGTGTGGTTGCTTGCCCCAGGCCATTTGCCACCAAAAAAACAAAAAAAAAAAGAGGGCGTGTTTTTTCCGCGATTGCCATTGCCATAGCATTTCTGCAGACTTCTGGTGGCGATGATGATAATGATGATGACGACGCTGCTGATGAAGCAATGACTACGCGCAAATACTTCAATGGCAAAAGCGCGCAGTTTCCATGGCACTTTTGGTTGGGTGGGTGGTTGGTGTGGTGTGATGTGCCTGGAGGTGGTGTTGGTAATAATATTTGGTAGCAGCAGCGGGCGGAGAAAACCACAAAAAAGTGATATTGGCACAAATGTAAAGCATTTCCAACCGAAAAAGGCGTACATTGCATAGCCAACCGCAGAGTTTTAAATGGTTAGGGCCGGAAGTTACGGCACGCACCAACACACACACTCAAGAGCTGCTATGCTAAAGAGAAGAAGAAAAAAAAAATGTAACAAAAGGATGTAAAGATACGCGTATTTGCCATGGCTGACTGAATTTCCTGGCGAGTTGCAGGTAGGTAGATATGTAGGTCTTTGTGTATGTTGCAAAGCTTTTTATGCGGTTTTCTGCAAGCTTTTGGGCACTCAAGCTGCTGTTGCGATAATTTGAGTGGACGTCGAGCAGAAAAAAAACTGGGTTGATGGCTACAAAAAGATGGTATTTTGTGATCAAAAAAAAAAACACAAAAAAACTACGCGAAACACAAATATTGAGGTTCTGCGCTGAATGAAAAATTAAAAAAATAAAAAATAACATTAAAATTAAAGCAAAAAATAAATAAAAAAATAAAAATGAAAAATTATGATAACATCTGCGTAGGTTTAGTAGAGCGCTTTGATTTACGTGTATTTTTTTGCTATTTTAAAAAGCAGCTTTTCAATTCAAGATCAAATCTTCAACTCTCCTTTGGATTCAGTATTTTCCCTAAATATTTCTGAACCATTTCTATTGCCAGAAACTTGCCAGCAATCTCGTCAACTTCTTTTCTAGTAATATTTTTTTTTTTGTATTTTTGAACTCTTGTTTTATTTCTCTATTTTTTATTAAATATCTTTTTCCGAAATCCGCCACCAACGAACAACACCATCTCATCCCTGCAATTCTGCTTTCCTTTTTGTTTGGGATTTGAATTTTATTTGTTGATTGTTGTTTTTCATTTCATTTCATTTCGCTTTTTATGACTTTTCGCCAAACCGAAACTCTAACTGTCATTGACACATCGTAAATCATGGTTTATTAATTGCTGTCATTTGATGTGACACTCGACAGTTTGTTTGTGTTGTCATCGAGGCTGTAAAAATGTGCTTGGCGATGTGGAAAAAAGTATTAAAATTTGAAGGCTGAAAATTTTTGGTGGAAAATGAGTAGATTGTGTTGCTTTGTATGTGAAATTTGACTGCTCTTCAAAAGAAAGAAATTTTGGCTTTGTTTGTCTTGTTTTTTGGAACGCAAATAGAGATATCAAGTAATAAAGCTGAATAATGTATTTACAAAATATTTCGGAAAAATATCTAAAAGAAGTTACGTATACGCCATGTGTATTGGTTTTTCACCAACCACACTCTGCGTATTGTCTTCTTGCACATTTTCTTTTAGCTGCCAAAGTTCACTGGCATCCCCTTCTTTCCTTAGTATCGGCTACCATATAAAGAAATGGTAAAATTTTCAAATATTTATAAGCGGTTCAGTTTATAAAATCTACATCCCAAACACCTTAGTTTTTTCTAATTCCTTATTTTAACAATGTTGCCAATTTTCCTCCAGATTTTGATTCTGAATGTGGTGGGATATCATATCTATCAAAATCTTGTTTTTTAGTATTTGAATAAAAGTAGCAAATAATATGAGTTAATTCATCCTTCAATCAGGGACACATGGCAAGGCAACGTTGCCAATTTTATTGGTGCAAAATTTTCCTTTGTACTTATTGCATGGAAGGTGTCTCGATTAATTGTTTAGGTATAGGTATAGCTTATTTCGTCACAAACAGTCAATAAAGCGTTGCCAGTTTAAAGAACAAAAATTCCTTGCTCTTCTATTTTCTGCGGCGTTGCCAATTTTCCCTTTATACACATGTGTAGTTGTTCAGGAAGATGAAATTCTTTCGTTAAAAATGTTTCTCAGAAAAAGGCAAATTATTATTTAAATATTTATAGATTTCGAGTGAAATTTGCTTAAAGCAAAGTTTCCATTTTTCTTACAGCGAAATTAATTTTTTCTTAAAAAAATATCTTGCACTCGTAAAAATTTTATTTTGTTTTCTCTGCGATGTTGCTAATCATTTTAAACAATTATTCCAAGTTGTAATTTTTAATTAAAAAAAAAATTTTCTGTGCAATGTTGCCTATTTTCGTTTAACGATATTCATCCTTTCAATTTTAGCCATATAAATATTTTGCAATTTTTTTTTTTTTAAATATATGTATGATATATGATTTTCTCTGCACTGTTGCCAATTTTCTTACCGAAAAGCTCATGACTGTACACATCTAATAAACAGAATTATATGCACTTTCTTGCTCTAAGAATGGTTATGTGAAAATTTAAATTGAAACTTACAAATTATAATTTTTACGTGCAAAGGGATTCAAAACAAATTTTTAATTTTTCTTTCCGCGAAATTAATATTTTGGCGAAACTTTTTTTAATTTTTTATACAACATTTAAGTTGAATTTCTCAGCGTTATTGCAAATTAGTCCAGTTAAATATCGCTCTTCTCATTTGATTAAAAGAAGTATGTAAGTTGTTTGGTTGTTTTTGCAACGTTGCCAATTTTCATTTATACATTTTTTTCGCTTTGATAATTTTGAAAGCAATATGGCAATATTTTACTTGATGAAAAAATGTGCGTAGTTTTTGTTTACGAAAAACGTAAAAAAATGCGTTTTCCAATATGTTGTAAAATTTTTTTCTGGAAATAATTTTTTTTAAAACTTATTTTTTCTGCATTTCCAACTTTTCTACACAAAAATGTTTATATCTATTTGCAAAAAGCTATTTTCCCTGGGTTTGCCTTTTTCTATAGAGTGATATTTATCTTCCTTTCTTCAGTGCTGCTTGTATAAGTTAAATAAAAAAATATTTTTTTGCGATGTTGCCAATTTTCCTACTGGACATTGGTTAATAAAAAAAAATATTTTCTCAGCGGTTTTGCTGGTTCTGAGGATAAATGGTGAACTTAACGCTGAGAAAAAAATTTAAAAAAGTTATTTCTTCCTTTTCTTCTGTAGCGATGCTTATATTAGTTTTGTTAAAAGATTTTTTCTCAGCGATGTTGCCAATTTTCTTACTTGATATAAAAAAAAGCAGTCTTCACTTTCTTTTTTTTCTACTTTTCTTTTCGGAATAATCGTTTGTAATTATCTTACAACGTAATATTTAAAATTATTATATTAAATGGAGCAATGTTGCCAATTTTCTGCCAGCAAAATTTTTTCTCATCTCTTTATAAAAATTCGAATTCAGAAAACGTCATTTTTTAGTTTATATTTTTCTATTAATTTAAAGAGAAAATTATATCATTTTCCTAAACCGAGCAACGTTGCCAATTTTCTTTATCAACCACAGGTAGCCTATTGTTTGCCTCAAGAAATTACATTAAATAATATTTCCTATTTAAATTGGTTATAATGATCTCAACCACTACACTAAACACTTTCACATACACAATTATGAGATTATAATTTTTAAACGTATTTAAGTTAATTACGTTGTATACACGTATGTATGAGGAAGCCACTAAAAATCAAACCTACAAAGACTTTACAACTGATTGGTGCCAAAGAGATTACAATATTTTGTTACAAAATACATAAAAGAGTATACATATCTACATAAATATTTACGTACTTTAAGTATGCTTAACCGTACATCATGTTAGTTGTAGGAAGTAAGTTTATAACTATTCCTCTAAAGTAAAGTTTAACAAGATAATACTTAAAAGTGGAGTAAAGTTCAGAAAATATTCAATTTTTTTTTTTCATTTTGAAGTACACAAACATGCTTATTTTCACTTTTTATGCCACACATGTAGTAGGTATATATGTATATATACATATATATGTATGCAACACTTCACCAAACTCAAGTGATTGAGTGGTTGACTGAGTTAGTGAGTGAATGAATGAATGACTTATATACATATAAATATACGTGTATATAGCAAAAGTATGTAGTTTGCATGAGTTGTTGCTGTCACGTAAAGTGTTGTTGTTAAACAAGGAAAAAACAGGAGTTAAAAGTTAAGTGTTTTGTAGTTATAACAAAAGTAGTAAAAACTAAAACCATCAAACAGCAATCCATCATCAATGGAAAAGTGAGAAAAATGCATTTCATGCATGGAGGTGGAGCATGCAACAACAGCAACAACAACAGCAACAGCGGCAGCGGAAGCGACAGTACTATATAGTGTGGCAGCAACAAGCAGTTGACTAACGAACTAACAACATGTGGAGTTGAAGTGTCAGTTACTTATTTACATGAGAAGAGCTGTACTATAAGCTTATACTATATATTATATGTATATTATATATAAAGGATTTGTGTGAGTTCATAAAAAAGTAGAGAAAATATGGAGAGGGATATGCAGCAGCTGAGTGCATCAGGGTGCAGCTTTAAAAATTGATATGTAAAATGATATTAAGTACACCAATGCGTATACGTAACCAAAATAATTTAACTTGTAAAATTGTGTGCAAATTTATGCAGCGATAACTTTTTAAAGCAAGTAGTTATAGAAGTAACATTAAATTTATTTTTTAGAGCTTACAATTTGCTTTTAAAAAATATGGCATCTCTTTCACAATTTTTGCTAGTGAGGTAGAAAAAGTTTTTACTTGTAACTAGTAGCAAAATTACTTGTAATTCAAAATATAAAACAATAAATTCGGTTTTTAGTATTTACTGGGACATAATGCACACCCTAATGCGTACATCATATACATACTCATATACGAGTATGTAGTTGAAGTGCAGTTTTTAAACAACTTTTTTTCTTTTTTGCCGCCATATCAGCTGTTAGCTGCCACTACTTATTTTAATACACCACTTTTGACTTAGTTACTCACTTATATAAAGCTATGTATGTATGTATATATGCATGCTTGAGTCTTAGCTTGAAGTACATACATAGTTATTGCCACTACCGTTGACTTATGCACCGTTGAAAGTCTCGACAGTCACTTGACTTTCTTAACTATCATCAATGTAACGCTTACAAATATGAAAGCAGGCAAATGGAAATCATGAAGGCGAGTAAGGAGAAGGAAGGAGGAGGGTTTTTAGTTGATAATACGCTGTGGTGTTAAAATGTGATAAGCCAAAATTTTGTTTGTGTGATACAATTGAGACAAAAAAAGCTCACAGCAGGATTTGAGAGCTTAAGAGGCAGTGGTCTGAAGTCAAAAATGTTTTAGAGCTGATTGTTGGTTGAGTGAGTTAAAAGAGTAATTAGTGAGTAAGGGAGTGAGTGAATGAGTGAAAAAGTGAGTAAACAAGTGAGCGAGTGAATAAGTGAGCAAATTAGTGAATGAGTCAGTCAATAAGTGAGTAAGCGAAAGAGTCAATACGTGAGTAAATTAGTAAGTGAGTGAGTGGGTGAGCCAATAAGTGAATAAATGATAGAGTGAGTGAGTAAATGAGTGAGTTATTGGGTAAGTAAATGAGTGATTGTAGCGAATCTACTGCACGTAAACGTTGTTGTACGTTGCACGTATGAATTTTTTGCGCGTTATGTGCGAGACTGCTGCTGGCATTGTAATCATCATGAACACATTTACACATACTCTTGTGTATATAACATTATAATATGTATATAACATATGTATAAAGCGCTTGAAAATTCGCTTACTTTTACAGTGGCATCAGATTTCAACAGTTCTGCATGAATGCAGCAGCTACAAGGCGCGACTGATTGAAACTCTGACACTAGAGAAATTAATATTTGTGTGTAAGTTATATATGGATGCAAATATACATTTGATAGCTGCGCCTTGTAGGACTTTAATTAATATAAAGATAATTTATAAATCAAAAATGTAAAATTACTTAAGGAACCATTAGTAAGGACACATGACATGTGACTTCAACACACATCCAGTGGTAACCAAAAGAAAGTCAATTATTTCCGAATTCTTTCTTATATAAAATAAAAAAAAATATTCATATGCATTTTTAATTATATTTTTTTTTGATTTCTTACAAGGCTGTTATAATTTTCGATCAACAATCATGCGCAAGTCGAACTTTCGAAGTTTTTGAAAAACTTTTGATGTTTTTTATTTATAAAAAATATTTTTTTCAGTCATATGTAAACAATATTTATTTTATTACTGACGTGCTGTTATACAGTATGTGACAAATTATTTTGAATAGGTTCTACATGACTAAGTATTCATCACCGATGACTAATTTTGGCAAAAGGAAGAAACTTGTGTCTTTTATAAAATATTTTGTTTTGTTTTAAAAAATGTTATTTGACTTCTCATGAAATCGAAATTTTTATCATCCCTGCATATAGGTATAAATATATTTAATAAGTCAGTGCTGATGTATTCATCTAACAAGGCTATCGTCAGTTTTTCAATACCACGAACAATGTTTACTTCAAATATGTCAAAAAAAAAATATTTATATCAATGCTGATGCATATATGACTTAATATATGATTATTCCTAATGATGAAATATATTTGTTTGTTTCAAAAAAAAATTTCTTGGCAGTTCTTTCCTCATTTTGTATGATTTTATATGAATAAGATTTTATTATGTGTTGTAATTATATGAAAATCAATAAATGTAATATATATGAGTTTATTCAGCCAGTTAATACATCAGCGATGATATAAATTTAGGTCAATTTGATGCTATTCTATCAAAGAGTCAGTTATTCATTCACTTCACCCAAGATATATAAAATATCATAGATATCAAGTAGTTTTTTCTCCAAAAAGTTAACTTTTCCGTAATTTTTAATGGCTAAACAGCTGCCACTTCTACCATTTTTCTTTGTTGTATAACAAAAAAATATTCAATTCATACAAACAAACAAGGCCTTTCGCTCGCTAAAAAAACTTATAACAAAAAGGCTAAAGTTTTTTTTTGGCAATTTTTCTTGGATAATGTGACACATACTCTTTCTTAGAATTTTATTTATCGAATTTTTTTCATCAATGTAGTCATTGTTTATATCACTACTGATATATTTGCAGAGATATTGTTATAAGTTTCCCCGCAGGGTTTTTATTTACCAAAAGTTCCCTGACGTATGATTTGTCCCACATGACCAATGCATTCATCAGTGCTGACGCTTAGTGAATTTTATACTAGAATAATATTTTTCAAATATTTGCTTAAAAATTTATAGAAAGGACTAACAGTTAACAGTGTAGTTTTGCTTTATATTTCCTTTATAGGTTATATAATTCATTAACTAGTCCAAAAAATTCCTACAGGGCTACTACTAAATACATATGCATATAAGCATGCAGCTCATCTGCGCTACTACACATGTTTTTTACCAAGCTAACCAGCTTGCTTCCTTAACTACAAGTACATTTCTCCAATGTTGCTGCACTTGTTGTTGTTGCTGCTGCAATATGCTGCAACACAGCGCAACGGCAGCCAGTCAAGTGTTACTGACATTAAACGCGCACTTGAAAATGTTAACGGCATATGAGACTGTTTTGGTTGTTGTTGCCACCGACGCGTTGTCGCTGTTCCGTGATGCATGTTTTTTTTTTTTTGTTGTTACCGTTGCTAGCGTAGCACAGTGCAATAACCGCAGTAACCATGGCAGCAGTGCAAAAGCAATGGCAGCAAAAATTTTGAAGTAGCAGTCATGGCTAGATGGAAAAATGGGGAAGGAGGGAGCTTATATGCATTTTAGCATACATGTGTATATATATGAAGTTATGTAACAAGCACATGTGCGGCATATAATAAAATGGAAACTTTAATTCTCATGAGCGCTTTTTACCTTCATTTTCATTATTATGCATTTATTTTGCACTTTCAAAAAAAATTTAATACACTTATGCGTCGTACCTTGCGGCTGCTACATTTAACACATTTTAGTGGCAAAGTTGTTGTTGCTATTGTATGTGCACACTCGTTATATAAGCGCATGTGGCACGTTGCAACCTGCATGTCTGACACTGATGACGGTGGCTATTGTATAATGAATTGCTTTTGACAACAACAATCAACAACAATACCAAAGTCAAGAAATAACAATGAGAGAGCGATCAAAAAAATTATAAAAATAAAAAAAATTGTAAAAATAATAAAAATTACCGTAAAAGTGCAACATAAAAATCAACTCAGCATTTTTTTTTGTTTTTGTTTCAACATCAACAACAACAATCGACTTCATTAACAACGAAACAAGCAAACAATATTTTTTCCTGCACCACCAAAGCATATTTATGCATATTTTTACTTGCGGCACATAATTTTTACAACATTGCAACAAAAAAAAAATGTCGCCGCTTCATAATTTTTATTGTAGTTGTTGTAATTTATTTCACTACTCTATGCAGTCACTGTTGCATGTTGCACACAACACAGCAACTGCATGCCTGCCTGCCAAATGTGGCGTGACGTCGCGTCGCCACTGCATTTCTTGTTCGCTGTTGTTGGCTGTTGTTGGCTGTTGCCTGTGGCGCCACCACCTCCACCAGCGCCATCCTCAGCAACACAAGATTAATGTTCATGCAACACTTTAAGCGTAAAAATTGTTGAATTTATTATTTTCCATTGCTGTTGTAAATATTGTATATGTATGTATGCATGTAGAGAGTTTGAGTTCTTCATAATATTGGCAATAAAAACGAAATCAACTTAATGCTTCGACATTTACTTGCAAATGGCTGGCTATTTGTTAAAAACAAGGTGAATTTGTGTAGCATCAATTGTGAAAAATATATTCGCTGATTTAAAAAAAGAGAAACATACGTGTATATATATATTCGAATAATACTCGCTTAATTTCATAGATTTAAAGGTGAAAGCAAAATGATTATTGTAAATATTTCAATAGAAAAAAGTAGACTTTAAATGAAAAAAATTATTTCCTAATATATTTATTACTCGTTCAATTTGTTCCCTGAACTACGTGGCGTATGAGTAACATGATTTAGTTAAATGTTTATTTTCGTACAAAATAATTTAAAATTCCATAAAGAAAAGAAAAGAAAAATTAAATTAATTAGTTTTCATTAAAAAAAATCTAAATCTCTTAATTGAAATTTAATGAAACAGAAAGTTAGTTAAAAGAAAATTAAAAAAAAAAATAAAATTAAAAAAATAAAATAAAAATAAAAATTAATAAAATAAAATAAAATAAAATTAAATTAAATTAAACAAAATAAAATAAAGTAAAATAAAATAAAATAAAATTAAATTTAACAAAGTCAAACTAAATAAAATTTAAATAAAATACAAATAAATTAAAACAAAATAAAATAAAAAATGAAAAAATAAGGAAATTAAAATAAAATAAAATAAAATAAACTAAAATAAAATAAAATAAAATAAACTAAAATTAATTAAAATAAAACTAAATAAAATAAAACAAAACAAAATAAAATAAAATAAAATAAATTAAAATAAAATAAAATAAAATAAAATAAAATAAAATTAAATTAAATTTAACAAAGTCAAACTAAATAAAATTTAAATAAAATACAAATAAATTAAAACAAATTAAAATAAAAAATGAAAAAATAAGGAAATTAAAATAAAATAAAATAAAATAAAATAAAATAAAATAAAATAAAACAAAATAAAATAAACCAAAATAAAATAAAATAAAATAAAATAAAATAAAATAAAATAAATAAAATAAAATAAAATAAAATAAAATAAAATAAAATAAAATAAAATAAAATAAAATAAAATAAAATAAAATAAAATAAAATAAAATAAAATAAAATAAAATAAAATAAAATAAAATAAAATAAAATAAAATAAAATAAAATAAAATAAAATAAAATAAAATAAAATAAAATAAAATAAAATAAAATAAAATAAAATAAAATAAAATAAAATAAAATAAAATAAAATAAAATAAAATAAAATAAAATAAAATAAAATAAAATGAAATAAATAAAGTAAAATTAATTAAAATAAAAATAATTAAAATAAAATAAAATAGTATAAAATAAAATATTATAAAATACAACAAAATCCTATAAAATAAAATATAATCAAATAAAATAAAACGAAATAAAAAAATATAAGTTAAAATAAGAAAAATAAATAAAATAAAATAAAATAAAATAAAATAAAATAAAATAAAACAAAATAAAATAAATTAAAGTAAAATAAAATAAAATAAAAAAAATAAAATAAAATAAAATAAAATAAAATAAAATAAAATAAAATAAAATAAAATAAAATAAAATAAAATAAAATAAAATAAAATAAAATAAAATAAAATAAAATAAAATAAAATAAAATAAAATAAAATAAAATAAAATAAAATAAAATAAAATAAAATAAAATAAAATAAAATAAAATAAAATAAAATAAAATAAAATAAAATAAAATAAAATAAAATAAAATAAAATAAAATAAAATAAAATAAAATAAAATAAAATAAAATAAAATAAAATAAAATAAAATAAAATAAAATAAAATAAAATAATAATATAAGTAAAAGAAAAGAAAATAAAATATATTAAAATTATATAAAATATTAAAAAAAAATATAAGTTAAAATAAAAATACAAATATAAAATCGAGTAAAATGAATTAATACAAAATTAAACGAAATAAAATAAATAAATTGAATAAAATTCAATATAAAGTAAAAAAATTAATTAAATTAATGAATTATACTAAATTGATATAACAAAAAATGTGGGTAGTGAAACTAGTAATATATTAAGCTAAATCAAAAAATAAGCTAATTATAATGAATATATATCTTAAATTAATCTTATTTAATAATTATTTGGAATTAATCTAAAAAAAAGTAAAAAAATTTGATAGAATAAGATAAATTGAAATAGAATAAAATAAAATATAGTAGAGAGAATACTGTAAAATTTAATACAAATGAATAAATGAAAAAAATACAATAAAAGTAACCCTCATACATTTCGCCTTGAATATTTTACACATGAACTAACATAATATATTTAATAAATAAATTTTCGACGTAATACAAACTTTTCTAATATTATACGAAAAGAGTCACCGAGATATCCTACAAAAGCTCAAGGAGTCATAAAAAACGGAAACGCAATAAGGATATGCAAATAAGTTGCCTTTATTGTTGCTTTACGCTAACACTTGCCATTTATAGGTACCATTCGGTTTTTTTCTTTTTGAAATAAATGCTATGCTGTCTGTAAAGTTTTCACGTTCCACCCACACAAAAGAATTCGTAGAATTGTAACAAACAACATAAACAATAACAACAACAACAATGAAGTGGAGGTAGTTTACATAAAACAAAAAAAAATTCAAACAAAAATAATAAAACAATCGTTTGAAAGCTTGACGCGACATGGATCTACTCACAGGAACGTGCAAAATACGCTGAACTCAAAAATAAAGGATATACAAAACAACAAAAACAGCAATGATACAACCAAAGAGCAAAATGTGAGTTACACAAAAGCGAAACGAAATGAAATAAAATTCATGATGGCGTGAAAATATTGGTGTAGGTAAGCCAAAGCGGAAAAAGGTTAGCGTAAAGGAAAAGAGAAAAAATATTTGGAATTTTTAGCGCATTTTGTTTCTTCTGTGGTGATAGCTGAGAGCTTGTTTAGGTAAATGTGTAAATAAAAAAAAAAAACAAAAAAAATGTGGGGACTTTTGCACCTGAAATTTTTTGGATATGTGTGTTTTTGTTATATTTTTTTGTGAAAATTGCCAATTGCTGCTGTATTTGTTGCTGCTCTTTTTTTTTAGAATTTTTCACACAAGATTTTTTGTTGTTCTTAACACAGCACTGTTATGTGTATTTGCATATTTGAGGCAAAAGTGCATAATCATGAATTTTATTTCGAGGGATTATTGTCTAAATTTATTTTTGCTATGCTTTGTTTGTGTATTTTTACATTTTTGATTTTAATTTTTAGAGATCCAAATTTATTGGTCTTACTTTTATACAGTTGTTTTTTCTTTTGGAGAAAATACGATTTAATCAGTTTTTATGCTAAATTCTGGAGGGTTTGAAAATTTTTTTACGCAATTAACGGTAAAAAAATCGAACAAAATTTTTCTTATTTTTAAATTTATAAAGAAGAATTATTTAAAAGTTGATTTATTTAAATTTGAATTATTTATGACATTTCATCTTTTACTTAGGTTATATCGCTTAGAATTATATTTAAATCTATTTTGGTACTAAAAACCTAAAAAAAATTTTTTTTATTTGTTTAAAATTTTTTTTTTTAAATTTTAAAAAAATTTTTTTTTTTTTTTTAATTTTTACTTCTCTTTAAATGCATTTCATGCTTAGTTTCCGTAAAAAAAAATTTAAAAAATATGCGGAAAAATTACGTTTTTATCTTTCACTGCATTTCCCGGCTCTGAAAACGTAGCTCTGATTGTTGCAACAGCGCTTTATATATGACTTTTGTTATTATTTACGGTATATATGCGCTTATGCCCCATTTTTCGCCACAAAACCATCCTATTCACAAATATACATGTATATATAGCCAAATAAACAGAAAGCATAACAGAAAACGCAAAAAAAATACATGTTGCAAGCAACTCAAGCGACATTTGTTTGAATGCAAAATTCTTGTAACCCAATTTCATATTGCAACAAAAGCAATATGATACCCACGAGGCCCTCTGGCAGCAGCAGCAGCGCGGTTGTGTGAAAAAAATGCGCGAAATAAAAACTTATCTGCCGCTTTTCAATTTGCGACATTTTATTGTGGCAACTATTTTTCATTCACCTTTTTTTTTTCATTCATGCCACATGCTTTTTCGCATATTTAAACACACTTACATACGAGTAGATGTGCGCTAGTGTACAGTTGAATAAGTTTCCATAGATCTTAACACAAGTTTATCACTGGCAGTGCGCTTGTGGCAAGTAAATAATTAATTCTCCAGCGTGTGGCAGTATATATGTACATATGCGCATATATGTGGCAAATTAAAAAGGCGCAAAGCAAGCACATACATACATACATATGCATGCATATACATATTTTTATATGAGCACTTTGTGGTTCATAAAATGCGCACGTTAGGCATCTTGCCACACTTCCGTTAAAAAGGCACTCACACATATGCATGTACGCTTGTGGCAGGAAATGAAGAGTTGGAATTGCTAAATGCATTGCCATATGAGCTTCGTACGCGCCGGCACTGGTTGATTGCAAGTTAGTTAGTTTTGCTGAAAATGCAACAAGACAACCGACATTGTCGTGGTAAGGATTTTTCATGCTTATACTACTAGCGCATCCTCAAAGTAGTGCGTGTGTGTATGTGTTTGTATGAAATGTTGTTAGAATCATCAGACGTATTGTCGGTGTTTACATTTGCCTCTTCCGCTTCTTCCGGTACTCATGCAACATCCGCATACATAAGAGACTCAATGCTTGCATATGGCGCATTTTCTTGCCATTTTGTGCACTACCACCGAGATGTCAGTATATAGCCATGTTGCAGCGCAAACAAACAACGGCAACAACAAATCTAACGAGCAGAAGAAGCAGAAGAAGCAGCAGCAGCAGAAGCGGAAGAAAGCAAAGCAGAAGAGGGTTAAAAGGATGCATTCTCATTCATGCCTAAAACGCAAATTATGCTTGTTCGGTGGCGTGTGTGCGTGTGTGTGTGCAAGCTATCCAAGTCATCTTGCAACAACAGTTATGGCAGTGGCATGAAAACCTCCACCATCCAGACAAATAAACAGACTGTCAGTTACATATGAAAACAGACATGAACCAGTGTTGCCACAAGTTGTTGCAAGCAGCATGTACTTGTGTGTGGCAGATAGTAGGCTATTCCCAGCAGATGCGCACACTCATAGGCCAAATACATATATCGACAAATTTTGTACTCCAACTACTCATATGCAGTATTGCGGCGAAATTAAGTTGTGAAAATTGAAAAATTGTACGCTTTACAACAACAATCACAACAACAACAACGAAGAGTGTAGTATATACGAAGTTGTGCTGAGAAAATATATATGAAAACCTCTGTAAATATATTTAAATGTGTGTAAGAGCGTATGTTGCAAGTAGAGTTCGGTTGCATCTGCTGCCACAGACGATGATGATGATGATGACTGCGATAATCTGGCCAAAAATTGCACTACTATATGCATGGAACAGTCGTGTAAGTGTGTGGCAAGCAGCACTTATGCAAGTTATATACGTTTATGTGTATATAAATATGCTTTTCGACAATTGCTGCATGCCATGCTCATATTATTTGCTGAATATGCACTCATATTTGACTAAATTAAGCAGTAAATTGTAGTCAAGTGTGCGAAAATGAAGCGATTTGAACTGGCAATTTTTGGAAATGTGCGCCTCTCTTTGAATTTGTGCTTGTACATATCTATTTATTGTGATTTTTTGGAAAAATTAAGTAATTTCTTGAAAATATTATGCTTAAACTTAGCAAAAAAATCGGATAGCGAGTTGCCACATAATAATTTCATTTTTTATTTCTTTTTTGTTTTATCGCTTAGTAATTTTATTTTATTAAATTTTTTTAATTCTTTTTTTAATTTTTTTATTTTAATTTTTTTCAGTAAATAAATTTATTTAACTATATTAAAAAAGTAGCAAATCAGTATAGAGCATAATTTTTTTTAATTTTAATTGACAACGCCATGAATTTTTTTTATAAAATATTCCAAGATGAAGCACATTTTTATTTCATATGCTGTTATATATATGGCAACCCTATTTAGAAATAACTGTAGCTTAGCGCATAATTTTTCAATACTCATTTAAAGCAAACGCTCTTATTGTTTTTAATTTTGTTTCGAAAGTTGTATTAATATTTCTGCAATTTAAACAGTTGGTAACCCTAGCCAAAAATAATTTTTGAAAAAATATCTTTATTTCCTTTAAGTTAAGCCAAATTCTTCTTATATTTTTAATAAAAAGTGAAATCGCAAAAATTTAAATGAAATCACCTTTGAGAAGTGTATGTTCGTAGGGAAAATTGGCAACATTGGAAAAGGGTTGGTATTTTTTTTTTAATAATTATTAAGGTTCAAAATCATTTGTGAAAAAATGAGATCGTAGAATAATGAAAAAAACTTATTATTTTTTTTTTTTTTTTGTAAATACTCTTGACTTTGTGAAAATTGGCAACATTGCGAAGAGCCTAAATATAAAAAAAAATAAATAAATATTTTTAATATTTCGGTGTAATTGTAATTTATACACTCATAATGTTTAAGAAAGTGTATAAATGTCACATAAGAAAAGTATCGCGAATGTTCTCCTTAAAAATTGGCAATGGTAGAGGAAAATGGGCAACATTGGAAATTGATTGGTATTTTTTTAGAAAAATAATTATTAATGTACAAAATCATATGTGAAAAAATGAGATCTTAAAATGATGAAAAAAATGTTGAGAACACTTTTTGTAAGTACTCTTGACTAGCTGAAAATTGGCAACATTGGAAAAAGCCTAAATATGAAAAAAATAGATATTTTTAATATTTCTGTGTAATTGTAATTTATACACTTCATAATGTTTAAGAAAGTGTATAAATGCAACATAAGAAAAATATCGCGGATCTCCTCCTTAAAAAATGGCAACGGTAGATGAAAATTGGCAACATTGAGAAGAGATTAAAACATTTTTTTCCAGTATAATACTAGTTTAAGTACAATATAATGTGTAAAAAAGATTTAAATTGAGAACATGCATGATTTTGAAGGCAAGTGGCAACACTAATAATAAGATTTAAAATGCGTATTTTGTATTTTAAAGTAAAAAAGTAATTTAGACACGAAATTATATGTAAAAAGTGAAAACGTGGCTTCAGAAAAGTATCTTGACTCCGTTTTTTGAAGAGACCCATGACAAGGCGAAAAGTGGCAACGTTGCAAAGGAGCTTTTAAAAACATTTCTGTTTATTAAGAAGAAATTAACTATGTAATTGCGAATAAAGAAAAACATCTAAAGACCTTTTTTGAAAATTATCAGCAGTTCGAAGAAAATTGGCAACATAGTGAGTTTTAAAAAGAAAATTTTTCCATTTTTTGAGCAAAATAGTAATTTACTCAACGCAAAATATTTAAATAAAAGAAATTGGAACTGAGCGTATTACGAGATGGCCCTCCTCAATATCGTATATAAGTTCCTTTTCGAGTACGCTGGAAATGTGGTCCGGAGGGAAACGAATACTCTATCTCAGTCTGGAAGAGGAAGACTACCAGGGAAGATGAAGTGAAAAGCCACTTGGTTTCACTTGGTATTTCCAACTGACGAAAGGAAGTAATAAAGAGCGCGCTGCGGCTAATGCATGAATTTTTTTTTTAATGCTTTGAGTGTTTTCTGAAAAATATTTTGGATTTTTTTAAAAAAAAAGGTCAACTAAATTTGGCTTTTCACGTCTTAGCCATGTGGAAAATTATTCTCCTCTTTCATAATCAAATTATAAGAAGAAAAAAAAAAAGAAAACATAAAATTGCAACAAGTTCTAATTGCGAAAAAAAAGAAATGTGTTTTCTCATAATTTATTCAATTAGCGAAAGGAACAAGGAATTTTATGAGATTTTACACTTACCCATACACTCACAAAAACTACACAAAAATAAATCCTGTTTTTGGCTTACTGAATTTTCACCCCATGCCAGTAGCTTTCGTTTGTTGCATATATGTATGTGTAAACGTTTACTTGCCACTAATCAGTAAACTTTCCGCCTGCGTAAATATTTCAATTTCAATTTCAGTTTCTTTCACAAATTTCAATTTCAATTTTCCACAGCAGGATATACAATAAGCCATACATACTCGTATATGTATGGGTATGTGTAGTGCATATGTGCATGTATGTAGGTATGTGTGTTTAAAAGTTTGCATGTGGTAAGTTACTGATACTTTTCTGCAGCTTAAAGTTAGAGAAGGAAAGCGAAACTTTTTTGCTGCACAAAAACAAAAACAAAAACAAAAACAAAAACAAAAAAGCAAAGTAATAAATTTCGCAATCATTCAATTTGCCAATAGATAGCTGAGTATGTGTATGTAAGATATTGATGCATATGTGTATAAAAGACACACACATACTTGTGTATATACTTATACTTATACAAATTTATTATAGAATGTAACGAGCTTACCCCACAAACTGTTACAAAAGTGGATTACTACTTGCAACATGGCTTTGCACATACTTTCGCATGTGTGTGTGTTTGTGTAAGTAACTTGCAACTTTTGTAACATACATACATATATGTACATATATGAGATTTCATTGCTTGCATATTTACCAGGCTGTGCGACGGCAGCGCTGCCTCTGCCTCAATGGCAAATATGAACTTTCATTGAATTTTTGTTGTTGTAATTGTTGCCTCTAACGGATGTTGATGGTGTCGCTGGTGATAAGTTGAAGTTAACGGAGTTTTAGTATTACAACAGCCGCTTTACATATACTTATATATGTATGTACAATATATATTGCAAGGATAATGATGTAAGTCGATGTGTTGCATGCAGCAACAAGGATTTGAGATGAAAAGTATAAAGCTGATAAAGTTGAATAGGTAATGAGAGAGTAAGAGAGAGAGGGAGGGAGAGGGAGAGAGAGGTAGGGAGAAAGAGACAGAGAGAGAGGAAGACCGTAAGACAGCTGCCACATTAAAAGGATGTAAGTGTGTGTCATAGATACGCTTTGAAGTTTTGCGGCACGCTTAAATGAAGTTTGACAGTAAGTTAATGCGTGGCAGGATTTTTCAATTTTCTTTTCCAAAAAAAAAAAAAAAAAAAAAAAATAAAACTTTTCATCAAGTGAAAGAGGATAAAGATTTCAAAGTCCAAAGTCAACGCCAAACAGTTTATTTTCGTAGAAAAGAAACTTTGTTTAAAGATTTGCCACTTTTTGTTGTTGGCTGACTGTTTTCGCCACAAAGTCCACAAAGTACGCTTGCGGTTCATTTGCCACTTGTCGCTGCGGTTTACTTGCCACAAATTAAATTAAGTAAAGTAGGCAGGCAGAAAAAAATAATAAAAAAAAAAACAAACAAATCAGGCGGCTTCAAAACCACAGCGCATAACGCGAAAAGAAGCCGCAAATGCTGCGATGCCAAATAAATATGCCAGCGGGTAGTAAGTAACTCTATAGGCTGGCGGACGCGGCACCATTAGAAACTCAGCGCTTCAACTATCGCTTTCTATGCGCTTGGGAGAATGCATACACTCTCGCACAAAATGTAGAAAGTGGCTGCCACATCAAAGGGAATTTTTTTTTCTTTTATAAAAAACTAAATAAGAGTAAGAAAGACGCTGTGACAGCCAACCCCACCAGCTGGCGCTTGTAGGTATGTGTCTCAAAAACGAGGGGGGAAAAAATCGCATAAACTGCCGCAACAAATTACTACAAATTGAAAATGGAAATTTACTAAATTGAAAAAGTAATCAGGGGAAAAAGAGAAAGTAACCCAGAAGAGATTAACGGTTTGGCACAGGAAATATGAGCGAAAAGACTTTTTGGTAGGAAATGCGCATTGAGTAGATATGCATGGCAGCTAATGTGACCCGATAAAGGGTAGCGGAAAAGACATGGGAAAAGGTGCAAAACGGAAGGAAATATGAGGGAGATAAGGTTAGGAAGAGATTGGTGAAAGTAGCAAATGCTTGCAAAGCTCAAAGCGTTAGCTAATTTCTAAGTGAACCGCAACAAAGTGGCTACAGATTGAGGGCATGCAAAAAATTAGCAATGCGCATGGTATTCAAATTTAAACAGAAATTTCGAAAAATTTTCCCAAAAATTTGGTCGTTCTAGAGAGGGAACCTTCTTTTTCTTAATGATCATCATATATTTTTTTTAATTTCCTTAAGATTTTTTATCCATAAAATCAAAAAATCGGCACATCTCAGGCCAGTTTTGGTATATATTAGGTAAAGTAAGAAGTTCATTCGGTTTTTATCTAAGAGATGACGTTATTGTCCATAGTACTGGTGTTACGTATCGCATCATGTCATACTGTACGGCGCTGAAAACATGTTTATTCGAGCTAAAAGTTTGTCTTTAACAGTTTTTCGATTAATTGACTCAGTACGTTGTGAGCGCTCGTCAAAGATGGACATCATGGAATTAGTGGAAACAGACCGTCACGTAAGCACTTATTTAATTGCTGAGGAAGTGAAGATAAGCCAGAAACCGTTTGGAAGCATTTACATAACCTTGGATTTAAAAAGAAGCTCGATGTTTGGGTGCCACACGAACTAACGCAAAAAAACATGATAGACCGAATTTCCATCTGCGAATCGCTGCTGAATCGCAACAAAATCGACCCATTTCTGAAGCGTTTGGTGACTGGCAATGAAATGGGGATCACTTACAACAACGTCAAGCGAAATCGGTCGTGGTCGAAACGCGGTGAGCCGGCGGTAACGGTGGGCAAGCCAGTATTGACGGCCGAGAAGGTTTTGCTGTGTGTTTGGTGGGATTGGCAAGGAATCATCTACTACGAGCTGCTCCCCTATAGCCAAACGCTTAATTTGGGCCTCTACTGCCAAAAACTGTACCGCTTGAAGGCAGCACTCATCCAGAAGAGGCCATCTTTGATCAACAGAGGCCGAATTGTGTACCATCAGGACAACGACAGGCAACACACGTCTTTGGTGACGCGCCAGAAGGTCCAGGAACTCGGATGTGAGGTCCTAATGCACCCACCTCATAGTCCGGACCTGGCACCAAATGATTCCCATCTTTTCCTGTCCATGGCGAACGCGCTTGATGGTGAGAAGTTGGCCTCAAAAGAGGCCTGTGCAAATTGGCTCTCCGAGTTTTTTGCAAATAGGAACGCAGTCTTCTACTAGAGGGGTATAATGAAGTTGGCATCTCGTTGGGAACAAGTTTTTGAAAAATCAATAAAAAAAAGCCGAACGAACTTTTTACTCGACCAAATATATGCATGTCTATATCTTTCTCGATTACTTTATGCCGTTAATACAACTGTGACCTGAGCAAGATAAATATTTTATGTCTTTTATGCCCAGCATTAAAAATACTATAATTTCGTTCATTTCATTTATTACATCTGTAATTCTCATATGACTTACATTGAAAATTTTATAAAACGTTTGAAAATTGTTAATTGAAGCGAGGGGATCTAACTCTCAGTAGTTCATTCGCATATTTTATGTACTGAAATTCTCAGCCAGCTCATGAAGTCTAGTGCACATAGCATCATCTTAATTCAAGCTCTCTTGGGAAATCGTTTTGCTTTGAATAACTTTTAAATAAACACAAAACGATGATACAACTGACTCTACACACTTTCAGTGTTCAGTGTTCTTCAGCAGAAAGGTAAAATTTATATCTTTATACTTTTGCCTCTTCCTTCCCTTCCTTTAAAGATCTATGTTGGTTAACACACATTGGAAGTCCACACTAAAGGTTGCTTTTAAAAATCTATACCTATGTATGTATTGACACTTGGTTATCAGCAACAATCTGCAATTCATTTAGTATCCTTTTAGGCTTTACACATTTCCTCAAAAATATTTGGGTGAGAGAAAAACCGAAAAATCAAATTACATTTCCCCTAAAGGCTTTGTTTTTGAAAGGTGTCACTTAGCTTTAGAAAATGTGCCGAAAAAATAAAGGACATTTTTTTTACCTTCTGCACTGCACATTTGCCTTTGTCGCTTCAGTTTGTGGAAATAACACTTAGGCAAGGCTTAGGCGTTCTCAGCTATCGAGTGATAAGCTTAAACTCCTCAAGGTAGTTCAACTCAACTCAATTTAACACCACTCAACTCGACTTAAATCAACTAAATATTTTTCTTTCTGAGTATTTTCAGTTACCTAATGGCCATTTTGACTTTCTTTGGGGCATTATATACACATGCAGAGATGAAGTTCAGTAAGTGGCGTGCTTAGAGGCATATGTGGCAAGGTCCAAACCATTTAAACCATATCCTGCTTACTTTTCTCTATTATTTTTTTATACAATAAGATTTCAATGACAAATAAAAAGGAACGGACGGTAACAAGTCGAAGCTTTGTAATTGGATTAAAGCTAAAATATATATGTATATACGAGTTTGTTTGTTTCTCAAATGCTTGTCATTGGTGTTAACTTAAGAGGTTTTTAGGCGCAGCAAAATTGAATTTGGAATGCATGTTTGTAGAGCTTAGAAGCCAGAGAATGCGTTGAAAATATTTGTATTTGGAATACATTTTTGATGTAGCTGTGTGGGATGGATCTACATCTATATATATATTTTTTATTTTACCTTAAATAACACATTAGTTACTTTGCAGCGCCTAAAAGTATGCTTTATATTTTTAAATGATTTTAAATAAATATACTTTGTGCATTTCTCCTAATAATACCTCAGTCTTCACATATTGTTCTGATGTGATATTTTTTTTGCTATTTTCTACCTTTCGTTAATCTTTTAGTAATTTCACAACTCACATACGAACACTTACGGCTTACAGTTCTGCAGCTTTTTCGCCTCTAAATTCCTCCACCCCACACATAATATCCCTTTCTCTTAGATATTTGTTACCCTTCCAAGCACACATTGGGCTCTATTTAATCCCATTTTATTTTCTGCTTCACTCCTTCGGCACATCCTTTTTGTTTCGTTTCAGTTGTCATGAAAATGATATTTTCATAATCAGATAAGTAGAGTAAAACTGTTTTTTAATGAAAGCAACATTTCCTTGAGTTGTATTTAGGTACATATGTTAAAATTGTGGTCATATGTTGGGTATTAAAGTGACTTTGAGTTATGTCAAAAGTGTTCTTTTTATCGAGTTTTAGCAATTTTTAAGGCTTCGACTTATTTTGTAGCAAGCTTCAGATTATGTAGTGTTTAAATCACACGTACTTAAAAATATTTAAATAAACACAACAAGACTTAATTTACAATAAAACACATTTCTAGGCATTATTTTTAATTGACGCTTATCGATGGGCTGTTGCAAGAACTATTCCGATAAAAAAATATGTTACGTTTCTTGTACCGAATTTGTACCGGAAATGACTAAAAACCCTCTTCGGATAAAAAAAATATATGTTACTTTACTTATACCGTATTTGTACCGAAAACCATTTTTTTTAATTACAAGCGACTGCAAACCTTGTTCTGATGTAAAATATCTCAATTTAGCTGTACCGTATTTGTACCGTAAATCGCATTTTTACATTATGAGCTATTTCCATCTTCTAAACCATCTTCTTATAAAAAAATATCTCTACCTGTATCATATTTGTACCGGAAGTCATATTAGGTAATTAAGTTTTAATACTGCAACTTTACCTACTCCTTTTGAGAACAGAAGATGAGTGAATGAATAAAAAATTATCTTTTTACTGACAGAAATAACAAGAAAATAATTATTTTTGAGGTCACAATCTGTACCGATTTTGCGTTATTTCAAAAATAAGTTCTTCAAAACATAACTTCATAGAATTTTTGCAGTTTAATTTAATCTTAGGCTATATCCGTACCGTTTCACACCAAAAAATATACTACCTAATTGTACCGAATTTGTACCGAAAATTCCAAAATTCAAAAATTCATTATTATCTTAACATATTGCTATTTTTTTCCATAAGCTTTTAAAAATTCTCCATCAAAGTAAAGATATTTTTGAGTCAAATGATGCCCTAATTACAATCAGCTGTGATGAACCATATGAGTCGAATTTAAGAGTGGAAGAAATAATTGTAGCACCTGACATCGTAAGCTTAATTTTTAAAGACAAAAATCTCGCTTTAAAGACAGCTCTGGAAGTTTCCAAGATTATTAATGTAATTAGCAATAATAAAATCGTAAATTATTTCTTTAAGAACATTCGTAATCAGTCTCTCCTATACTGTTTTCTTGTTGCAGAGTGTCCCAAAATTAACTTTAGTAGTTTTCAGCATAATTCATTTATGGAATGAGTGACCTTTTTGGCGCACACGGAGACACAATTTCAATTCTCTTTTTTTTTAGAATTGTCAAAGTAGAGAGATTTTCGCATTCGACGTTAATATAATTTTCTTTTGCGCATTCCTTTGTCCATATAAAAAAAAATATATTCTCTTTCTCTGCCTCTCTCTATCCCCCTCTCTCTTTCTCCCTCTCTTTGTAAATGTCCACTTCGTACCTTTGGTTGAAAATTTATAAAGCATAATAATACAATTTGGTTTGTTGCATTTTCATCATTTTTTTCTTTTGTTTTTTTTTTTTTCATTTATTCACTATTCTGTGCTTTATTTCTTATTTTTTGCTTGTGTGAAGAATTCGCTTTTATGCAATTATTATTTATGTTTCCATGTTCGTTAAATTATACTCGCTTTTTTTCTTCTCTTTTCTTTTTACTCTAATTTTATTTGTTTTTGCTTTGCATTTTTTTACTTTTATTTTCTCATGGTAGTGCATTTGTTGTTGCTGCTTTAAGTGCTTTATGACCGCCACGCGTGTACATGTGTGTGTTCTTTTTTTTTGTTTTTTTTTGTTTTTTGCCGACCACAAATGGCCCGCCAACCAAGACCATAAACCGCTTTGTTAACATTTCTTTTTATTGTTGTATTGTATATTTTGTCGGATTTACATTTATTTTGTTTTGTTTTTTGATTTGTTGTTATTTTTTATTTTTGTTTCTCGTTTTTTCGCTTGTCTTTGCCATAATTTGGCGCGTTGCAATTATGGTTTCGCATTGCTTATGCGCGGACACGCGCTCAACGCCACCTTATTGCCGACGCATTGTTGTTGTTTGTTGCTTTGACAGTTGTTGTTGTTTTTGTTGTTGTTTTTAGTAGCGCGAGAACAACAACAATGCCGTCATAATGACCATAACAACGTTTTGTGGCAACGTCTTTGCCCATTTGGTCATTGTGGCAGTTGAGAGTGTCTTTAGTGTCTTTAGTCTTTATAGACATCTACTGGTGAGTCTAGTATACATATATGTTCACGTATGTACGTGTGTGTGTATATTTCGCACATATTATTGTATGTTTTCTACTTAACTTTTACATATAAACATTAGTCTACCTTTGACTGTCTGTCTGTCTGTCTGTCTGTCTAGTTCAACTAGCACTCCCGTCTGTCCACCCTCTCTCTCTCTACTGTTCTCTTCCCTCCATCACTTCTTGTTTGTCACCAAATTTGGCTTGCCATGCGCATACTAGCATAATATGTACATGCATCTCTCCTTTTGACATTTTTGGAGATAAAAATCTTTATGCAATAATAAAATCCAACAACAATGGTGAATAAAACAATGTTGCAGGCAACATTCGGTCTTCGAATATGAAAAAGTATACATATATATGTATGAAAAAAGGTGTGTAGTTTAGTGTGTTTATTATGCAAATATCCATTTATAAATTGAAACATAAATTGTTTTAAATTAACTTGCAACGCCTGCCAATGACACTTTTATTGGTAAAAGAACCGAGGTGGCAGGTAAATGCGTAGTAAATTTTGTGATAATTTTGAGATTGCTTCTTCTGTTTCTTCATCCTTATTTTTCATAATTTTTTTTCTCTTTTCTTAGTTAAACGGAATGAAGAACTCTTTCAGGTCCGAGTTTTTTTTTTTTGTTTTTTAAGTTTGATCCAAGTTTGATCAAATATTTCAGAATTCTTCAGCGAAAAGAGATCTGTCAAAATGAATTATTTGTATTGGCATAACTTTCTTGAATCAGCCTAAAATATACGGTAGCGGCTAAGCTTCTTCTCGGATCAACAGGAAAACGATATCTCCTTATAACCCGGGTTGGGAGCTAGCAGAGTATATTACGAGTTACGAGTTGAACGATACCCAAATGAAGATGGAACTCCTTCATTATTGTGCTCGTAGAAGAATATCTAACTTGTTATTGGGTTCCTTAGATAATATCGTGATGGATATGAGTCAATACCTAAGCGAGGGTATACTAACTTCTTGTCCGACTCGAGGTATACGGTGATGGAAGTAGCTCGTTAACAAAATGAAAATCGTCCGACCATATTGCTGCGCTCATTCGGAAGTATTATAATGGTTGTGGGTTGGTAACAAAATGAGAGTAAAGTGGATTTATTGCTCGCCTAATCAAGAAGCTTCATGATAGATGTATGTAGGCCGATACCCACAAGAAGGTGGATGTACCTTATTACCTAGCTCTTTGGGGAGTATCCTGGTGAATGTGGAGCGATAATCAAATGGCGCTGGACCTTCCTTATTGTTGATCTTTCCGAGAAGTATTGTGATGGGTATGCATCGATTATCCAATAAGTGTAGTCCGACCTTATTCTCGGGCTCATCGGACAGTATCGTGATAGATATCGTTACCCAAATAAGAGTGGAGGTATGGTTGGGGTACTACACTAGAATTTAGCTCAATTTATATAGAGTCACATTACAACTGATGGTCGAGTTCCAAATTGGTTAGTGTATTCTTTTCACAATGATATTTCGTACCGAAGCGAAGTGTGCTGGCCAACGCAATGCTTGGATTTGTTGTGTTTTAAAGCCACCTTATATATAAGCTGTTACATTCATGGCGATACGCAAAGTGAAAGAAATACTAAACAGAGCTAAAAGTTAATAAGAGTTTAAGTTCATAAAGAATGGTAGAATCCGAATACGTCTGCATGCCATAATACTTTTTAACAGAGTCACCACCAGCAGTAATTATAATCTAAATTCTCATAAAAGCTATAAACCTAAACGAGGAGAATGAGTTATGCGAGCAAAAGCCATTATGAATAAAAGTTGGTACGGACAAAGTAAGAACTGATCCGTCGAAAAAGAGATGTCCGGGTTCGCTGGGAACCAAAGAAGATATTTGTTCGTGAGAATAAAGCTGCCAAAACTCTACGCCCTAAGATTGCTGGCTTTTGTATTTTGAGCTCATCGCCTCAGCTCTTTCACTGCAGTTGGTTCTGTGTTGGGCAAACGACTTGAGGAAATTTGAGTGGGAATTATCTGGACGTTGTACTTTAATCATTTTGTTCAATTTTAGTTGCACAAAGTCGCCTCACATTGCTTCTTTCTAATAGTAAGTAGGTATACCTGCCTAAACTGGCTAGAAAAAAGAATTATTTTTGCTTGTAAGTCAATTGACTACTAAGTCGGATAAATTCCATGGTCGAAGAAGATTTATTTTAATAAAAACCAGCTGCTCAATACCAAAAAGTAAACCCACTGTTTTTCCTGAGATTTTTGTTAAGAAAATGAAGTAATACTATACTAGATCCCTGCGACTGGAAAATTCATTTGCTATGTTATTTTTTAGACATATTTTTTGGTACTGAACTGTCTCCACGTCGCTACCAAATGTAACCAAAATGTATGGGTCGAGGTACAAAAGGCTGCTGCTTTTACTTAGCATGTTTCAATGAAATGAGATTAAAAAGATAAATATTGAGTTATGGAAATTTTTGTTTTAGAAATTCGTAATAATAGGAAAAACAACAGAAGAAATTGTCTTATATTGTTGCAATATTTGCACGCACCCATTGAATAACCAAGTGATAAGATAACATCTGGTACTTACACTTACCTACAAATGCATTAAAAGAGCAACTTTTCATAAGTGTCTCTACACCTACAGCCAAAAATATCTATCTCATATCACTTAAAAATCAGCACAACAACAGAAGAAATTGGCTCAACGGCGCACAATGCGAAACCGCCAACGCCAGACGGACAAGCAGCATGGAAGCGAGTGAGTGAGAAAGGCGTGAGGCTAATACAATAAGTAAGTAAATCAAAATTCGAACGAGAAAAAAAGGATTAAAAGAAAGCAGGAAAGCAAGAAAGCATAAATGAGTCACAATAAAAGCAGAAAAAAAGCACAGCAGACAGAGACCTGGTTCCCATTGTTGAGACACGGGCGCGGCGTTTTCCTCGTCCTCCTCCTCGTCGTCGTCGTCACACAAGCAACCCAATCGCGTTACACAAATCGACTTTATCTTGTCTTCGATCAGTTTGCAATGCTACCGACCGGTGGCAGACACACAAACAAGGCAGACAAGGCAGGCACGCAGACAGACAGACAGACACGCATGCAGCATAGCATAAACAACAGCAAGCACAATGGCAGTGTGCTTGCAGACATACAGTTATGCATTTATATACTTGTTTTGTTTTTGTTATTGCTCTTGCTTGCTGCCTCCTTATGGACACGCGGTCAGCATGAGTAAAAATGATTTACTGTCCAACGCGCGTGGTTAGTGGGCTAATATTGTGCAGCGCGTTTTGCGGTTGCACTAAACACGTCCACAAGCATGTTGCAAGCTAGCTGATCGCTAACTGACTGCCACTGCCTACTTGCCACATGCGCGGACAATAGAACGTTGCGAAGAGAAAAAAAAGTCTAAACATAAGTTGTTGCAATAAATAAGTAGTGAGCGTCAAAAGAAAAGTAGCAAATGAAAAAACAATGTTAAAAACAAGCAGCTGCTCACACACACACACACGCACACAAACACGTTCACAAACATGCGCACACAGATTTCGTGTATAAATTGCTAGAAAAACGTGCATCATGATGGCGGGCAATTGGTTGCCACTGCCATTTGTTTGCTTCTTCCGACGCTGCTGTTGCTGATTTGCCTGATTTGCTGTTTGTGGTTGCAATAACACAAAAACACAATACCCATTGCAGGCTAGTTGAAGCAAGCGGCAAGTCATCACTAAAATAGACAACAGTAGTGTGTAGTTGGCTAGCCGGGTCGTCTAACTGGCTAACAAGCTGCGCTGACTTGCTGCCACCATCATGGAGTGGCACCTTATTTGGTGTTAGAATCTGTGGCAGGTATTTGCAAATTGTTGCGGCTACTGTTAAATTGCATTCAATGCAATACAATACGACAAGCTGAAGATGAAGTGGTTGGTAAAATAGCACAAAGGTGGCAGGAAAACAAGTAGTAAGCACAAAAAACGAAAAAGTAAGAAGAAGCATAAGCTTTCTTCAACTCAATACAAGGCTTTATACCTTTCTCAAATAAATATTGGACATCCCATTTTAAGCATTTAAAATTTGTTAGAGCTTTTTTGAACTCCCCACTCTTCTTAAAGCAACAGTTTTGACTGAAAAATGCAATATCTGAACAATCAGTTGTATGGATGCTATAAGCTAAAGACATGCGATCGCGATTATTTTCAGTTGAAATATTTCACACACAACAAGTGAGCAGTATACCAAATTTCATGCCATTAACAGCTTAAATGTCTTAGTAATGAGTCAAAATGCAATATTTGAACTATCAGTTGTATGGGCGCTATATGTTTTCTTCTTACAATTTTGATATTTTGTTTGTGTCATTATTACTTAAAAAATATGTAAGTCAAATACAAAAATATAGCATTCTAGAGCTTCAATTTTGCAAGTTATAGGCCAAAAATTCATTTTTGAACTTTGAGTTATATGGCAACCATGTGCAATATTCAACAGATTTTGAAAATAATCACTGACAGCTGTCTCTGTATCACAAAGTAACAGCATAAAAGATTTCAAGTTCTTTTTCACTTATTTGGCGAAGTTATGCTTAAAAACACCATTTTTGAACACTAACTTGTATGACAGCTTTGAGTTTTAGTTAACCAAACTTCAACATTTTTATTTTCAGCTATCTATGTGTGGTAAATAATACATATACAACATTTCGTAATTTTAGCTCTTTAATTGAAACAGTTATTGCAAAAAATTTCATTTTTGAACAATAATTTGTATGGGAGCTATACGCTGTAGTGGTTCAATTTTCTTGATTTTCACTGATAACATTTTTTGAAAGATATTCAAGCAGCATTACCACTTTTATGTACTTAGCTGCTCAATTAAATAAGTTATAGCCCAGAAAAGTATTTTTGAACAAATACTCACATGGAGGATGTACCAAAAAAATGTTCAGCGTTAAATTAAAATATTCACGAAATTTCTTGCAAGGCATAAAAAGTACGGAAAGTCACGATTTTAGGCGTTAGCTATCAATGTTGCAAGTAGAGCGCTAAATTATTGCATACTTGCAACTACGCAAAAATTGATGTGTTAACATGCATATATATGCATACATATATATAATGTAGTTGTATGGCAGCTATTAGTGTATCTGATTTGCTAATTTTTTGCAAAAGATGCTTGCAGCTGCCATATAATGTTGCATGCCACAATGCAAGCGCGTGTGCTTGCAACACAATTTCATAAAAACTTACCAAAAAAAAATGTACGCTTGTTGAAAATCAACGTAGGTGTATGCAGTTATGAATTACACTAATTTACTTGCAACTCGTGCAACTGAGTTGCGCAACGCCTACGAGCGGATGTTGCCAGTGATTTTCTGCCAATTTCCTTTTTTCCAACTAATTTTTATGCGTCGGCAGGAAGAAAGTAGCGTAGGCGCTATCTCCCTCCATGAACACAAATTTCCATAATGTGGCATGCACTTTTATGAGTGTACAAATGCAACACACATTTAATTTGCCAACTAATTTTGGGTAATTTGCCGCATTTGTACAATGAAAAGCAGCGAAATGTAAAGTAAAATGAAAAACATATTAAAAATTATCTTGTTGCATAACTGGTTAGTTTATGATGCCACAATATGTGGCAATGAAAATTTTTACTACTTACTAAGTAGTAAATGAATGCCTTCAAGTGCTGTGCAATTTCAAACTCAAAGCCAAGTGAGCGCTTAAATCATTTAGCTTACTCAAATAACTTTGTAGACATACCACGCTTAGATACATATGTACATATGTTCCTCGAATAGTACAGTAGTCAGCTGTCCAGCGCAACAAATTATGAATTAACTACTTTTTCAATTACTCACTACAAATGCTTTCTAATGCTAACTTACATTGTATATATTGTATACACTCTTTTTGTTCTCCTTCTTGTGTTGCCACACACATGGCCGAATGGACCTAGAACTTGTCGCATCACCATTGTTGCAACTGTCATGGTGACACAAAAAATTTCTACAAGCACGTTAATGTACTTGTAGATGCTTCAATACTGATAAGTATACTCATACTGTGTGGCATGTAGTGTCGTAGCGTCTGCAACATTGTTGCATGTTCATTCGAAAGTGTTTAGGCAACAACAATAGTGTTGGAGAAAACCGAATACTCATAGGGAAAGTGGTTTATAGATTTTAGGATAGATTTTACTGTGTGAAGAAAAAAACAAATAAAAAATAATGAATAATAATTTTGTACCAAACAATCTATACAGATATCAAGGGTTAAACGCTCAAACTCTACCCTCTGTCATACTCTCTTCAGCAATAAACCATTTGTTTAATTCATATTTCTCTCCCTTTCTCTTGCTCTATCTTGCCCCCTCTTGCTCGATCTCGCTTTCTCTCTCTCGCTCTTTCTATCTCTCTCTCTCTCCCTCTCGCTTTCTCTCTCTCTCTCTCTCTCTTACTCTCTTTCTCTCTCTTTCTCTCTCTCTCTCTCTCTCATCTCCTCGCTGAAAAAATGTATTTGCCTATTTATATCTTCGAAGGAGCGTTGTGCAACTAAAATTATAAAATAAAATGTAAAAATTCTTTACAGCCCAAATGTAGGCAACGGCTTTTAGTTTTGTTTTAGTTAAAGTTCAAATGCAGGTAACAATTTTCGGCTTAAAATCATTTGACGTTAAACCAAGGATTTTTGGATTGAAATTTAGATAGATCAATATTCAGCATTAAAAATCCAGCCTAAAAGTAGGCAATATTTTTCAACTTCTACTACTTCTACTTCTACTATAATAGCTTAATTGTGGGCAATATTAATAAATTGTATTAAGTAATAATATTACTTATGCCAAAATGTCCGCAACGTTTTTTAATTTGATTTTAACACAGTATTAATATTTGCCTTTAAAATATATGGACAACAAATTTAACCAGAAAAATGGGTATCAGCCAAAATGTAGGCAACGGTTTTCTCATATACTTGTTCTCAGCTTAAACGTTACCTACATTTGGGATGATATTGGATTTTAAAGTTAAAAAGATTTAAGTGCACAGTAAGTTTTCGGTGAGTAAAAAAGTGGCTACTAACCGTATAACAGAAAATACTTCTGACCGAAATCACGCTTCTAAAACTAACGTTTGGTTTTGATAATTTATTGCACATAAATCTGTAATGCTAAAACTCCACAGCCTGAAGGAAGATATTAGTTCAAGCTTTTGAATTAGTTTAACTCAAAATATAGTAGACAGATTATTGGCAATATCAATGTAACAGCCAAAATGTAGGCAACGCTTTTTGCTGTTTGAAGAGCCGAAAGTGAAACGTTGCCTACGTTTAGGCTGATATGAAATTATATACTATAAAATTTTTAAAATCATAGTAAGTAATTCTACTAACCGAATAACCGTTAGTTAAACTAACAAACTTACAGCACTAACAAAACTAGCCAGCATCATAGTTTAACTACTTTAAGTAGCAGTAGTATATACAAGATTTTCATTTTTACAAGTCACACATAAAAAATCGCTAACTGGAAAATAATATAGCTCGTAGCTCTGAGTAGTTAACTAGCGAGTGTGCACGTAAATATTTAGAGTCAATTTTCTGACAATCGTAACAAATTGCCGAACAAAATGTGCAAGCATGTGCATGGAATTTTGCAATGCATGGAACTATTCAATAATTATTTACTCGGTGGCAGTGATTAGCAAAAATGTCAAAGCGAACGTGTGGCATGTGAGGCTTAGCGCTTTATGCTTAGATTTTGCTTCTCTCTCCTTTTTTTCTGCTATTATTTAACACTGATTACTTATGTCAGTGAATGACATTTGTCAAGATAGTATCTATCAGAGACAGTGCAAGAGTGGAAATGTTTGCAAAACTGTGAGTTAATCAGAGTAAAGGTAACGCAAATTTTTGATTATAAATTAAAAAAAAAAAAAATTCATTTCGAAAGTTTAAAAAATAGAAACACAAGAAAGTCTACAACTGCGCTTGATTAAATAAAAGCCTGACAATTGTGCTTGTATACAAATCGTTGAGAGACAGTATTGAATGTCATTCATCACAAATCATGCGAAAGAGCAGAGCAAACGAAGATTGTTGAGACTAAAAAAAAAGCAAAAGAAAGCACAGCAGGCCTTTCAAAAGTGCTCTTGATGAGTGATAGTTCGTAATCTCATCACTTTTGATTAGTTTTGCAATTGAACTTTTCAATGGTCACAGATTTGCAATTGGCAAGGCTGTCCTCGGTGTCCATCACTCACTTCTGTCACTTTCATTTTACAGATTTATTCATACTGTTTTGCAGTTTTTATTATTATTATTGTTGCTGTCTGTTGTTGCACCCTTTCGTCGGACGATTGTATTCTACTAATAGCTCAGATATTGACGACCACTTCGAGGTGCAGATAAGGCGGCCTACTCAACAGAATGTTTGATTTTTTTCTATTTATCACTTCAGAGATTCATTGCTATACTTGACTCAGCTCCCTGCTCTTGTCTGTCACTTTGCATAGATTTTTGCACTCTAAAGGAAAAATGTCCAGCTGATTTGAAGTTTGTTAAAATGTATGAATGAGTGTTGGGCAAAAGTATGGAAATGGCGACTAAAATATATGTGTAAAGGAGCAGCAGTTGTGTGTGGAGACCACATTTGGGTTAAGCAAGTAGACCAACAGTTCAGCTGATCCAGCGCAACACAGCGCTCCGTGAAATGAGTGAGGAAAGCTGACACTTAACGGACGTCAACGAGTGAAGTGGACAACAGTTCAAGGCATACAGCAGAAGACGACAACTGCATTAGACATTTTCCCAATACGCTTCAGTTGAGCGATTTTTCTAACGAGTGCATGATAGGCAATGTGTGGCGAGCAGAAGCACATAAAGGCTCAGTCACTCAGCACATCGGTCGTTTCCTTAGTCAGTTTCATGGTTCAGTTCTCCTGTTCGAGCTGAATCCGTCTTCCTCAATTGATTTGCTGTCGCTGCATTCACTCTCTGTCTACCCATTTCACAGATTAAGCATTTCCTCCAAGGATTAATTGCTGCAGCGGACATTTCAATTAATTTTTCTCTGCAACACTCTCTAATTGAATGTGAAAGCAATGATGAAAAATTTCGATTTCTTAGGGAGAAATATAACAAGCAGAAGAATTACAGAAAAGATAACCGCAACGGAGATTCAATGAAGCCAATGCTGGGTGACTTAAAGCAGAGAATGGCAAATTAATTGTCAATCACATTTTAGTTAACAGAAAAACGAACACCAAGTGATAACTAAATTTACTGCTCGTATGTGGCAAGTTTTTCTTTTATTATTAGAAAAACCAAAGGAAATATTTTTGTTAGGTTTATTTATTTTAGTTTATTTTATTTTATTTTATTTTAATTTTTTTTCTATTTTTTAATTTATTTTATATTATCTTATTTATTTTATTTTATTTTATTTTATTTTATTTTATTTTATTTAATTTATTTTATTTTATTTTATTTTATTTTATTTTATTTTATTTTATTTTATTTTATTTTATTTTATTTTATTTTATTTTATTTTATTTTATTTTATTTTATTTTATTTTATTTTATTTTATTTTATTTTATTTTATTTTATTTCATTTTATTTTATTTAATTTTATTTTATTTTAGTTTACTTTATTTTATTTTATTTCATTTCATTTCATTTCATTTCATTTCATTTCATTTTATTTTATTATATTTTATTTTATTTTATTTTATTTTATTTTATTTTATTTTATTTTATTTTATTTTATTTTATTTTATTTACTTTAATTTACTTTAATTTACTTTAATTTACTTTAATTTAATTTAATTTAATTTAATTTTTTTAATTTAATTTAATTTAATATAATTTTATTTAATTTAATTTTATTTAATTTTTTTTAATTTAATTTATTTTATTTTTTTTTTATTTTATTTTATTTTATTTTATTTTATTTTATTTTATTTTATGTTATTTGATTTTATTTTATTTTATATTATTTTATTTTATTTTATTTTATTTAATTTTATTTTATTTTATTTTATTTTATTTTATTTCACTTTATTTTATTTTATTTTATTTTATTTTATTTTATTTTATTTTATTTTATTTTATTTTATTTTATTTTATTTTATTTTATTTTATTTTATTTTATTTTATTTTATTTTATTTTATTTTATTTTATTTTATTTTATTTTATTTTATTTTATTTTATTTTATTTTATTTTATTTTTTTTGTTTTTACATTTTTTTCTTTTCCCAATTACGAAAATTCTTGATAGCAATAATGTCAATTGTCACTTGATCCACCTAACAATTTCTATTGAACTTGAACCCATTTGTGGCGCCACTTGGACAAAACGGAAACACCTGCTTACATATTTGACAAACAACTCACTTTTCACTACAAAAACAATGTAGCAACTGTGTAAACAAAATCTTCAAACGAAGTGTGGTGACAGCGTGCAGAATTTAATATTCTGTATGTAGGTATGTTCTATAAAATTTTGTGTGTTTTGTATAGAGGTTTGTATATACTTGCACTATGCCACCAATAGCGCAATACAAGTAACACTGTGGTCGGTACATGTGGTTAGATTGTTTTCAATTAAGTAACAAAAAAAAAATGTAACATAAACAAAAGCAAGAAATAAAACTGAAAAAAATAATAACAACAACAATATATTGTATATAAAATAAATAAAAAGAGGGAGGCAGAACTTTCAACTTGGTATTGTTTTCAATAAAAATGCGCGTTGATAGTTGAAAGAAAAGCTATATTGAATAGAAATAAAAGCAACAGCAACAACAACAACTACAACGGGCAATACAGCAGAGCAAGTTAAACAACTGTCAACACATACAAGCATTGCAATTAATTTAAATGTAATGAATGCGCGACTGAGTGGCCAAAGAATGGCGAGGGAGCCAGAATCAATTGCTGAGAGCAAGACAAAGGAGATGTTTTTTCACAATTTTATTTTTTATTTTTTTTCAAAATACCCTGTCTGAGTGTGGATGTATTCGTATGTATGTCCGTAGCACATTTGATTGGTTATGTTGCACGTCGCCATTAATTATAATAATTTTGCAAAGCGATGAGTAAAAACAAAAAACAAAATGCCCATCATTATCGAGTTATCGCTACAAAGTGCAATCAAGCGTTTGCCTTTTGCTTCAATTAACCCGTCACGGGACAACAACAATTCATAAATTGTGGTCAAATATACCTTGGAGTGCAATCATATTTGTATGAGTATATTTGTGGACATGTGTTTGAGTTTGAAATTTGCAATGCCAACAATAAAGTGATGAAAAAGCAATCACAGCTGCGCTTTTGTTTTGTTTACGCACGTGTGTATGTGTGCGTGTGTGTGCTCGCTAACACCGACTTGCTTAGTAGGCTCTAGCTCTGAGCGCTGCATTGCGGCACGTAGCGAAAAGTTGTGTGAAATGCACGCATGTCTTCTCTTGTTTTGACAGCTGTCAATTTATGACAGCTTGAAGTTCGCGTATAACAACGGGAATGCAGAAATATGAAACAGGTAACTAAATGATATAGAAGCAAGCGCGTGTGTGGCATATTTTTTTTTCCAAAGAGGAAAATTTGAAATTGCTCACGAAACAGCTGCGCTTCGTATGAATTTGAAATAAAGCTGTGGAAATTTTTCAATGTTATTTTTAGCAATATTTTTACAGTTGTCAAGCAAATTAAGATAATAATCTTTTATTTACTGCTTCCTTTTTTCAATTTTTATTAATTATTTTCTACTTTCCAAGCTTTATTCTTCGCCTTCACTTTTACCTAACTTAATTATTGATATTTAACACCACAATCAGCAATATTCTTTATTATTTTATACGTCAATTCTCCTCCCATACTGTAAGTATAACTTAGCTGCTCTTTTTTCCTCGCTTAATTGAATTTTCTTCACTTTCTATTATTACTTTTCTGCATTTTCATCCACTTATATTTTCTTTGCAACCTTCTTCTCACTCTTTACTTTTCTGCTTATTTTTTCATAATTTTCATTCAATCTAACTTTCTTTACGCCAATTTCCTTCATCACCACTAATCGAATCAGCTCAATCGCATGAAATTGAGGATTGCAAATAATTTAATTGCGAAATGGCAATCAATTAAATGCGTTATCAGAAATTGTGTAATTTATGGCAGCAGCTGGAAGCGTAATGGAGAGTAGATATGAAAAGATCAACATCGATAAAATGGGTTAACATAAAATAAATAAAATGAAATAAAATAGAGGGAAATTAAATAATATAAATCAAAATACAATTTTATTAAAATATACATGAAATAGTATAAAATAAACTTAAATAAAATAAAAAATTTAAAATAAAAATCAACAAAATAAAAAAAAAAAATAATTTAAAATAAAATAAAATAAAATAAAATAAAATAATATAAAATAAAATAAAATAAAATAAAATAATATAAAATAAAATAAAATAAAATAAAATAAAATAAAATAAAATAAAATAAAATAAAATAAAATAAAATAAAATAAAATAAAATAAAATAAAATAAAATAAAATAAAATAAAATAAAATAAAATAAAATAAAATAAAATAAAATAAAATAAAATAAAATAAAATAAAATAAAATAAAATAAAATAAAATAAAATAAAATAAAATAAAAAAAATAAAATAAAATAAAATAAAATGAAATAAAATAAAATAAAATAAAATAAAATAAAATAAAATAAAATAAAATAAAATAAAATAAAATAAAATAAGTAAAATGAAATAAAATAAAATAAAATAAAATAAAATAAAATAATATAATATAAAATAAAATTAAATAAAATAAAGTCAAATAAAATTAAATACAATAACACAAAATAAAATAAAATAAAAAAAATAAAGAAAAATACAATAAAATAAAATAAAATAAAATAAAATAAAATAAATTAAAAAAAATAAAGAAAAATACAATAAAATAAAATAAAATAAAATAAAATAAAATAAAATAAAGAAAAATACAATAAAATAAAATAAAATAAATTAAATAACATAAAATAAAATAAAACAAATTAAATAAAATAAAATAAAATAAAATAAAATAAAATAAATTAAAATAAAATAAAATAAAATAAAACAAAATAAAATAAAATAAAATAAAATAAAATAAAATAAAATAAAATAAAATAAAATAAAATAAAATAAAATAAAATAAAATAAAATAAATAAAATAAAATAAAACAAAATAAAATAAATTAAAACAAAATATAATAAACCAAAATAAAATAAATTAAAAAAAAATAAAAATAATTAAATGAAATAAAATTAAATATAATAATATAAAATAAAATTAAATAAAATTAAATCAAATAAAATAAATTAAATTAAAAAGACAAAAATAATATAAAATCATAAAAAAAGTAATAAAATTAAATAAAAAAATAAATAAAACGACGTACATAACAATTAATTAAAAATAAGCTTAAAAAATATAATTAAATAATTTAGAATCTGAATAAAATCAAATTTTATACATAAAATTACACTAAAACATATTAAAAAAAAAATATTTTTATTTTTCCATTACAATATTTATTTTTCGGTGATTTTTCAAATTTTCTGTTTATTTAAAAATATTACGAAAATAATATTGCAGATTGAATATAAAAAAATTTTGGATTTTTAAAATGTTCTACAAATAAAAATTAAAATCATATTTAAAGTTTTTTCTCATGAAATCACAGATGCATATACATATTTGAGTTAAAATAAACGATTTCCCTGCACTGAATATAAGAGTTTCCAAATCTTCAATTTTCAGTCTCATCAATCAATCAAAATAATTTGGATGTATTAAGGCACAGCCGGCGGACGATTGAAACTGATTAGGATTATGGCATGTACTACTTAATTAAGAGAACGAAAAAAATCATATACAGCTATGTATACATATACATATATATGCCTATGTAAATTTAGATTTTCAATACAATACCAAGTCACTTAAAAATACTTCAGCTAGAAGCAATAGAAAAAAGATGTATTTTACGTATAAACATTTTTTTGGTAATTTTTCTCTTTCAAGAATTTTCCATGTTTCCCATACAACTGTTAAACTGTCAAACCGAATGATCGATAAGTGGGTCACCAAGCATGCTAAATTCGTTCAATGTTAACAACTCACTTAAAAGTTGAGTTTTTGGAAACAGAAAATAGTATTTATATATGAATAGTTATGTACATATATACATATATAAACATATGCATATGTATGCTCAGCCAAAAACATGTGTAGCTACAAGAAGAAAAATAGAAAAACATATATACAATTAAGAATGAGAAAAAAGTGAAGTTGAAATGAAAATCCACCATGACTACTACCTACTAGTATTCTCCACAAAAAAAAAAAAAAAAATATCCACAAAAATATATAAAAAAAAAAACCAAAAGTTAAACATATGTACATATGTACCCAATACTCAACCAATTGGCAAACAAGTTGTTTATTAAAAGCACGCTTGGGACAGCCTGCAGCTACATTTGTGGCAAGCATGTATCTACTTGATGAGATGCTGGAGAAGCAAAATAGTCGAGCCTTGAGGTTACATATTTTTTTTTTTGTTTATTTTTATTTAAAGTGATTGATTTGTTGAAATGAAAAAGGGCTACTTAAGTAAATTTTTCTTTCCTTGTTGTTGCATGCTACATAAAATGTTTTTATTTATATTTTTAATTTTTTTTTATTAATTTTTTAAATTTTTTAAGATTTTCAGTCAGATAAACATTTCTGCTACTAATCCTATGGTCAGCATCAAGATAAAGTTCTACTGGTGCTGTATAATTGTATAGCCAAACTACACATACAGTTAACAGTATAATTATCCACCTCAGATACGCTCAATCACCACAGCACAAGCTCACAACATAACGTGTGATTTAACAGCTGTCCAAATGGCCCATAACCAACAGCCGTAACTATTGTTTTATTATGGCATAATGTGCGTTTATAACTATATATAAAACTATATGTGTACATAACGTGCCCCTTTACGCGTTCGTTGTCACTTTTCCACTGCGCATGCGTACAGCCGGGCATATGACTTCAACGCGCACGAATGCACACACCGTTAAACAACAGCGACCTCCGCACATTATTTTTTCGTCACACTTTTAACTTGCGCTATTTGTTAGCGATACGCAGGGGCTCATGACCTTTTGACAGCTGTCACTTGCTTTACCTTGGCATTTTTTGGTATTGGTTATTTAAGGGGCAACTGGATTTTTGGACTGCCTTTTATTGTATTTTTTTTAGTAGTGGCAGTTTGAGTACAAGTTGACAATTTAAGCTTAAAAAACCTTAAGGTTTTTCGATATAGCTCGGTCGCTCAGAAAACTCCCATAAATACCCTTCTACACAATCAAATATTGCACCTTGAAAGCTTTTTCCTTTAAATAATCATTTAACAATTCATTCGAAATAATTTTTAATTAAGTGGGGAAAAAATATTCTTCCACCCTCTATATGTTCTTTACTCTCCACTAACATTTTTTTTTAAGTAAAAGAATTTCCAACACCACGAGTTCGCTTGTCATATTTCACGCTTCGTTGCTCTTAATGACGGTTGTTAGCACACAAAAGTGAGTAGTAGAAAAAGCAAATACAAACTTGCTACTGGTGTTGCATTTTAAATGTCACCCATTTTTTTTTTTAATTTTTGATTTTTATCCTTTTATTTTTTTTATCTTCTTATTTTTTATTTTTATGTTTTCATTTTTATTTTTGGATTTTCATTTTTATTTTTATTTTCTTGCCTTTTCATTTGTATTTTCAACATGACTTTATTTCTCAAAATTTTTTTCTACTATTTAATTATTTTTATTATTATTTTGTTATTTCTTTGTTTTTAATTTTTTTATTTATTTTAAAATTTTTTTTGTATCTTTATTTTTTTTTTTGTATTTTTATCATTTCATTTTTATTTTTATTTTCTTACCTTTTAATTTGCATTTTCAACATGACTTTATTTCTCAGAATTTTTCTCTACTATGTATTTAAGTATTATTTTTTTATTTCTTTGGTTCTAATTTTTTTTATTTTTTATTTTATTTTTTTATTATTTATTTTATTTTTTTATTTTTTACTTTATTTTTTTACGCTTTATGTTGTTTTATTTTAGAATTTTTTTTTAACTTTTTATTTTTATTTTAATTTTGTAATTTTTTGTTTATTTTCATTTTTATTTAATTCTTATTTTTTTATTTTTTCATTTTTATCTTTTTATTTTTATTTTTATTTTCTTACCTTTTAATTTGAATTTTCAACATGTATATTTTTAAAAAAATATTTCTAATAATTTATATTATTTTAATTTTTTTATTCACTTTTAAATTTTTTTTTGTTTTTTAATTTTTTTTACTCTTTTATTTTTTTTTGTTTTTGAATTTTTATCATTTTATTTTCATTTTTATTTTTTTATCTTTTTATTTTTGTTTCTATTTTTATTATCTTACCTTTTAATTTGTACTTTCAACATGACTTTATTTCTCAAAATTTTTTTCTACTATATAATTAATTTAATTATTATTTTGTTATTTTTTTGTTTTTAATTTTTTTTTTTATTTTTTATATTTATTTTTTATGTTCTTTTATTTTAAAATTTTTTTTAAACTTTTTATTTTTATTTTTATTTTAATTTTTTTATTTTTATCTTTTTATTTTTATTTTTATTTTTGTATTTTTACCTTTCTCTTTTCATTTTCATTTTAATTTTTTATCTTGTTTACTTTATCTTTTTATTTTTATTTTTATTTTTATATATTTATTTTCTTACCTGTTAATTTGCATTTTCAACATGAATTTATTGCTCAAAATTTTTTTATATTATTTAATTATATTAGTTATTATTTTTTTATTTTTGTTTTTAATTTTTTTATTAATATAAAAACTTTTTTTTATGTTCTTTAATTAAAATTTTTTTTTTCTTTTTTTTAATTTTTGTATTTTTATCATTTTATTTTCATTTTTATATTTTTATCTTTTTATTTTTATTTTCTTACCTTTTAATATGTATTTTCAACATGAATTTATTTTTAAACAATTTTTCTATTATTTAATTATTTTAATTATTGTTTTTTTATTTCTTTGTTTTCATTTTTTTTTATTTATTTTTTTAACTTTATTTTTTGTGCTCTTTTATTTTAATTTTTTTTTTAACTTTTTATTTTTATTGTTATTTTTGTATTTTTATCTTTTTATATTTATTTTTATATTTTTACCTTTCTCTTTTCATTTTCATTTTAGTTTTTTTATCTTGTTTACTTTATCTTTTTATTTTTATTTTCTTACCTTTTAAATTTTTCTAATATTTAATTATTGTTTCTTTATTTATTTAATTTTGATTTTTTATTCACTTTTAAAATTTTTATTTTTATATCCTTTTATATTAAATTTTTTTCTCACATTTTTTAACCCAACTCTCGAGTTGCTGCATTTGCATTTGCTTGCTCCGGCGTATTTTACTCAACAAAGCGTGAAATTATTAAAACATTCATGCAGCTTAACACCGAAAATGTTTTGTATATGTATATAAACAAATGTATATAGATTGACTGTAGAACAAAACTGCTTATATACCATACATATGAAAGCTTTGGCAATCCACAACACTGCCTGCCGCGAACATCAACGCCAACGACATCATCAGCGTCAGCATCAGCTCAATTGAACCAAGCGTGAGAGGATGAGCAACAACTGGGAGGCAGAGCTTAATGGCCTAAAGGGTGTACATCTACTGAGTATATAAAATCATATATGTTTATTTACATATGTATATAAACGCTTGCATATTTAATATTACCAACTGGAGCATGCAACATGACATGTTGTTTGCTTCTTTTCTGATGACAATCACACACATACTCGTATATGTATGTATGTAAGAGTATGCAAATTTTCCGCCACCTTACTAGGCTAACAAAAATATTTTCGGTATATTTTTCATATTTTTATTTGCAATAAAAGCCAAAAAAAGAATTTTACTTGCCACATGAAATTGCATAGTATTTTCATAAGTGAAATAAATAACTCAATGCGTGGTGGTATTTGCTGTTGCTGGCGAAAATATCATGAAAATAGTGCAAATATTTTTCATTCAACGCTCAACAAAGGTATGCAATTTTTTATAATTTTTTTAAATTTTTTATTTTTTTTTTTATATATATTATTTTACAATTTTTTAATATATTATTACTCTATACATTTTTTTTATTTTTTATTTTAAATCTTTTATTAAATGATTTCGAATTTTTTTTTAATTCTTTTCTATATTTTTTCTTCAATTTAAAAGTTTTTTTACGGCATATTTGATTGTGTACAGCAAATATACCACAAATAACCAATAAAAGATATATGTTTGTGTATTCAGCAACAACAAACAGTGGCGAATAGTGCTGTTTGGCAACAACGTAGGTGACAGCAGTGGCCGTATCAGCAACTATTAAATTGACAGGTTACTTATGTGTGCTATATATTTATGCTCTCTTGCCCAGCAAACCAAATGGCTGAAGATTAATTACTGATTTTTAATATCACTCCAAAGAACAACTCTTAAGCACTTTTCAAAGAAGCCGAGATTTATTTGGAAGTCACCAAGCAAATCTGTCTCTTAACTAATGCTATTGTGACGTCAGCTGAACAGCTGATAATGTCAAATTGAATTAAATGTGAGTAACTCGTAAGCATTTCTCCAGAGGATGTTGAAAAGAGCAACTTGTTAGCAGTAATCAGTGAAACTGAAATTTATTACAGGCGAATGTGTCGCTCAGCAAATGCTATTGTGACGTCAGCCGAACAGCTGATGAAGTCGAATTCAAAGCGAGTTCGCTTCCTGCAAATTTTGGGCTTACTTACTCTTAGCAAATATTTTTTATAAACTCAACTATTTATAGCTCATTGGTTTCAGTATTTAAATAACATGAATCTCGTTGATATTTTTGCAGTGCTATCGATTTCAGTTCGTTGAGTATTTCGTAATTTTTTCATTCCTTTTTTTTATGTTCACATATTTGCCATGGCAGATTGCAATGCCACATCATTGAGTAAATCCTTTTATACCGCGTGTCAAATCAAACATATGTACGACTGTGACGAATATCACTTATAAATTCACATAAGTATGTACACTATAGTCATGTACACCACAAATATACGTTAGTTATTTAATATATTGCACAGAAGAAAAAAATATGCTACTGAAATGAAAGCTTATCAAATTACTATAAAAAAAGTGAGAAAAAAAAATTACTAAAGGTATAAAAGAGTTGTAATGTCAAGAGGCAAAAGTCTATTGGCATGATAAAGTGAAAATTATCATATATTCGTAATAAAAAAGTGCTTGAAAGCAGTAGCATATCACATACAGACGTATTGAATGAAATATAATCTATGTAAAATAGTTAAAGGATTCATAGACGGATTTGTCACTGAAACCCATCATGCTGATAGCTAATTTAAAACACAAATTACATTTGCGGATGTATTCATGTTAGTAAAAATAGCAGACATATGTATATATAAATTAGATGTATGAGCCGCTTATCGAAGTAGTTGAAGCGCATATTATAGAATTATGCACATTTTACTATGCTTGTACTTATGCGAGCTCGCACCTGCTGGGTGTATTTACAACTTCAATGGAAAATTGCTATCAAAAGTGACGTGTATAGTATAGACGACAATAAAAAGCGTTGGTAATTCAACTATAATCTTAGAAGTGCACAAAATTGCTATTTTATATAAGCAGTTACTGCTAAAAGGCTTGTAAAGGGCTTACCAGCCTCAAGTGGTTAACTGTGCAAGATAAAAGCCTCGATGGAATTGTGATTTTTTTGATTCTTAATATAGTATAAAGTGAGGTTCAAATAACAAATGCACAAAACATTCATGGAACACATTTGCTGCTGCAGGAAGAACAATTTATAATACGTACGCATGCTAACATAAATGATGTGGTAGAACTATTAACGCGGAAGCTCGCGAAATTTATAATTAATGTAAGCATTTACTATTAGAAGACTTTGCAACCTTAGGTGACAAACTGTGCAATATGAAGGGCTCGACAAAAATATTATTTTTTTGCATGTCAATAAAGTAAGTCGTTGGGTTCACACGGCCAATATAAGAACATTTCAAAAATTTTAAAAGAAGCGATAAGTGATTATTTGATTCATGGATAAACGAAAAAAATTTAAAGAATTTTTTTTAGATATTTCAAGGGAAATTAATAAAAATTTTAGATAGTTTAATTGTAGACGTTTTTATTGCCCATTTAAAGCTCTCCAATATCTTGTGACAAACTGGTGAATCATGAAACGTAAGCATACGTTAATAAACTGTTTTACCAGAGGCTTATAACATTATATTGTAAGTTGAATAATTGATGTGATAATGCTAAGAAAATCTGTTGCCGGCCTCTAGTGAACAAGTGTGCAAGACGAACGCCTCGACAAAATTTTGAATTTTTGGTGTTTTAAAGTTGTAAAGGATTAGGCCCAAAAGGCCAACATAATTCAAGTTTATGGAACACACTTTTCATAGTAAAAAATTACTTTTTTAAAAATCGCTTTGTATTTTTTAGTGTAAATATTTCATACATTTAAAAATTTATTTTTACCTTTACAACAGTTTCTCAAAAGAACACAAGTACTGAAGTGCAAACTAGACAACACCAGTCAGACCGTTGTTTGCAGTGGAAGTCAAGTAACTGTCATTCTCCCATTTACATACCTGATTTGTTATGCTCGTCCAGTTGAGCGACTTGTTGTTAGTCACCAACAGGACGGGACAGTATGTTAAGACAGGAAGTCACATTTTAAATAAAACACTAAAAATATAGCATGTGTGTACTATGAACATAAAATAAATAATAATTTATGCGTATGTGCAAATCTCATCGACTAACTACATGACTACACTACACGACTTCACACAATTCGGAATTGCAATTTCAAGTGCAATAAATTCATATTCAAGACATATTACAACTAAAACGAGCGTAAAAATGAAAATGTCAGTCAATCAAGCAGACAAGCAGCAAGTGGACAGACTACAACTAAATGTATATGTACCTATGTACATCCCTGTTGCAGGTAGGTACCGAGACAACAGGCGTAGACAGGCGTGAAGAGCGTTTGCCAGTTACCGGGAAGGCGTGTATTGAGCGACAGTGTGGCGATTGCTACATTTATTCTTGCCGTTTGTATGCGAAAAGCGCAGCAGGCGCCTGTGTGGAGCAACTCCATAGTCTCACCTCCATAGTGTGGGAACAAGTGTGTTTGGCGCAAATAGCAAATTTCACAGCTGCTTGTGGATATGTGCCGCCGAGTATGAGAGAATACAGCTGTTATATTGTAGTATGTTGTCAACCAACTGCTGTTGATCAACGCATGTAAGAAAGGATGTTAGTTGTTCCAGTGGACGTTAGTGGGTTCTAGTGTAAAATGCAGACAAATTTATCATAAAGTTACTTATTGCATGTAGGTATGTACTCGTGTGTAGGTAAGTAAAAATTTCGTTATTGGGCGGACATGTGCGAGCTGTTGGGAATTTATTTGCATAACTTATTGAATGGTTCAAAGTCAAGGATGAAGGCAAGTGCACAAGGTTGGAGTGGATTCTTGGTTTTATAACTTTTTTTTTTTATTTTTTATTTTCATAATATATGCTTGAACTTTCCTCTACTGACTATTTCAACTGTTGGTCGACACAATCACATTTTTTTTTCTTCATACTGATTCCGCTTTCAACATATTTTATTGCCACTTTGCAGCGCCAGATAAGGATCTAAGTTATATATGCGTGTGGAAAGAGACATAAATTTGTATTTTTGGTAATTTGAGAGTTGAAGCTTTTAACACTTGCTTCGATTTGGTGAAATGTCCATTTCTTTCATTTTAAAGTTTCTTCACTTTTCTCTTTTAAGTTTACAGACCCTTTAATGGAGTGTCGTAGGCGTTTGCGGCATTAAATCATTCGAAATTCACGCTGAGTAATTCGAGCATTTTAAGACAATAACAAAAACAAATATTATAAATTCTGGAAAAAATGTTAAGAGAAAGCCAAACGCGGAAAATACCGAGAAATCAATGAATCTGTGCTGCAAACTGGTCTCAGCGACTCATCGCCTTAGATATTTCCTCTGTTGAAAAAATTTTGATTTTAGTCAAAATATTGAGGTTTTGAAATTTTTAGAAAAATTTGAAAAGAGTTAAAAAAAAATTAAAAACTTTCGAAATTTTCAAAGTAAAAAAAGAGGAATGAAGAATTTAAAAATTGTATTTTTGACTAAATGGCTTATACAAAATATTTAAATCGAAACTACATAGATAATTAATTGGAAAATATTTTATTTTTAACTACTAAAAATATTAAATCTCGCAATACTGCCGCATCATAGGTTTGTCTTCTGCCTTTATTTTATGCTTCACCAAGTGGGTCAGATTAACGCCTTCCGGTATAGCCTGGAAAGTTTCGAACACTAACTGACCTAATGACTTATGGTAGGTGCTCCATCGCCAAGCTCGGTTCTGGTTCGCTATATCCACAACAATATAAGATTTGGTTCAAAAATCGACACCAAGAATAATGTACTGATATTATTTAGAAGAAGGTCCGACTTCTCCTCCATCTCGATTGGTAACACAAATGTATCAAACATCGAAATATGACCACCATCTGCGTGACTGACTCGAACTAAATTTTTCCCAATACAACTGCTCTTTCAGTTGTCTGAGACTAAAACATAATAAAGCCATAAAAGCAATCTAGTTAAGCCTTATACAGAAATCTGAACGCTCGGTGTAATCGACCTAAACCATTGGGACCCAAAGACTCATCTATTAAAACAGAAAACGATTTAATTGACCTCGGTGACTTAGATTAATTAACCTGTCCCTAAGCGGGGTTAACGAAGCCGCTACAACAACAACAACCGCCATATAACCTTGAAGTCGTAGATATCTTCGTCCACTCAGCTCAGCGAATCAATAAACACATGACTGCGGTGGTTCGGTCATGTGGTCTAGATCGATAAGAATACTCCGGCTCTGAAAGTTTTCGATGCAGTACCCGCTGCTAGAAGCACCTCTATTGGAGGTTGAGAAAGACCTGGCAAACCAGGTAAGGCTGAGTGTATTGTGGGATCAGAAGGCGATTGTCCATTACGAACTGCTACAACCTGATGTCACTCAACTGTCGACAATTAACCAGCCTAAACAAAGCTTCCCAAAAAAGCTTGCAGTATGTGCAAGACAAACGCCTCGACAAAATTTTGAATTTTTGGTGTTTTAAAATTTTAGAGGATTAGGCCCAATAGGCTAATATGATTTAAGTTTATGGAACATAACTTTCATGGTAGAAAATTACTTTTTTATAAATCGCTTCATACTTTTTTGTGTAAATATCTCCCACATTTCTAAATTTATTTTTACGTTTACAAAAGTTTCCCATAAGAACAAAAGTACAGAAGTACAAACTAGACAATACCAGCCCGACCGTTGTTGTGGTGGAAGTCTTGATGGATATAGGTTTTGTGCTTCATCTTGACAAAAATTGTTGGATGCATCCCTACATATAGCACGTACCTTGTTTCGGTTTCGGCAAAACTCGTTTGGTGGTAGAAATCTAGCTGACCGAAGAACCGCTGAAAATCTTTCCAAATAAGCCACAGAAGTTCTGCACTGATGGAATTTTGAAGTTATCCGAAAAATAGCGAAAGCTTATAGATAATTAAAACTACTGAGTTTTTGATTCAAATCAGTTTTCAATAAGAAAAAAAATTTGTTCAAAAATATACAAAAATTATCATTCTTAAAAAAAAATTGTATGGTTAAATTTGGTTGAATTTTTTTAAAGGGTATTTATGTCTCTTAATAGATATATGGGGTACTTTACTTTACCAAGTTCCATTTAGTACCTTATTGCCGAATTACGGAGGTATTGAGATTGAGATTGACAAAAGTCACCCATATTTATGGCAAAGTTAGTTTTGTTAACTATATATAACCACTTCCATGTACAATAATATGATAAGGGACAATTTTATGAGCTAAAAAATTGATATTCTCCTATTACTCGATAGACCGTACAGCTTTTGTTTGATTTTAGTACAGAAAAAATATCGAATATCTTACGCTTAGCATTTAAATATTTACATTTACTCGTGCATACGTATGTTCTCGAAGCACCAGTACCGGTGTAGCGCTCACTATCTTCTTCCTTACATCAGCTTTTTATATATACTATATATATATTTTATTTTGAACATGCTTTTCTATCAACTCTTCTCTAATTTCCACACACTTAAACTTCATTCTCATTTCCTTTTAATGTTTTTATTTTATTTTTTTTTTATATATAATATATATATATTTTTTTTAGAGCAAAACACTAGAAAGCGTTTGCTAACAAAAACCCTGCATATGTATGTGAGGAAACTAATAAATTTTACTTTTATAAACACATTTTATTATTAGAAATAATAAGAAAATTACAAAAAAATAAAGTACGAATATATGCAAATAATAAAAAAAAAATTTTAATAAAATAAGCATCAAAATGCAAAAAATATACAAAAAACTCTATAAAACAGCTACTAAATTTTGCCTAAATAAATTTGGCAGACATTCTCTTTAGCAAGATTCTCTCTGCTATCGCTAACGTTAGCCTTCAGCACCAACTGCTGCAGGAGCCACATTATTTCCGGCCTGTCAAACCGATACGACTGTCAGCCAGTTTTACTTCTAAATTTTCATTATCAACTCATATATTATAGTTTCTGACATATTTCCGCTACCAGCCACCAAACACCAACAAAAACACACACGCCTGTCGTCACTAACACATATATACATACAGACATACATAACTATGTATGTTTATTAAGTTTTTTTCCCTTGTGAATTTTTTCAACAAATTCATTTATTTGAACTTTATAAGTTTTTTGCTGCAAAATTTCTTGTGAGTTTGCTTCAAAGTAACAAATTTATACGTAAGTATGTGTGTATGTGCGTAAAAGTTTTCAAAGTAGTTGTTAATATACATATATTTACAACTTGCTGCCTCTCGTTCTCACTCCTCGAATCACTCATTTTACCACTGAGGGCGCACGGAAAACCAAGACTAGACCGGATGACGGCCTCTCTATTAAAATATGTTGCCTCTGCTGAACCTACTGCTTGCCTCTGAGGCTTTTTATTGCCATTTATGGTATAGTCATAGAGAAAGTGTCCGAATTTACGCTAGTGGTGTGGTGAGTAGGTGGCACATAAAATAGTTCTGGAAGTCATAAGTTATTTAAGTTATGCATATGGGCTGATTTATTGCGATGATTCCATAGTTCGAATCTAGAAAGGAAGTTTATACACGCGCTCCTACAAATACAAGTAAATGTGTGTATGCATGTATGTATGTATGTAAGTAAGTGTAATTGTCTGCCCCTAAAAAGCGCAAACAGTAAGTAAAGTGTCTATGCCACTTCGTACATTGTGTCCTTAACATTCAACATAAGCAGAGAGTTGTGCTTTTTGCTAATGCACTAGTCAGCAAAACAACAACAACTGTCATTATACATATGTATATATGTATCCTCAAAGCTTAACCTTCCTTTTTTATTATGCATAAATAAAATATTTGTACATAAATATGTATTTCTACAACTCTCCTATATTATTGCATAAATGAAAACTTATGACTAGCAAATAGTTTTGGTCCTCCCAAGGACAAACACTCACACATACGACACATAAAAAGTGGCATAAGTATGGCGTTGAATTAAGAGAAGGTGACATTACATATTGCCTGCTGTAGTCTGGTGACTCTCATGTGCCTGTTCATTGCTGGCATTATCAGTGGAAGCGTGCAGCGTGCAGCGTGTTGTGACTTTAATAGCATCCGAGTGTCAGAGCTGGCAATTTGGGTGACTTTCTGCAATTCATAGTCACACATGCAAATGTGCATATTTTATTTATTTTTAAGTGGATATTTTAGTGCACAGCGAACGTTGTTTTTACAGCTAGAAGTTTACTTTATATATTTTTTAATATAATTTATTTTTTTTTAACTTACTATTAATTATTAATTTTTTTTTTAAATATTATTTTTTATAGCATATTATTCATATTTTGTTATATTGTATTATATTTTATATTATTTTATTTCATTTCATTTTTTTAATTTTATTTTATTTTATTTTATTTTATTTTATTTTATTTTATTTTATTTTATTTTATTTTATTTTATTTTATTTTATTTTATTTTATTTTATTTTATTTTATTTTATTTTATTTTATTTTATTTTATTTTATTTTATTTTATTTTATTTTATTTTATTTTATTTTATTTTATTTTATTTTATTTTTTTTTAATTTTATTTTATTTTATTTTATTTTGTTTTATTTTATTTTATTTTATTTAATTTTATTTAAATTTATTTAATTTAATTTCATTTTATTTTATTTTATTTTATTTTATTTTATTTTATTTTATTTTATTTTATTTTATTTTATTTTATTTTATTTTATTTTATTTTATTTTATTTTATTTTATTTTATTTTATTTTATTTTATTTTATTTTATTTCATTTCATTTCATTTTTTTTATTTTATTTTATTTTATTTTATTTTATTTTATTTTATTTTATTTTATTTTATTTTATTTTATTTTATTTTATTTTATTTTATTTTATTTTATTTTATTTTATTTTATTTTATTTTATTTTATTTTATTTTATTTTATTTTATTTTATTTTATTTTATTTTATTTTATTTTATTTTATTTTATTTTATTTTATTTTATTTTATTTTATTTTATTTTATTTTATTTTATTTTATTTTATTTTATTTTATTTTATTTTATTTTATTTTATTTTATTTTATTTTATTTTATTTTATTTTATTTTATTTTATTTTATTTTATTTTATTTTATTTTATTTTATTTTATTTTATTTTATTTTATTTTATTTTATTTTATTTTATTTTATTTTATTTTATTTTATTTTATTTTATTTTATTTTATTTTATTTTATTTTATTTTATTTTATTTTATTTTATTTTATTTTATTTTATTTTATTTTATTTTATTTTATTTTATTTTATTTTATTTTATTTTATTTTATTTTATTTTATTTTATTTTATTTTATTTTATTTTATTTTATTTTATTTTATTTTATTTTATTTTATTTTATTTTATTTTATTTTATTTTATTTTATTTTATTTTATTTTATTTTATTTTATTTTATTTTATTTTAATTTACTTTTTTTAATTTATTTTTATATTATACTTTATTTTATTCTTATTTTGTTTTATTTATTTTATTTTATTGTATTTTATTTTATTTTATTTTATTTTATTTTATTTTATTTTATTTTATTTTATTTTTATTTTATTTTATTTTATTTTATTTTATTTTATTTTATTTTATTTTATTTTATTTTATTTTATTTTATTTTATTTTATTTTATTTTATTTTATTTTATTTTATTTTATTTTATATTAATTTATTTTATTTTATTTTATTTTGTTTTAATTTATTTTATTTTATTTTATTTTAATTTATTTATTTAATTTATTTTATTTTATTTTATTTTATTTTATTTTATTTTATTTTATTTTATTTTATTTTATTTTATTTTATTTTATTTTATTTATTTTATTTTATTTTATTTTATTTTATTTTATTTTATTTTATTTTATTTCATTTTATTTTATTTTAATTTACTTTTTTTAATTTATTTTTATATTATACTTTATTTTATTCTTATTTTGTTTTATTTATTTTATTTTATTGTATTTTATTTTATTTTATTTTATTTTATTTTATTTTATTTTATTTTATTTTTATTTTATTTTATTTTATTTTATTTTATTTTATTTTATTTTATTTTATTTTATTTTATTTTATTTTATTTTATTTTATTTTATTTTATTTTATTTTATTTTATTTTATTTTATTTTATTTTATATTAATTTATTTTATTTTATTTTATTTTGTTTTAATTTATTTTATTTTATTTTATTTTAATTTATTTATTTAATTTATTTTATTTTATTTTATTTTATTTTATTTTATTATATTTTATTTTATTTTATTTTATTTTATTTTATTTTATTTTATTTTATTTTATTTTATTTTATTTTATTTATTTTATTTTATTTTATTTTATTTTATTTTATTTTATTTTATTTTATTTCATTTTATTTTATTTTATTTTATTTTATTTTATTTTATTTTATTTTATTTTATTTTATTTTATTTTATTTTATTTTATTTTATTTTATTTTATTTTATTTTAATTTATTTTAATTAATTTATTTTATTTTATTTTATTTTATTTTATTTTATTTTATTTTATTTTATTTTATTTTATTTTATTTTATTTTATTTTATTTTATTTTATTTTATTTTATTTTATTTTATTTTATTTTATTTTATTTTATTTCATTTCATTTTATTTTATTTTGTTTTATTTTATTTTATTTTATTTTATTTTATTTTATTTTATTTTATTTAATTTTATTTTATTTTATTTTATTTTATTTTATTTTATTTTATTTTATTTTATTTTATTTTATTTTGTTTTATTTTATTTTATTTTATTTTATTTTATTTTAATTTATTTTATTTTATTTTATTTTATTTTAGTTTATTTTATTTTATTTTATTTTATTTAGTTTAATTTAATTGAATTTAATTAAATTTTGTTTAATTTAGTTTAATTTAGTTTAATTTAATTTAATTTAAATTAATTTTATTTTATTTTATTTTATTTTATTTTTTATCATAAATATATCTCTATTTTCCGCTTGCTGGGTGAAATAATTGCCAAAAAAAGACACAGATATAATTTTTTTGCCCAAAACTATGAGTACTTAGTTGCATTTTTCGGCAACACCGTTATAAATTTTACTTTACAGCTCTTTCGTTTTCCAGCCAACAAGCCAAGCAGCCTGCCAGACAATTTTATTAGTTGCAACTACTAGTGTGGGAGCTTCTTACTATATACATACACTTTTCTGATATATATTCCAAAATAGGTGTGTACACACACAAGTTCACAATGTTTTCCACTTTAAATAACTTCATTTTCATTGCAATTTTTTATGCTGCAACACGTAATTTTTTTGATCGTCTGGAGGTTGGCGTAACTCATTTTTAAATTTTTTTTTTATTTAAAAATTTTTTTTATTTAAAAAATAAATACGTTTTTTAGGTTAAAAATAAATAAAAATATTTATAGATACATATTTATACATTTGGGTATATTTTTAGATTTTCCGAGTTGGCACAGAAGTGCACTAAAGTGTAGAAAATTGTTGTTGTGTGCTATTTTGCTTACTTTTTTTTTAGTAGGGGCAGCGAGAGAGACGCAAATATATGAAAATATAAGTTTGCATATGTGTATTCTGATTTCACGTACATATGTAAATAAATGGGAAAGTTTTTCTTTGAATTATGACTATTTTCTGCTTTAATATTATATGAAAGAGTGTATGTAACTATAAATATACATATTTTTTTTGTATATTTAAATAAAATTCTGCATAGGTTCCTTTACGCGCTAGTATGCACATACAATATTTCCAGAGTTCATATGTATATATGTATGTATGTAAGTGAGTGTGTGTGTGCTCACATGTGTTCAGCCAACTGCTGTCTGCAGTTTCGAAAGTATTTTGTCGCCTATTAACGCATTAAGTTGCAAAAGTTCTTAAGTTAAATTTACTGGCTGTCTCGATTGTTTGTTGTAGCAGGAAAGTTAGTTTTTTTTGTTGTTTTTTTGCTTTTGTTGTATGTTAAACTTTTCCCCATTCTTGTCACTTAAATAATTCGGGAAAACTTAATTTTACGTTGGCATATAAATGGATTTAAAGAAAGGTAGAACTTGAGTAGTCGCTTTAATTTAATTTAAATAAAAAGTTTAATTTTTGATGAGAAATTTGAAATAAAATAGCTGAAAGCTTTCTTTCTTTCTTTCGGCTATGTAAAGTATTTAAAAAGTTTATATTTTTAAAATTTTCACAGATTTCCGGCTTAGTTTTTCAGGCTCCTTCGAGTGAAGTACTCGATCCAATACTAAAGGAGACACCTGTAAAAAATTTATACTGTGCAACATCAGTGGGATTCTAAAACTTTTCCGAGGCTCAGTATAAGGGCAGTACGTAATTTCTGCCTACCTAGCAAAGGAACGATCGATTATTTCGCGCATTGGGTGGGAGACATAATGAGAGTTGAAGAGGGTAGTGAGATGCTTTTGCACATATAAAAAGCGAGAGACCGAAAAGTGTGAGTATGAAAAGTTGTTTGATACAAGCAATGCCTGAAATGCTATACAACATTTAGGTGACTTACAGAAGATCACTAAACCAAAGCAGACACATGTGAAACACAAAGAGGTGAATTTAGTGGTTTGCACAGTTTAGAAGTGGCAATTTCGACTCAAACGACGGAGAAGACCAGGGCAGCCAAAAAAATTTCAAGACGAAAAATTGGAGACTTTGCTCGACGCAAGAAGAACTTGCAAAAGTATTAAGAGTTGATCAAGCAACCGTTTCCTGACGATTAAAATCATTAGGATTCATCCAGAAGATTGGAAATTAGGTACCCTATGAATTAAAGCCAAGAGACGTCGAACGTCGATTATGCATGTCGGAAATGTTGCTTCAACGCCACCAAAAGAAGTCATTTTTGCATCGGCTTGTCACTGGCGATGAAAAATGGATTCATTATGATAACCCAAAGCGCAAGAGATCGTATGTGAAGCCCGGCCAACCATCGACATCCACGGCAAACCCGAATATCCATGGTGCCAAGGTTAAGCTATGTATTTTGTGGGACCACAAGGGTATGCTCTATTATGAGCTATTGAAATCGGGTCACACGATCAATGGGGACCTCTACCGAAAACAATTGATTCGTTTGAAAAAGACCATCGCGGAAAAACGACCAGAATATGCGACCAGACACGAATCAATAATTTTTCATCATGACAACGCTCGGCTACATGTTGCAAGCCCAGTTAAAAACTATTTGGAAAACTGTGGGTGGGAAGTTCTACCTCACCCGCCTTATAGCCCAGACATAGCATCTTCTGATTGCCACGTGTTCAGATCAATGCAGAATGCCCTCACCGGAGTACGCTTCACTTCAGAACAGGGTATCAGAAATTGGCTCGTTTCTTTCTTGACCTCCAAGCCGGAGAAGTTCTTTTTGGATGGGATCCACAAACTGCCAGAAAGATGGACAAACAAATAATGGATGACTCGATTTAATATTCTCGTTCTTTCTGTTTAAGCATTTCGTTTCATTATTTTAATTTTTTTTTATTTGATACAGAGAAAACTCATAAAAGAAACCAAGATACCTAGGAAACGACATTTAAAGCATCCAGCGAATGATTTGAACTTGGAAAAAAAATTTATATATACATATAAAATTTTTTTTATATTTATTTCTAGAGTATTTACTCACATTCCCTTCGAATCGGAATTCTTACTCCCTCATTTATTTCTATATTATTATTTTTCGTTTTTTTTTATTTCTCTTTGTTTTTTTTTTTGCTACACAACCATTCTCGTTTAGCTTGCCTGCCTATGAGTGAATTATTCATAACAATATTTCGACATATGGCAACACCAGCACTTTTCCTACGCTTATTGCCTTTTGCCTTATTTATAAAGTGCAGACATGCCTATACGTTCAAATAAATGCCTAACATTTGCCACAATGCATTAAGCCGCATTCTAAGCATATATATATGTATGTATGTATGTAAATACTTATATATTATATATATGCTGGCACAGGCTTGCGTCTGTCTACTCGACTACTCGACCACTTGGCTGCTCAATCGTCACATTAACCAACTGGGATGAAAAAAAAAAATAAAACAAAAAATAGAAGAATTTTACGGTCTCCACTAACTTGCGACAAACACATATATAAGTATATACAAACGAACGAACACTTCTGCGCTACTGTTAGTTTACATTTATTGCTACACACACGCTTGGACCCCTACTTTGTGTTCTTTGCTATTCTTTGGTTGGTTGGTCTCCTCCACGGCGCGTTGTGTCCAAATGTAGAAATATCCATAAATTTGTAAACGTTGACAGGTCACCAGGGGACGCTAAGCAGACGTGTAGCACACATATGAGTACATACATAAGTGTACATATATGTACTTGAGGCTATGCCACCACTCCACAGCCGAAAAAATAAGAAATAAACGCGTCAGACGACAACAACTTCGGCGACGACACGTCAGATACAATCAAAGATAAAATTCAACGTTTTGGCCTTACGGTCACTGTATCGTTGTTTGTCTCTTTTTAGGCGCATCCCAATGCCTGCTAGCGTTCTACTACCACTTTATTTACACAATTCAGTTTCGATTTTTGGCTGTGCACGTCAAGAGCTGTATAAGTTTGCCTTTTTTTTAGTAAAAAAAAGTGCATACAAACATACATACATATATATTACTATACGCCGTATGGACGACAAGCGTCCTGACATTCACATGAATTTTTATCAGCATCTACGAATATATAGGTATATGTATATGAGATATTTGCCTTTTCTCTTCCACTTTTACTATTGTTAGTCACAATCAGTTGTTGTAAATAGATGTGTAGGTATGTACGCACATACATCTGCATTGTTTTGCATATCTTCATACAGCTGCTGTTTGACAAAACGGCCAATTAACGTACTGAGTGTAGACAAACAGCGGTTGAATGCCGCATTCAGTGGCGAATTTAGGTCAAAGGTACAATGGTGAAGCTTTTGTTAATCAATTTTTTTTTGTTTTTGTACATTGAAAATGTCGATTGAGTGATAAATTCATGAAATTTTTGATCTAAAAACTTTATTATGTCCTTTTGTTTAAAATTATTGTTTTGGTATTTTTAATGACTTAATAAAATTGACATAATGGAAGAAAGATGCTGAAGATAGGAGAGAATATACGAGCGCCTTTGTAGTAAAAAAGTCCATATAGCTGCATATATTTAAATATATTTTTATACAAACACACATATTTATGGGGGGGAAACCTTAAAATACTATGCTAATGATCGGTTAATATGCAATCATTATCTCGGTAGACAAAAGAAACGAAAGTCGTAAAGCATTTTTATATTTAATCTATAGTATTTTTTTATGCATTATTATTAATATGCAAGTGAGTATATTTGTATGTAGGCCAGTGAAGATATGAATTCTAGGCTACTGAGTCTTGTTTGCCTCTGAAATAAAATCTAAATACATAGTGATATTTTAAGTAATAAAAAAACGGCATAAAAATTTTCGATATGATTTCGGTAATCATGTAATAAAAATAGGAAATAAAAGCTAATAAACAAAAATATATCAAGTTTCACTTCACACATGGCAACCCTGCTCCCCATTTTGTTTAGCTTACACACAGAGTACTCGAGCTATATGATATCAAAGTGTTTCACTGAAGAAGAGCTTTCTAGTTTTAAAATATTTCTGCTTTGCTTACTACAATTTAAGTAATTTGGCAACCCTACTTTCATAAAAAAGTATAATTAAAGTTTTTAGAGTTTCAGGTCATTTAATTTGTAATACACCTTATTTCATTATACATACTTAAAATTATGCTTTAAAAAATCCACATGGTAACCCTGCTAAATTTTATTGTATTGTAGTTCACTGAGTATTGTTAGTGCCTAAACTGCAATCTAGTATTCTTTTACAATAATAAAAAGTAAATATTCTATCGCATATGTGCATATTTCATAGATTAAGTAAACAATTAAAAATATTCTAAAAAATTTTAAATATTTTTTTTCATTTTCCACATATTTGGCAACCCTGTAACTAAATATTTGCACCGTGCACCCATATATAAGAATATTTTACTCATAAAATGCCTACTTTTCCAGCTACACTATTTTTGTTTTTTTTTTCTAGTTAAATTTAAACCTTTTGTATTTCCAAAAACAAATTTTTTTTTAATTTTGCAATTCTTTTTTAAATTTTTTTTTATAATAGCTAATTTTGACGAATAAAAAAAGGAAAACAAACTCTTTAAAATAAACCCGTACATACTCTTATTTAAATTAAATGGAAAATTAAACTAAATAAAGCAAAAAATTGGAAATATTCTAAAAAAAATTAGATATATTTTTAATTTTTCACATATTTGGCAACCCTGTCACTAAATATTTGTACTTCAATACAGTGCACCCTTATATGAAAACATTTTACTCATAAAATGCCTTCTTTTTCCGCTGCACTATTTTTGTTTTTGTTTTTACCATAATTTAAACCTTTTGTATTTCCAAAAAAAAAATTTTTTTTTTTAATTTTTCAATTCTTTTTTAAATTTTATTTTTTTAAATGATAGCTAATTTTCAGGCATTAAAAAAAAGCAAAACAAATTCTTTAAAATAAACCCGTACATACTTGTACATAAATTAAATGGAAAATTAAACTATTGTATATGGCAACCTTGCGTTATATAAGTATAGCTTATTTCAGCACGTTTCATTTAAGTGCATTTTATAATTTCAAATTTATAAATTTATTTCTAAAACAACACCTATTTCGTAGCACTTAAAAATTTTATATGGCAACCCTGTTATGAAAAATTATGAAGTTATCTTTATTTTATGCGCATTAATTTTTAATGCATATATATTTTTAGACTAATATAATTGTTTGTATTTATAAGTTTATATGGCAACCCTACAACGAAAAATTTCCTAATAAAGTCATCTCTTTTCAAGTTATTCTTATTTTATGCGCTTTAATTTCTAAAAAGCATTTTTTTCTTTAATTAATATCCTTTCCTTTGCTTTTAAAACTTTATATGGCAACCTTGTTTTGAAAAATATGTATTTTACAGCGTGCCAGTTCTAAACCGGCTTTAATAAAAACAAATAAAAAATAAATAAAAAATAAAAAAATATAAATAAAACAAATAAACCGGCTATTCTACTGTAGTGAACAAAATCTCAATTGTTACTCAAATCTATGCAAAAAATAAAACTGAGCTTAATTTTTAGTTATTAAACTCAAGCAATTGGTCTGAACTCAATTCTTCTACATTGCAGCTAGACTCTGCTAAGACTTATTTGACATAAGTCAATGTATTTTAACTCATTGTAGCCCAGCTCAACTCAACTCAATCCAACTCCACTTGCTGAGCTCAATTCAAAGCGTCATAACTTACCGTAGACTCTGCTACAACACTCGACTCAACCTAGCTGTGCTTACTGAAGTCCGCTCAACCGAACTCAACCGACGAAAGTCAAACTCATGTATAATAAACTCTCTCATCTCAAACTAGATTTTTCTCAGATTGATTAGATATTAGCAAGTCAGTGCAACCCAACTTATTATAGCATAGCTCAGCTCAACTCAACTTAACTATGCTTAACAAAATAGTCTCTACTCAAAGGAGGCTCTACCACACTCTGCTCAATTCAACTTAACTTAGCACAACCAAAAATAACTCAGTAGATGGACCATATATATTCAACTGAATTTATCTCTTCTATAAGTCACTCAACTCAACACCAATCCGAGTCATACTCCAACTCCGATCAAACTGTATTCTATTGAACCTAAATCTGTGCTACCTGATACCATTAGATGGTGGACTGGTTGGTTGAAAGGAGGAGGTAAAGGACCTCACAGAAAGCGGCCACTCCTAAGCCATTGAGTGGGCTCAATAAGCTCTCCGTCTTTGGATAACTGAAGTCAACTAAATTTATCTTTACCTAACTTAGCAACACTACTCTAATTAAAATGAGATTAACTCAACTCAATATCACACAAAACTATCAAAACCACTCAAATAAATCCACTCAATTTATTGAGTCATAAAGCTCACTTTCATAAAAAATCATATTAAAGAAAATTGCTTAAACTACAATAAATTGGCTATTCAACTACACTTTGATTGCGTACCAAGTGTACAACAACAACAACAACAAGTAGAGTATGTTGTAAATAAATACAATTAAAATTCTCAAAATCACTTACCTTTAACACTAACGCCGAGAGACAGCAGAAATGCCAATAAAAGTGCAATTCGAAAGAGTAATCCTGGGTGTGTTGTTGTTGCTGTTGTTGTTGGTTTTGTTGTTGCTGTTGCTGATTCATAGACGCCAATATTATGTTTCCTACAACCATATTGCCGCCGGCGGTCAGTACAATGTGGCAATACTGTTGTTGTATTATTTGTTGTTGTTGTTGTTGCAGCGGACGATGACGTGCTGCCAGTATTGCGTGACATGTTTATAGCACGACCAAACAGAGCAACAACACTAATGGCATTATGTGCATTTTTATTGCTAACGCAGCCAGCAATGTTGCAACTTCTGCTGCTGCTGCTGCTGCTGTTGCGGCTGCTGCTACCACTACCACCGTTTCTTTGATTTTGTATATTTGTATTTGCCATTTTCAATTTCAATTTCGATTTCGATTTCGATTTCATGCTGTCGCGACCACAACAAGTATTAATGGCCAAACGAACGAACGAGCGAACGACCGACCGACCGACCGACCGATCGACCGACCGACGAATGAACGTACCAATTCAATTGCAAGCGATGCAAGCGATGTGGCACGTTGCAAGCGCAAGCCTTGTAGCCTTAAGTAGCTCAAGAACGCTGAACTTGAACTTGCATTTTGGCAAGTTTGTTGTAGGGGGTAACACACGACACGAGCGGTGGGGGTGACGAGGGTTCAGAGTAAGCACTTTTTTTGGAATTTCTTTTATTTTTTTGCAATTTTTTTTTTGTTTATTTATTTTCAGACTTTCTTTCCCGTTAATATTTCACTTTTTATGCAGAATGCACTATTCGTTGTTGTTGTTGTTTTTATTTTTACTATTTTTTGTTTTATTTTATTCTATTTCGGTCTCTCTGCTGCACGTTTACTTTGCGTGCCTGCTCGCATCGGTTGTAAAAAATCGTGTTGTTGCAACGGTGTGCGCGTGTGTATTTATGTGTGTGTGTGTGTATTTTTCTCGTATTACACAACACTCTGTCTGTCTGTGTGGCGACCCCTAATGTCTGCAGCTAACTGTAGAACCGCGTTGCTGCCACTTAAACTCGTTGCTCCTACGCGGAAATTTTTCAAAATTCATGTGGCAGCCGGCAACACACGATTACAAACACTTCCACCAACTGACTGCGCCTTTTTCTGTGTTTTGTTGAAGAGAAAGAATAAAAAAATTAGAAAATTTGTTGAATTTTCGCGCGTTAAACTTGGATAAGCGAAACCTTGCACTTGATGCCGCAAGGATGTGCTGCAAGCGCTATACATATATAGGCGTGTGGATGCGACAGCAGCGCGTTGAGTTTGTGAAAAATTGCGAGACGAGGTCGACGAGGTCACGAGCAAAGCAATAGCGAGCAAAAAAGAAAAAAAAAAAAAAAAAATATATATATGAAAATAGAAATAAAAAATAAAAAAAAAGATCAAAAAAAAATTTATAAAAAAATTTGTGAAATTTCTTCGTCATTTCAGCACGTTTTACACAAAGTCCTTGCGCCATAAATTTGCGCCAGTTGAAAATTTTATGAGCGTCTTGATACTTTCAGCTCAATTTATCACTATGTCGTACTTTATTGCTTGTTGTGTTGTTGCAAGCTGCTTGTTTATGCCGTTATAACAGTTCGCACCAGTGTGTGTGTGTGTTCTTGTGTTTACACTTGACTTTTGTTCGATTTTATGTTTGCACTTTTATAATAAAATATTTCTAGTTACAACTTGTATTTGTGTTGCAAGTATGTTGCATGATATTTGTTGACTATTATTTATGTTTATGATATTTTTTTCACATTTTTTTTTGCCATATTTATATTTATATTTATATATTCACTGCTCACTATAATACAAACGGCGGCAAAGTTTTATTTAGCTGTTGTCCTTGCTCTGCTGTGCTGTTGCATGTCCTTGCTGTTGCAAGTGGATGTGCCGACATTTTCACTTAAGCATCTTACAAGTGCAATTGCTGACTTCCTTCTTCATATCCTGCTGTGTACTGTATCTTACGAGTGCACTTCACTTGGGCGTTCATATCCTGCTGATGATGTTTGCTGAAGTTGCTGCTCCTGCTGCTGCTGCTGCTGCTTATGCAACTGTAAATAAAAATTTCGAAAAGCGGAAAAGTTCAAGTTAGAAATTGTAAACAACTTTTTGATAAGTTTCTGTGTTATAGTGTATCGTCGTGTCATTTGTTTTTATTATTATTTGTTATCTCTGTTCTTGTTCCTGACATGACAGGGAAAATTTGTCTCTACTTCTGTCCGGTTCGCCGGTTGGTCTTTTTATCATAAAGTTATGAGAAATTATGGCAAATAAGTTGCGAGACAGAAAAGTTGCCGCTTGGTTGGCTTTAATAGGTTGGGTGATAAAAGGTGTAGAGAGGAGGGGTGTAGAACGAGTTGAAATAATAAAAAAGAATAAATTAAAAAAAAAAGATTTTATTCTAATATTATATTGCGTTGTATTTGTAAAATTTATTACTTCCATTTAAATAAATACAACATTCTTATTAACAATATTTTTCTATATTTTTTTATTTTATTTTAATCTATTTTACTTACTTTTTTTTTATTTACGTATTTTTTATTATATTTTATTTTTTTTGCTACATTTTATTTAAATTATTTTTATTTTATTTTATTTTATTTTATTTTATTTTATTTTATTTTATTTTATTTTATTTTATTTTATTTTATTTTATTTTATTTTATTTTATTTTATTTTATTTTATTTTATTTTATTTTATTTTATTTTATTTTATTTTATTTTATTTTATTTTATTTTATTTTATTTTATTTTATTTTATTTTATTTTATTTTATTTTATTTTATTTTATTTTATTTTATTTTATTTTATTTTATTTTATTTTATTTTATTTTATTTTATTTTATTTTATTTTATTTTATTTTATTTTATTTTATTTTATTTTATTTTATTTTATTTTATTTTATTTTATTTTATTTCATTTTATTTTCCTTTATTTTATTTTTTTTATTCAATTTTTTTTCATTTTATTTTATTTTATTTTATTTTATTTTATTTTATTTTATTTTATTTTATTTTATTTTATTTTATTTTATTTTATTTTATTTTATTTTATTTTATTTTATTTTATTTTATTTTATTTTATTTTATTTTATTTTATTTTATTTTATTTTATTTTATTTTATTTTACTTTATTTTATTTTATTTTATTTTATTTTATTTTATTTTATTTTATTTTATTTTATTTTATTTTATTTTATTTTATTTTATTTTATTTTATTTTATTTTATTTTATTTTATTTTATTTTATTTTATTTTATTTTATTTTATTTTATTTTATTTTATTTTATTTTATTTTATTTTATTTTATTTTATTTTATTTTATTTTATTTTATTTTATTTTATTTTATTTTATTTTATTTTATTTTATTTTATTTTATTTTATTTTATTTTATTTTATTTTATTTTATTTTATTTTATTTTATTTTATTTTATTTTATTTTATTTTATTTTATTTTATTTTATTTTATTTTATTTTATTTTATTTTATTTTATTTTATTTTATTTTATTTTATTTTATTTTATTTTATTTTATTTTATTTTATTTTATTTTATTTTATTTTATTTTATTTTATTTTATTTTATTTTATTTTATTTTATTTTATTTTATTTTATTTTATTTTATTTTATTTTATTTTATTTTATTTTATTTTATTTTATTTTATTTTATTTTATTTTATTTTATTTTATTTTATTTTATTTTATTTTATTTTATTTTATTTTATTTTATTTTATTTTATTTTATTTTATTTTATTTTATTTTATTTTATTTTATTTTATTTTATTTTATTTTATTTTATTTTATTTTATTTTATTTTATTTTATTTTATTTTATTTTATTTTATTTTATTTTATTTTATTTTATTTTATTTTATTTTATTTTATTTTATTTTATTTTATTTTATTTTATTTTATTTTATTTTATTTTATTTTATTTTATTTTATTTTATTTTATTTTATTTTATTTTATTTTATTTTATTTTATTTTATTTTATTTTATTTTATTTTATTTTATTTTATTTTATTTTATTTTATTTTATTTTATTTTATTTTATTTTATTTTATTTTATTTTATTTTATTTTATTTTATTTTATTTTATTTTATTTTATTTTATTTTATTTTATTTTATTTTATTTTATTTTATTTTATTTTATTTTATTTTATTTTATTTTATTTTATTTTATTTTATTTTATTTTATTTTATTTTATTTTATTTTATTTTATTTTATTTTATTTTATTTTATTTTATTTTATTTTATTTTATTTTATTTTATTTTATTTTATTTTATTTTATTTTATTTTATTTTATTTTATTTTATTTTATTTTATTTTATTTTATTTTATTTTATTTTATTTTATTTTATTTTATTTTATTTTATTTTATTTTATTTTATTTTATTTTATTTTATTTTATTTTATTTTATTTTATTTTATTTTATTTTATTTTATTTTATTTTTTTTTTATTTTATTTTATTTTGTTTTATTTTAATTTAATTTACTAAATTTTCAGCACAGAATCTTTCATTACCGTGAGATATCGGTAGTTTGTTCAAACAATTTTCTCTTAACTTTCTCCCCCTCTTCCATATGCCTGCGCCACTGGTGCCCACCATGCTCACCAAACACATTATCCTTTCAGCCAATTTTTGCTTTGACTTGAGTCAATTCGTTTGGAAATAATTGCGCTGCGACAAATTAATTTCAGCGTTAGGACAACGACACACTCGACTTACATCTTACAGTATAAACTCAGAAGCAACACATATCAAAGGCTGTCAGAGCTTTAATGAAAGCTTGAGCATTTCATATTTTAAAATTTTGTTGTTGTTTTTTTACAAATAACCCTTTGCGTGGAAAATCCTCAAATTATTTCTCACATAAATACACTTCATGCTTCATTACACAGAATGAAGCGAGTTTTTTTTTTCCTACCAGCGCCTAAAAGCATATTAATTTCATACGAAAATTAGCTAAAATATTAGTCAAAGATTAAACAAATTATTTTGACAGCAAGCAGGCACTGCTGCGCGTTCATGCAAGAAATACGCAACAAATATTTTATAAAAAATACTCAAAATAATTCGATTTTCAAATATTTAATTGTAGCATACTTTGCGGCACAGTTAATGATGCTACTTATTGTGGCCTACATTCCAGCGCAGTTGCATTAATTTTAAGTTTTATTTTATTTACGAGTATTGCTGATTTTGAAATGAGCTTATCCTGCATTAATAACCGAAGAGTGCTCTTATAAATTTTTTAATTCATAATAAAATTTCATGCGCCATTGTGCGTTGCTTAATGAATGTAATTTAATATTTTGTGGCGCGCAAAAGTGGGCTATAAATAATTTAATTTGTATAGTGTACTTTTTAAAGTGGTAGAAGTTTAAATTCTAACAATTTCTCAAAGCTTCAGGCGAGTGAGTATATATAGTGCTGATAAATAGTTTTAAGAAGCTTTAAAAAAAATCCCTAAAATTTTTTAAAATTTCCTTAAAAATTCTTTAAAAATCCTTAAAGCTTTCAGGCACACATTTCAACAACTCTTTTGAATTGCGTGTATATTTGTGTGTGCGTAGACTCAATGTGTAAGTTTTATTTACGTATTGTCATTTCTCTAAATGTCGCGCTTATATTTTAATGATTTTCTACACACTGAGAAGAAGCTTAAGAAGTGGAACTCACAATAAATGTGGTGAACAAAGTAATAAATGGTAGAAAAGAATTAAAAAAAAAATATTAAATGTAACCATAATAACAGCAAACGACTTAGCACACACACACGCACTTCTCAATAGGTCCTGCGAAGCGTGAAAGAGGCTAGTGGGTCCTGTAACGATGACGATTATTACAGAGCACAATGAACAAAGAGCGTCTGCAAAGCAGGGTAAATTCCAAGGTACACATGTAAGTACATTTGTATGTATGCACGTGTGTCTGTGCGTGTGTGGGGTGAAAAAAGAAATGTATGCCACCAAAAACAAATAACAATAATAACTCAAATAAAGCACAGTAACATTCATATTCAGAGCTTTTTTAAGCATTTCAAGCGAAAAATCTTCTTTACTGTAAATAATTTTTTTATTCTTTTTGTTTTTGTAAAAAATATGAGTATTATTTTTCATATGTGTATATTTGTGGATTTTTTTTCCAGTATAACAGAGTGCCAGCCAACGTCATTGTAACTATGCCATGTGTGACAATACAAACAAAGCAAGCTGAAATGTACATACATATATTCTAATATAGTTGCCTGAGTGTGTGTGTGTGTGTGCGTGTTCATATGTGCTTACATGGTCATATGAGCATCCTGCGGCGTTGAACTTACAACGACCCATTTCACGCATGCATAAAGTAGCCTTCAAAGACTGGAGCAAAAGTTTGGCCGGGCATACGCATGAACTATACATATGTACATACATACCTATGTATGTCGGTATGCATGTGATGATGTATGCTCTTTGTATTTATTTAGCTGAATTTATATTGTGTCTGTGCACACAAGCGCATTTGCTACTTTTTTTATTTAATTTTATTTTTATTTTTTCTTTTATTTTTGTCCAACTTTGAGGCCAGCGGAACGGATGTGTGTACGTATGTGGTTGTGAAGAAGGTCTCTTGTAAATTCTTTTTGCACACATACCTACATTCTTTTTTTTTTGACTGCAATTTCCGTGCTTTAAATAACATTTTATGATTTTTTTTTTAATTCGGTGGTACGACTATGAAATTGATTTAATACGATTATTTGTATTAAAGCTTACAGGAGTGCACTGTCAAAGAGATTAGAGACTAAAGAAGAAAAATTTAAAGTAATTAATTAATTTTTTATCCAAATAAAAACTTTTCCATGGAAAGGTATTTGTTTGATATTTCGCGAGCTTTAAGCTTTTGCTGAAAAGCTTAAACTTAGCTTTTTGAAACTTTCACTTACTGTGAAAGTTCGAAGAAATGTTTTAGTTTTCATGAATGAGCTTTTTGAATGAAAGCTTAAATAAATTATATATATGAGGTACGATGCTGTAAAATAAAAATCAGAAAGCTTTAAAGCTCTTAAAAACTTGAAGTTTTTTATTAAAGAATTTTTAAAATAAAAATTAAAAAATAAGATATCAAATTTTCAAACCTCATTTTAAAATCACCATATTATGCAGTCTCCAAAACAAATTGAACTTTTCAAAGCTTTGAGCTTTAACTTTCAAATTTGAGAATAAATACATTTTGATTGTGTTATATTTACAACAAAGACCTGAATTGTTTATATACATAAGTGTGTAGTATGAGAATAAATAGCTTTTAAATAAAAGCTCATATGTAAAGCTTATAGAATTTAATTTAGGAATTGATTTTTAATTTGATTTTTTATTAAAAAAAATGTGAGCTTTGAGTCTAAATATTTATATGGTGCTCACTAGTTTTGAACTGTCAAAAGTTTATTTTGTTCAGCATTGACTTGAGCTTTTTGATCACAGTTTTACAAAACGCCTTATATAAACATGAAATGTAGTCTGTAAAATAAAAATGAAGGCACTTTTACAGAAATGAACTACAAATGGATCGAAAGGAAGTATTAAAATAAAAATTAAAAATATAAAGTCATAGCTTTTTGATTCTGACTACGAAAGCTTTCCAAAGTAAGCATCCATTGCTGTCCCTAAAAAAATATGCTTGAGCTTTTCTAAGTTTTAAGCTTGAACATAAATTTTTATGAATAAAGTTGCTTAGTTTTCACGAGCTTTAAGCTTTCAAATTTTTAAATCAATAACTCGTGCTTTAAGAAAGCTTTTCCAATAAGAAAGTGAAAAGGATTTTTTGGTATAAAAAACCGAAACATTTACAGTAAAAGCTCGTATGAACTATAAATATGTAGAAAGGAAGTAATGAAATAAATAATAAGGCTCCACTATTTCAAAAATATTATTTTGTGGATAACAAAAATTTCTTTAGTTTTTTAAAGCTTTGAGGGGTAACCTTGAATTTTTAGACTGAAAATGTTTGGCTATAATAACCATTAAGCTTGAAAGTGCAGTTTGAAAATCACTAATCTTGAGCTTTCAAATTTTGAGATTCAAAGCTCAAAGTTAAGTAGGGAAAGAAAATATAAACTAAGCAGCGAAAGCTCAGTATAAAGCACTGGGATGACTTTTGGTTAATAGTAATGGTTAGGGTTTGATATATAGGCAAAAAGTTAGAATGCTGCCACTTGCTTAAATATTTTTAGTTAATAAAAATTTGTATGTATGAAGAACAGTACAATAGAAAGCTGAAATGAAAGAGAAGTAGAGATCTAAACTAACAGACAGTAGTAAATAATTTCGAGAAGGGTTGCCACTGTCGTTGGTGAAAAAATTCGATTAATGAGTATTAGAATAATAATTTTCTTAATTATGTATCTATTTATTAAAAACAATGCTCTAAGCATCCTTATTTTTTCATTTTTTATTTTTAATATTGCTTTTTTTGAACAGATATGATTTGCAAAAGTTGCATTTTTATGAATCCTTAAAAAAAATTTTAATTTTTCAAATTTTCAAAGCATCCTTTACTGGCTCAAAAGTTATTTTTAAAAAGTTTAGAATTTTTTTTTTTTAATTTTTTTTCGAAAATTTTTCGAATTTTTTTTTTAATTTTTTAAAACTTTTTCCAATTTTTTTTTTAATTTTTTAAAACTTTTTCGAAATTTTTTTTTCTACTTCTGCCTTCAAAAAATTTTTCTCAGTGCACGGACTACCTCACCAACCAGTTCAAATGTGCGAAAAAATGCGTTTGACGTCGGTTAACAAGTTTTCTTCGACTTTACTTGGGCCTGCTGCAAATATTCAAAAAAGTATCAAGTTTGAGTATCTCACACACATATTTATTTAAACCGAAGACATATTATGTGTGACTACGGCTTCAACACACTCAGTAGGGCGTCCAATGAAACGCCTTCAAAAACCCACAGACTCATACTCAACGCTTGTCAGCAACATGAAAAAGGCAGTCTGAAAAAGTTTTTAAATAACTGAGCGTGTAGAAAAGTTTCAAATGCTTGCAAGTATGGAATTAAATCGAATTGCAATATACATATGTACATACACGTACATATGTGTGTATACCTAGAAGAAGAAGAACTTTTTCTTATTTCTTATTTTTGTTTAGGGCATTTGTAACCACTTTCTTTGTTAAACAAAAAGCTAAAGGAATTTCTTAAATTGATTTTCAAGATTTGCAAGATTTTTAGACATTTTGTTTCTCTTTCCCCCAGTTGTTTTGTTGCTATTCCTTAAATGCTGCAGCCACACTTATCAAACTCATCATTTATCCAGTTACAAAGCACACAGAAAGAGAGATGGAGAAAGAGAGAGAGAGAGAGTATTAAATTGAAAAAGTTTTCTTTGTGACACTTTTGCCACTTTCATCAAGTTCTCGAAAACTTCTGCTGCTTCTTCTTGCTTCGCTTTGAAGAAGGTAACAAGTTTCACATATTTCTCTTTGTGTTTGTGTGTGTTTGTGTGCATGTATGATTGCGGAAACATCAATACAGTTATACATCGTCGGAATTAAGCTGTCAAATGTTTCAATTAAGTTCGCTGCTTGGACTGAGGTTGCGTGGTGTGAAGGAAAAGGCAGCAAGCAATTTTGTGCGTGTAAATGCAAATTTCACTTACTTTCCTCCCTCTCCCCCTCCCACGCTGTATTGTTTATTTGTGTGCGTCCGTAAATGCTTATTTCCTGCGCGATTTGAATTTACATTTCAATTTCCTGCCTTTGCGTCGGCGGATGAGCTGATAAATTCTCGAACGCTTGAGTTGCGCCGCGCCTAAATGTAGGCTACGTTTTGCTTCAGTGCAAAATATCCGGAAATTCGCTTGCGTCCTTTCCGTTGCGTATATCCTGTAGGTAATAATTCCGGATGCCAAGTAGATGTGTATTTTGTATCTGTATTTGTTGTGCGCGGAATTTGCGTATACTTTTGCTGCCTCACGCTCTACTTCCTACGCCATGTACAATAGTTCTCCTGAAGAAGCTCATTCTCTTTTACAAATTGTGCGTATTTCCTGTTATTGGAATATTAGGCATGACATAATCGATTTTGAAAGTGATGAGCTGACGTCAATGGCAGGCCAAGTAAGTGGCGAGAAAGTAGAGAGCCAAGTAGATGTCTTTGGATAAGCTCAAGGGAGGAAAATGAAACTATAGGCGTGTAAAACTTTCTTCCATCATAAAAAAATTACCAAAAGTGCTATAAAACTTGTACGAACTAGCAAGCGGTCAATGCCGATCCTAAAGCCCGAGTCGTCCCTATAGCTATTGGGTGTATACATTAATTCATGCGGTTTTCTAAGAGAGGGCTCTACTAGTATTATTTCGCGTCGTGTTCATCTCTGGCTATATTCATTGCAAAGGTACTGTCAGTTCGCGCCGTTTTCAGTAGATGTCATTTGTTTTAGCGTGAACAACAATTTGTTTCATTCATTTGAAAATGTCGAAATTTGTACCAGACAAAGTGTTTTTGCGGGGAGTTCTTCTTCATTACTTTAACATGAAGAAGACTGCTACCGAAAGCCATCATATTTTACTGGACGTTTATGGTGACCATGCTTTAGCCGAACGAACGTGCCAAAAGTGGTTTGCACGGTTTAAAAGTGGTAATTTCGACTTAGACGACGGAGAACGACCCGGACAGCCAAAAAACTTTCAAGACGAAGAATCGACGCGACGTAGATGTATGCCAGACGCAAGAACAACTTGCAACAGTATTAGGAGTTGATCAAGCGACCGTTTCCAGACGATTAAAATATTTAGGATTCATCCAGAGGCTTGCAAATTGGGTGCCTTATGAATTAAGGCCAAGAGACATCGAACGTCGATTCTGCATGTCGGAAATGTTGCTTCAACGCCACCAAAAGAAGTAATTTTTGCATCGAATTGTCACTGGCGATGAAAAATGGATTCATTATGATAACCCAAAGCGCAAGAGATCGTATGTGCAGCCCGGCCAACCATCGACATCCACGGCAAAGCCGAATATCCATGGTGCCAAGGTTATGCTATGTATTTGGTGGGACCACAAGGGTGTCCTCTATTATGAAATCGGGTCAGACGATCAATGGGGACCTCTACCGAAAACAATTGATTCGTTTGAAAAAGGCCATCGCGGGAAAACGACCAGAATATGCGTCCAGACACGAATCAATAATTTTTCATTATGACAACGCTCGGCCACATGTTGCAAGGCCAGTTAAAAACTATTTGGAAAACAGTGGGTGGGAAGCTCTACCTCACACGCCTTATAGCCCAGACATATCACCTTCCGATTACCACTTGTTCAGATCAACGCAGAATACCCTCACCGGAGTACGCTTTACTTCAGAACAGGGTATCAGAAATTGGCTCGATTCTTTCTTGACCTCCAAGCCGGAGAAGTTCTTTTGGGATGGGATCCACAAACTGCCAGAAAGATGGGAAAACATCGTAGCTTCCGATGGGCAATACCTTGAGCATTAAATGTATAACAATTTTTTACACATAAAGCGCCATTTTCTTCTGAAACCGTCAAATAGTCCCTCTTAAGGCCGCTTGTACAACCTTTCGCGCTATTTCCCCACTCGTTTACCCTAATTCTTCATAATAAACTCTTAAATTCTGCGCTTTGTATGCTCACTCTTTAGTACTTTGTAATCAAAAGCAAGAATAAGCGGGAAGAATGCTTAGAAGAGCCGAGTAAAAGATAATAGCGCGCATTGTTTTCTGCTTTCTATAACTACTCTACTGCTTCGTTTCTCATTTTCTACACACTAATCGCCTGCACCTTTGTCAACAAACGCCACTTGAGCCTTTTAAAGCTTTTTTTGTGTCTTTTTTGCGAGGAAAACAAGAAAACTAAAGCAAAAAACTCTTCATGCAACAGCTGTCAACATGCCACAGGTTCTAAGCGAGACAAACAAAAGCGACAGCGGAAAACACACTTTGCCACTTCAGACGCCGCATACACATTTACATATAAACTTTCTTTGTTTTAAAAATACTTTTTTCGCTATAAACTTTAGAATCCTTCTCTCCCTCCCCGGGGGATTTTGCCGTGACTTAATTCATTTCATTTCGAAAAACAAAAGTTTATCCTAAGCGCGCTACACCTCAACTCGCGCTCCCTTTCTCTCTCTCTCTCTCTCTCTCTCTCTCTCAAGTCAGGAGTCTTCTTTATAATATAATTTTGCTGGCCTTTAATTCAAACACCACAATGCGGCCACAGCCGTCTCCGTCGGGTCCAGCCAGCACGTACATACGCAACCTGGTCTGCAACTCTCCCTTCCTCCGCTTGTAAGTCTGTCTGTCTGTCTGCCTGTCGCACAGTCCGTTTGTTTGCTCGCTAAAGTGTCGCTTTGTGCACAAACGTTTCGTTGTTGTTGACCGTTTTGTTGTTGGTAAGTGGAGCAACTGGCGACACGCATAAAATGTAAGTGTCGTCATCAGCGCTCGTTCATTGTCATGGGAGGTTGGCAGCAACACCAGCAGCCGCCGGAGTCAGACGTAAAACAATACGCGTAATGAAAACAACAATAACTCCAACATACATACATACAACTACATGTACTTGAGTTGCTTGAGTGGGAGGATGTTGATGTTGATTTTATAAATGCATCCGGTGGTGCACAGTTCGTCTGTTTACTTTTGCCTTGTTCGCCACTTTTTCTCCAGCTCTTCTTCCTGCTTGCTGCTGGCTGCCCGACTGGTCCTCCACTAATGTCTTCCTACAATTTAATTTAAAGGTTTCCTTTATTAGGTTACCAAAAACCCATGACACTGCCACTGTTGGGGCCAAATGTTTGTTTAGGATGTGTTGAGCGGTTCAGTTTGTTTTCGGATTATCTTTCAAGACAAATGTTGATTGGGTATCATTATGTGGGTATTTTAGGTGAAAAAAGGTATTTATAAATATTAAAATTAAATTTTTTTCATAGAATTTTCATTTATTAAAAGTCTTTGTACCTCAGAGTTAAAAAAAATGCCTGTAAAGACTAGTTTCCGATCACTTTGAAACAGAAAAAGGGTAAGATTATAGATCCCTCATGCTTATAAGCACTTTTGAACCGCATTAACTTTTTTTAAATACAGAGACCTCTTCAGGTTCTCTGAGATTCTTAGACGATAAATTTTGCATAAGTAGGAGAGGCTACAGCTGTGGTAAAACAGACTCTCTTGGCTGTTGACTGTACACATATAGATTTAAGACATTATCGAGGTCCCTACTGCTTTATTATCCGTTTCTTCATTACATTTTTAACCCATATTCACAGTTTTAAGGGTCTTAGAGTTTTAGGGGGTCATTGAATGAGTAGAATGACGTTACCCCTCGGTAGGCGATATCATCTTCACCGAGTGCATTTTCGAAATGACACAAAAGAGTCCTTATAAAAATCTAATAGTCGTTCGAAGTCCCATCTCTTCAGCGGCTATAAAATATATTGCTCCTAATCCACATTCCACATTTAAGAAGTTATTTTTTCGAACTGTCTCATATTCACTTTTCTAGAAGTGTAATTTGTAATATTTTTGGCTAAGATCACTCACGTCTGTCTCTATTGCCCTTTAGCTCTCTTTTTATTTTTCTCTCCGTCCCTCCCTCTCTTTTTACTCTCTTTCCTCTCCTCTCTTTATCCACTTCCTTCTCATTCTCTTTTCTACACTCTTTCCCTCTATACATTTTTCTCTCTGACATCTTTCTCTCTCTTTTTCTGTTTGATGAACAGGAACATTGAAGTTAGGCTCACCTAATTAGTCGAAAATCGCTTCTGCAGTTACAAAGCAACAATTATATATATAAATATAATTATTCATGGACTAAAAAATTACTTACTGAATTGAGTTTGTGTTACCCGGAGAGTAACAAAGTTTCTAGATATAACATGGAGAGGTTCTGATATCAAGAACTAGGAATGCAAAAACTGGCAATCTCGCAAAAAAACATGATGGACCGAATTTCCATCTGCGAATCGCCGCTGAATCGCAACAAAATCGACCCAATCGACCCCGAGTGCATCACTTACGACGACGTCAAGCAAAATCGGGCGTGGTCGAAACGCGGTGAGCCGGCGGGAACGGTGGCCAAGCCAGGATTGACGGCCAGGAAAGTTTTGCTGAGTTTTTGGAGGGATTGGCAAGGAATCATCTACTACGAGCTTCCCCCATATGGTCAAACGCTCAATTCGGCCCTCTACTGCCAACAACTGGACCGCTTGAAGGCAACACTCAGCCAGAAGAGGTCATCTTTGATCAACAGAGCCGGAATTGTGTTCCATCAGGACAACGCCAGGTCACACACGTCTTTGGTGACGCGCCAGAAGCTCCAGGAGCACGGACCTTATAGTCCGGACCTGGCACCAAGTGATTCCCATATTTTCCAGTCCATGGCGAACGTGCTTAATGTTGGCCGCAAGAGAGGCCTGTGAAAATTGGCTCTCCGAGTTATTTGCCAATAGGGACGCAGCCTTCTAGGAGAGGGGTATAATGAAGATGGCATCTCGTTGACAACAAGTTTACGAACAAAACGGCGCATATTTGACTTAAATCGGACAAATGTACACAAAGTTATCATATTCAAGTACATGAAATTGTGTATCAATATTGATCCAAAATATGTAAGTATCAGGAGGAAAAGAGATAGGCTCATCCAGAGTGACGAGTTAAGTTACTCAATTTTTAAGATATTGTAATCCAACTTGGCACACAGATGTAGCAAGTACGTTCTCGCACACTCATTTATTGCTCGTTGCTCGAAAATTTTCGAGCTTGAGCTCGAGTTTTTCGAGCTTTTTCGAGCATTTTTGAGCATTTTGAATACGAATTTGGCTTTTATCCCCGAACGTTTTTTTATAATTTTAATTTTATTTATGCAAAGTGTAAAACTCATTGAAATACTAAAAAAAATTTGACAAACAAAATTGAAATTGAAAAAATTTCAAACTATCATTTGAGCGATTGAGCAAAGAACGAGTCTCGAGCTTGTATCTTGTTGCTCGATACCTGGTTATCTAGAGCTCTAGTACATTCAAATGTCGGAACGGATCAGAACGTACCATTATAGTATATAAGCTGATAAGAGTTTTTGGGTTATAAATTTCCAAAAAAAAAAAAATACCTTAGATCGTGAAATCTGGTGTTTTGCGCACATTGGTGCTAACAAGGATCAAAATCGGATGACTATAACATGTACCTTCCAAACGCCAGATTTTTCAGTAATTTAACTTTCGGCAGAACTCCCACCAAAAAGCATCTAAGAGCATGTGATTTGGTATTAAACATTCATATCAATAAATCAATATTCTCACGAGGGCAGCTCTTCTTTCTGGTTTATTTATAAACTAACTCTTTAAAAACAAAAAACCTTATTTTCTATTCCTCGTTTTCTATTCCCCTTTTTTATACATAAAATTAAAGTTGTCAGCATTAAATTAGGAACAGAGATGTCACCCCGTCAACCACTTCAATTAGCTACTAAATGAATGAGAATATTTTTCTATAGAAATTCAAAGCTTTCTATTTTCACCAGCGAGCACTTCACCCGCATAATGCCCCGTTGCAGAGTGATGCTGTTTTTTACTCATTACACACACACACACTTACGCATACCGACTAGCATTACCGCTATATAAATGCTATATCAACAGAAGTGTAATTGCCTCGAAGCGTATAAATTTTCAAGGTCTTTTCAAGTACTGCGAACGCAGCAGAAAAAAATAAAATAAAAAAAAATAAAAAATGAAATAAAATATAAAAGCGCTGCACTTTTAATTAAATTTACTACTGCGCTGAGTGCAATTCGCATTTTACTTTTATTACACACACACACACACACACACACATCCAACTCTGAGTGGAAAATAAGTAACTGGAGAGCGCTGAGGGAAGGACATGCACAGACAGATAGACAAACAAACAGACGCACAAGACACATATATGCAACATCAAAGCTGAGCAATCAGCGCCCGTACTTTGCTTTTTTTTTGCTCTTATAATTTCTACATTGCTACTGTCAACTGTGGCATTTGTGTAGTAGCATGCAACAAGCAAGTTGCTGAGCATTGAAACAGCAAAATATCATGAAAAGTACACACGAGCTGCTGCTGCTGCTGTGTGTTGTTCCCCAAAGAACACGAAAGTAAACTGTAACTAAGCTGCTGTTGCTGTTGCTGTTGTTGCTGATGTTATTGTAGCTGCCACATATACATGCAACAACGCTTCAAGTGCACTTGAAAGTCAACGCAGCAGTGGTAAGAGTTGGAGAAAGAGAGATATAAATACAACTAAAATAAGCTGCAAAAAATAAAAAATAAAATATCAAAAAAAAAAAAAAAATGAAAAGAAAATTCCAGCAGTCTGTGACAAACAACAGTTGCTATGCAGCAAAAAGAGTACAACGGCGGGTGCTACTCACAGTGGCACTCGCCTGCGTACATGCAACAATTACAAAGTGGCCATTCAAAATTTTTATACACACAACAGAATTATTTATATACATATAAGTGTGCATATTTTTGCTTTATTGTGGTGTATATATGTGCATATACATATATTTGTATTTATCATTGTTGCAACATGCGTTTTTGCAACATGCATAGTGCTCATCTTTCTTCCATGCGTGTCTGTTTAAAGATTGACAGCGTCCGTCCGGCGACTCATGTTATTCTCTTCTTCTTCTTCTTCTCTACTATTGCAGCTAAATACACATACATATATACATATTTTTGAAAAATGAAGAATATTAGCCCTTATTAAGTACCCCTGTAAAATGTCAGTTATAGTGCTGAGGCCACTTCAAAACGACATGTTGCATGAAAGTTTTTCTTATAAGAATACTAAAGAGAAAAGAGGTGAAATTAAAAAAAAATAATTAAAAAAAAAATTTTTAAAAAAATTAAAAAAAAAAAATTAAAAAAAGAATTAAATTAAAAAAAAAATTAAAAAAAAACTAAATTAAAAAAGAATTAAATTAAAAAAAAATTTTAAACATTAAATTAAAAATAAATTAAACAAGAAATATAAATAAAAAAAATACCAAAAAAAAATTAAAATTTAATTAAAAAAAATTTAAATTGTTTCAAAGAAAACTAAACACTTTTCCAAAAAGTAATTCAAATTTTTACAACAAAAAATTAAAATAAAAAGTTTGCTTTAAAAAAATTAATTTCAGAAAAATTCTATTAAAAAATTAAACTAAAAAAAATTTATTACCGTTCATTGCGATTTCGTGCGATTAATAATTCCACTAAGTACCAAAACCAAATCCTATTTGCTTTATTTTTACTAATTTTTTTATCAATATTTCAAGCAACTGGCAACTCTACTTTTATTTTTCTCTAAATTTTTATGTTTTGGTAAAAAAGTCAGCACAAAAATAAAAAAGTTACTTAATTTAATCTCTCCTGCACATTATACAAAGCAATTTTTCCAAAAGCGGCAACCCTATACAAGAAATTATGGTATATTATATCCTTTTCATTGTAATTTTATCAAAAAATTACAATAAAAAATTGCATCTATATCTGTTATATTTGATAACTATCTCTTTGTAATATTAAAATTTTCAGCAACAAAATTTTTAACACGTGGCAACTATTTGCTGCTCTTTCTTTGAGCTCATAATTTTAATAAATAAAAATGGTACAAAAATCTATCATTTGCGGCGCAATTTAAAATTCTCTTTTACATTACTTTAAAGACCTTTCCGAAAGTGGCAACCCTATTCAAAAAAAGTTGGTAAGTTTTGTTTTTTAAAAAACTACCAAAGAAATTTAAAAAAAATGTTGCAAATAATTTTATTTTGTTAACTTTCTCGACACTATTTAATATGGCAACCCTTTTCTCCTCTTTTTTGAATCTTACAATTTTTCTGGAAAAATATGCTTAACGCTGCAGTTTTTAATGCATTAAGTCTCTTACTTGCAGTATAAAAAGGTGCATAATAATTTTTTTGAGTAAGTGACAACCCTGTTTAAAAGGTAATGGTAATTTTGGAATTTCAAATGATTTTGAAACAAAAGCCGTAGCAAAAACGCATTTTAGTAACGAATATTTTCAGATAAATACATACATATATATACAAACATGACGGCAACCCTATGAGCATAAAAGTATTATGTAAAATAAGTTAATATATAAAAAAAAAAAAAAATAAAAATTAAAAAGTTTCGATCTATTGCTTCTATTTAAAACATTTTTTGCTATTTTTTTAAATTAATAAAGATTAATTTTATAATTTTGTATAATTATCTTTTGTTTTTGTGCTCAAAATGAATAACATACTGATGTCTAATTTTATACATTTTTGTTTTAAAATTTTTGTTTTTTTTTTTTGTTTTAAAAAACTTTTACTATCGTTCCTTAAAAATTTGTATTTTATAATACTAGTGTTAACATATATCCCATAAATAAATTTCTTAACACGTGGCAACTTCATTTTAAAGATATATAATTAATTTTTTTTTATATAAAATTTCTTTTTATAAACTTATTTATATCTTTTTTAAGAACAAATATACATACGAGCATATATGAGTATGTAATAGAACCATCAATATATGTATGTACCTTATTGACATTTACCATACAGCACCATGCCCCCTCCCACCTCACTTGTCATTTGCCTTTTCCCTTTCTTTTGCATCACCAGCTGCTCTTTTTCCCTGCACTTGTTTAATATGCGCCGACATGAATTATTACAATATTGTAAATAAATACAAATAAATACAAATAAATACAAAATAGTCACTCATAATCCTTTTTCCTTTTATATTATTTTCCTACATACATATTGTACATAAGCTCCTATACTTTATTAATATTATTCTCTTCATTTTGTTTACTTTTTACTTTGTATTTCTTGCTTTGAATTGCATTTTGTATTATATACAACTGTCATGCATGTCATATTATTGCCATATTAAAAATAATAATTTTATGTTGTTGTTGTTGGTATTGTTGTTATTGTTATTGTTGTCATGTTATTACAATTTGCCTGTCAATAAAGTGTATTGACATGACATCAAATGTCATATATCACATATCAAAGATGTGCTCAGCAGTGCATTGCTATTTATTTGCTTTTTCCTTTTCCTTTTCCATTTTCATTTCTATTTTTATGTTTATTCATTTCTTGGTTGTTTATGATTTTCGTCTGTTTGAATCCTTTGCTTAAACATGAATGTAAATTTTACTGTGATTTATGTTTATTTATTATATTTCAAACAAGTGTCTGGTTGTCATAAAAATTGGTCCTTTTGGAGTTTAGGTTTTTTTGGAAGGATTTCAAAGGGATGAATGGATGGATAGATGGTCAAAAAGCTGTAAGAGTTCTTATATTTTCTGAGGACTGAATATCTAAAATCAATTTGGTTCGTTTGTAGTTCTAGATTTCAGCACAGTTTCGTTGAGACTTTTCCATCTAAAGAATAATGACTTCAGTACAATTTTTTTAGTTGAGAGGAATGATCTTGACGTCGGGCCATATAGAATATATATGAAGCATTGTTACTATGCAGTTAATCATTTCAGGTCATTATCACCATCGATAGTATTTTTGGAAGTAACTTAAGGTGGTCTACACCCCAGCGAACCATTTTAGGGAACCCTCTAAAGAAAAATCATATAAATGCGTCCGATTGGGGAGCTTTTTCTAAGCAGTCTCAGAAATGAGTATTAAATAATGCAAGGAGGGCAATACAAATCTGAGAAAAATTATGGTGAATTTGAATTTGAAGGTCAATTGTGGGGCTGAATTTTACTAGATCTAAAACTAGATTCTTTTAGAAATGGGTGGTTTCTGATTCAGCAAAGAGTTGTAAAAGTGTAGGTGTTTGGAGAGATGGATTACCTTTAACTCATGAAGAAGTCAAGCATCTAGTTCTGTAAGTGAAAACAAGCGGTTTAAGCCGATCTGTGAAGTACCTCTGCTAACTCAGGAATTTTTATACACCAGTTAGTTTCAAGCAACACTTTATTTTGATCAATGGTGGTTGAGTAAGACGTGTGAGGTGCATTTCAAAGCTTAAAATTTCCAGCACGAAACAACCTGATACTGAGTTTGAATAAGAAAGCTTTCAGTTTAAATTCACACTCTTTTTATACCATTACACCATACATTTTTACCAAACCCTATTTTAATAACTTCGCAGAGTATTTGTCGAGAGAGGAGCGTATGTATATGGGATACTTAAAAAAGTTAAGTTAATGCAATAAATATAGGGAAATTCAGGTACCAATTAGAGCTTATATTCTCTTAATTTATTCATTCCTTTTTTTAATTTATATAAACATACTATGGTATGACTTAATGCTCTGAGGATAAATACAGAACTTTTTTTTTCGAGAAGAACACGTGTGTAATTTTTTTTTTATTTTCAAATATTTTTTTTTTAATATTTATTAAAAAATATGTATTTTTAATAATTCAATATAATTTAATTTAATATTTAAATTTATTTTAATTGCGTGTTTACCTTCGCTAAATTATTGAATAATGCGCCTGACTGTAGGCAATGTTTTATTGCTCATGTAAAATAATAACAAAATGTTGCCTACATTTAGGGCTTCTATGACAAATCAAAACAAAAAAAGAAAATCTTAAAAACTCAAATACACTAAAAAGTATAGTTTTAAACTTAAAAAAAAAAAAACAAATTTATGAGCGCAAACTCAATGAGAATAAATAAAGAACTTTTTTTTTCGAGATGGATTAATAATCTAATGAGATTGCTAATAATTTCCATCACTATTCTCTTTTTGAGTGCGTAAGCTTCATTTTTGGGTATTATTAGTTTCACAATTCGAATCGGTCTGTGGCGAGTTCACTTGGTTTTCATTTAAAGATAAATCGCAACTCAGCAAGCATAAATGAACTGGTATTTAACTACTATGAGGCTGATTGATAGTCGTATAATTGAATTTTAGTTAAGAACTAGTATTTTTCTCTGAAACCTAAATATAGTACTGTGTGTGCGTAACTCATAAAAGTTAATTTGTAATAAAATTACTATTATTTTTATTTTTTAATACATTAAATAAACTAAAATCCAGTACAGCATAATCGAAAAATTTATAAAAGCATTTATTTAAATGGCTGGTTTTACCCAAAACCGAAAATAAGTGCATATATTTAAGTAAATATTTACCATTCCTCATACAACAAATGCATCATTTATGCTCAACTATACTAACTATTTACTCAAACAAAAAAACCTCCAAATGAAGACAAACGAAAAAAATTTCTCTGGCTATTTTTTACTTACATTTAATGTTATAATCACGTTTTGAAGTCTAAAGCACTTGTTGTAATTTATATATATATAAAGTGTATTCGTTTGCTGGAGCAAATCCACATCTCAACATATCAATACTCTTTTTTAATACAATATAATTTGTTACTTTTTTCCACACTAAAAGTGAGTGAAATAGAAACAAGCTGAAAAACTAATAAAAATGCCTTAAATGTATATAAATATGTAAATTTTAAATACTTAACAAATGAATTTGTCATTTATCGTCGACTGCTGTGCTACACGTAGCCTTGTGGTCAAAGAATGCCCAGCAATAACTATTGTTGTTATTGTTATTGTGAGTTTACATGTCTAAATTTACATGTAGGTATACGTATGAATGTATGTACATATATTTTTTACATATATAAATACATCCAGCATATGCTTCTATACCCAACTCCAAAAGCTGTCAATCACTTCAAATCTTCACTTCGAGTGATTTTCATAGCCTAACAACGCTTACAATGCATCTCCCATGGAATGCAGTCTTATTTACATACAAATGTATGTGTATTGATTTTTAAAATAACTTCAATATTGACTGAGGGCAGCTATTCATATGCTTATGAGTTTTGGTAACCATCAAATGTGGCAAGTTGCTGCATTTTCTATTTTTATTATTTTTTATTTTCTTTCAATTTTTTGTTATTTTTCTCTCTCTCTTTTCTACCAACGATGAGTGAAATATTTCTTGATTTCTTTCTATAAATATTTTTACGTGTAATGCCAGTAGCATGCCACATTATTATAATTTAATTGTGTTTAAAGTGTTAATAAAGAAAAAAATGTGAGGAAATGTGAGGCATAGCGCTAATCAGAATTAATGGGAAGATCAAATATTTAGATGGGCTAGATGAGATGAGCTCTTTGTTAGTGTAGAGAAAGAAAATGGAAGAAAAAAATTAAGTAGCTGGGAATACCATAGATAGAAAAGTCAACTTCTTTGAAAATTATTTTTTTCTACATGTATGTGTCGAAAAATCCATACATGAAATGGCTAGTCTTTGAAAAAACAAGAAAAAAAAATTTAAAAAATGTCGCAGTGACCCGTATAACTCTGTTTAAACATGTAAACTTTTGTATGTATGTAGTTAAATAAAAAAAGATCTTCTATTTCATTTAGTTTTTATGCCATCTGCAAGACATATAAATGAAAAAAACTTCAAAAAATCGAAAGGTATATGTGATAGGTGTAAGACTTATGGCATATGGTGTAGAAGAACACGTGTGTAAAATTTTCTTTATTTTCTTCTTTCAAATATTTATTTTTTATATTTAATAAGTAATATTGTTTTTTTAATAATTCAATATAATTTAATTTAATATTTAAATTCATTTTAATTAGGTGTTTACCTTCGCTAAATTAATGAATAATGCGCCTGATTGTAGGCAATGTTTTATTTTTCATATAACATGCTAACAAAACGTTGCCTACATTTAGGGCTTTTATGACAAAACAAAACAAACCAAAAAAATATCAACATAATACACTAAAAAGTATAGTTTTACAATTAAAAAAAAATGAGCAAGAATTTATGAGCGCAAGCACATTGAGAAAATCGCAAAATTATAGTGAAAATATGTAATCAAGATTTTTGTAAAAAATGAAACAACACAGAACTAACTTCATTTATCCATTTAACCATAAAATTGGCAATTATAATTGAAATGAGTTGAAGAGTGAGTAAAAATCATCACTCAACGAATGTAACTAAAAGCAACAACTACTTGAAATGTAAACAGTATAAAGGACATTGACTACTTGAAACGTTGTATTCACATTTTTCAACCAGAAAGAGTTAGTGAAAGCAATTTGTTTGTAATTTTAATTAAATTTGCAATACAGCAAAGCAAATGAAAACCAACAGTCACAGCCTCATTATTTCATTACATATCTTTACAACTATGCAAATCATTCATTATTAAGCACTTCATGCAACCAATGAAAGCTTTAGTTTACTGCAATCGTAAGCTAGCCAGTGGCTGATCTTATTGAATATAGTTTAAAAGGTTCTCTTGATGTAAGTTTTTTATACAAACCGGTATCAATGGAGCTGGTTAAGATACAAGTTCATTTTGAAATGAAAAGAAAAATGAAAAAAAATGTGAAAGCTCTGTTTTTCAATGAAAGCTATTGAATACAAAGCTTATATAGCGTAGAAGTCATAAACGCAAATAGCCTTTGTTAGTGAACCAGTTGAGTAATTTTTTTTTTTTTTTTTTTGAAAGAGTTTAGTTTACTTTTTTGTTGATTTTTCGACATTCATTTTTTATTTTTCGATTTATTTGCTTTTTCATTTTTTTTTTAATTTTTTTGCATTTCTTTTAACTTAATTTTTTTTTTTTTTTAATTCTAATTTTTTGTTTTTGAAGCATTTCAGCTAGCACAACTACTCTTGCTTATTGCTGTATGGCGGCAAGTAATGGGCGCAATCCACTTCGGTGCCATTCGTTGCTTTTTCATAGTTGAATTCACGGTTTTATACTTCCCTTTTAGTTGCCAGGTTGGGCAGTCCTTATGTTTGTTATTGTAGTAAGCCCCTATTTAATGTACGTTTTTATTTTTATTTTATTTTTTTCATTTTTCTCCAAATTTCTTTTTCACTCCACATATAATGACATTCATGTTATGCCGCCATATCCTGTGTGCCAACATTAAATATGCTCGCTTTTTGACTATTCCACTCAACACAAGGCATTCATTCCACTGGCATTTACTGCATTCAACGGTGAAAATAAATTTCCTATTCGCGCTGAATTTAATTATGTTGATGCTTTTCATGCATGTATTTCAAACTTGACTCAACGCTCCTGGCGCAGTTGAAAGGTACTCGTATGTAAGTGCCTCTATGCAAGGTAGATGCCGCAAATATCCTATTCCTCCTGTCGCTAGTTTTCAATGTACAGTATAGTAAACAAGGTAGACCATTTTTTTTGCATTTTTTTTCATTTCTTTTGGAATTGTTTGCTTTTTACTCTTGACTCGCATGAAATAGTTGGCAAGGAAAGTGAATGGCTTTTGTTGTTGGTCAACAAAAATAGTTAAATACGTACAAAAGCATAGTTTTCTATTTGAAAATATGCACAATTGAACAAACGCACGAATGCACGGTGGAGCGGCTTTGAGCTATATATATATATGTACATAGGTAACTTTAAAGGTGCCCATTAGTGTTAGTGCTTTGTACTTTATTCAGCTCACACTGAGGCATTAAAGGCTCGTAAACATTATGATGAAATCTTCAGCTTCTTAAATGATCCGAAGAGGGGTCCACTGTAGCCAAGTAGAAAGCTATCCGTGCTATGAGACGGAGGTAAGTGAAATTTAAACCGAAAAAATCCTAGTGTCTCATTAAATTTTTACTGTTTAAAGCTACAAGCCACTAAATGCTTAGCAAATAGAGCTAGACTTGAGGGGCTAATCGAGCGCTGTACCGTTAAAAATTTACATATCCCTCAATAGAAAATGTTTCAATGTTAAAAATAGTAATAAAAGCAATAATATAGTGAAAAAAAAATTTTTTTTTTTGAAGAAAGGAAAAAATAAAATCCCTATGTTAGAATTCAACGATTCAAATTCAAACCGAATTTACGGATTGTCATTGGAGAAACAAAGTGACTACTACTATTGCTACTACTACTTCATCGGACCTTAATGAAGCGAACACATCTAGCACAGGCTCTTTTTCTCTATTATGTTTAAATAAGTTGAAGCAGTTGACTTTGTCATGAATATCTGTAGGTAGCTGATACTTTTTAGTAAAAAAAATTGTGAGAAAAGTTCTGACGTTGTAAAGAAAATTCTCAGCTCAGAATAATTACCAGAAAACCTTTTAACGATCCCAAACGGAAAGGCTTTTTTCTGTCAACCCGACAAAGGTAGCATAAATCCTTTCGGAAAATAATTGCGAGGAAAGCACAAAGGCTCTTCCCATGAGGTCTGGTGTATTTAACAATATCCGCAGCAAGACATTGAATGGATTACATTTCCCTGCACAGCGTCAGTTATATTTATTTATGAATACAATATTGCCTGGTGTTCCATAGGTCACAGCCAGCTACCATGCAAGAAAAGTTGGTCTCATGCTAATATTAGAAACACTTTCTCTTGCAGAAGTTTAAAGTGGTTGATTTACTTAATCGAAAAGAAATATACATATTTTTTTTACTTCAACAACGTTGCAAACATACCAGCAATTATTCAGTCATCTTCTTGCAACAACTTAAAGGATTACGCACTTTAAAGAAAACATTGAAAACAACAATAACACCAACTACGCATACAATTTGTAAGTAATTACCGCACATTAACGCAAGTAAACTCCATCAGCGGCCAATAAATAATGCCCACCCCTTTGCCAGAAAGACAGCAAAAAAAATAAAAAAAAGAAAAATCCAGCAGAAAATGCATGCAACATTGTGCAGAGGGGACTCTTAAAACAGCTGAAATGAAAATATTAAAAATGGATACCAAAATACATAATATTACAACACCAAAAAACAGTAATAATAAAACCACGCTTGCAACAGTAGTGAAATGGGACAATAAATGTGGCACAGAAATGAACAAAAATTAAAAAATGTTGCACATTACTTTCATTCAAACAATTAGCGCATGCTGTGCACTTGCAACAACAACAACAAGAGCAAAAAAAATTGCAAGAGAAAAAAAGAAAAAATATTTCTGCAACAGCAACGCAGTGGAATATGTAAGTGTATAAAAATAACAAAAATACCATATGCACACTTTACACCAACAACAACAACAACAACAATATAGCGCACATTTAGCGAATTTAATTACGAATTCATGCGCGCCTAGTACGCCACACACTGATCTGTTAGTAAATATATCTACTCGTAGATAAATGTTGCATGTAGAGCACATGCAGTATTGTGGCAAGCATAACATATTGTACACTTTTACATATTCACATAACAACTGCAGCAATGCAATGCAGCACCAACAGCGTCATTGCCACTTTGTTCGATCATAAATTGCTACTCACTGCCTGCTGCCGCTGTTGCTGCTGCGGCAACAACAGCATATGCAACACGATCGTTTGGTTGGTGGCAAATGCATATGTGTCAGGCAATGCAAATGCTTTCCGGCGGCACTAAAAACGCAAACGCGGATGTGGAAGCAACAATAAATGGCAAGGCAGTAAAGGTAGGAGAACTATCATATACATATTCGTATGTGCAACATGCAACAAATGCAAAAAAAAAACTAAATACATAACATGCAGTGGCAACCACTGCCTACGCGCCAACAACAAGCCGAAGGGCAAACAAAAAATAAAAATAAAAAATAAAAACTCATCGCGCGAAGGAGTCGCACAGATCAGCGGCGCGTGATTAGCAAAGCAAAAATTTGTGCTGGTATATAAGTATGTGAAATAGCATCCTTACGCTGATTTCGCTGCTATTTCCTACGACTTTTTTATCTTCTTGCCTCATTCCTTCTTCTCCTCATCCTCCTCCATTGGTTCGCTCTTACCTAAATGCACCAAAAGTGCCTATAATTTGTTGTAGATCGTGTTGATTGTGGCACGCCATAAAGGCCATACTCACTCACTAGTTTATTTTTATTGTAGTTTCTTTCTTTTTGTTTTAATTTTAGCTGTTTGACCACTAAACGCACACAATCTCTAGCAAAATAGCTTGCGATCATCATCGCTTTGCAGGCGTAAAAAATGCAATTTTTGTTTAATTAGTTGCACGTTGCAAGCAAGCAAGCGCGTTTATTTTATGCGCATTTTTTTATCTTGTCTTTTTGTTTTTTTTCACATACTTCAATTGACTTTTTTATGATTTTGTTTTTCTCTTGCTTTGCACATTCTTTTTTTTTTAGCTTAAGGCAGCTGCTTTGCATACATTTCAGGTTTCACTTCGTGCCACTTTTTCTCAGCCACTCGATAGTTCGACAGTTGTGGCATGTATGCTTGTATGCATAATATAATGATGGTTCATAATTCATGGAACAATTAAGGATGTGAGTAAATTAGTCTAGAATGGGTGATTATTTTTAGATTTATGTGTTGAGTCGAACTGCAGTTGGGAGTCAAGAGAGGCTTAAAAGGCTTGTAAGACTGTGGTGCTGAGGTGGACATGAGTGCGTACCAAACGCAGGAATATTCTACTCGTTAGAAACTCAATAATGTAGTTGAGTTAACAAGCAAATTTGTCATCATTTATTTGAAAATAATATGTATTTTAAGCAAAAGGGCTTTATTATTGTAGGTATTGCAGTTGCTTCCGCTTTGAGAGAATTTTTTACAATTTTTTTTTAACCAAGTGTATGTGATGAAAACCGAAACTCGATTTTTCCGAGATTTTCGCATGTATTGATACTAAACCATGCTACAGATAGTCATATATAGATAACTTCTCAAAAGCTGGTAATGAGATTACAATTTCACCAAATAGAAGATGGATTCTGGTCTACTCTTCAAAACAGTCCAAGACCTTTTAAGACTACGACTAGATTTTAACCCTCTAAATGCCCCACCTGTGCTGAGTTATTAACTTTGAAGTTTTAAAAGAGTAAGACAAAGAGAGGGAGAGATATAGCGAAAAAGAGAAAAAGAGAGAGAGAGAGAGAGAAAGGTAGAGAGAGAAGGAAAGAGAAAGGTAATGAGAGAGAGAGAGAGAGAGAGGGAAAGGGAAAGGTAGAGAGAGAGAGGGAGAGAAAGGTAGAGAGAGGTAGAGAGAGAGGAAGATAGAAAGAGAAAGGTAGAGAGAGGGAGAGAAAGAAAGGTAGAGAGAGAGGAAGATAGAAAGAGAAAGGTAGAGAGAGAAGGAGATGATGATACAGATAAAGTGAGTTAGAAAGAGTGACAGAAATAGGGAAAAGTTAGAAAGAGAGAGAAAGGAAGAGAGAGAGAGAAAGTGAGGAAGGTAGAGAGAGAGAGATAAAGGTAGAGAGAGAGAGAAAGGTAGAGAGAGAGAAAGATAGAGAGAGAGAGAAAGGTAGAGAGAGAGAGAAAGGTAGAGAGAGAGAGATAAAGGTAGAGAGAGAGAGAGAGAAAGGTAGAAAGAGAGAGAGAGGGAGAGGAAGATAGAAAGAGAAAGGTAGAAAAAGAAAGAGATGAAGACAGAGATAAAGGGAGTTGGAGCGAGTGATAGAAATAGGGAAAAGTTAGAGAGAGAGAGAGAGAAAGAAGTAGTTGGAGAAGGAGACAGTCAATATCCGAAAAAAAAATTAAAAGAGTCTATTGCTAGTTTAAAATTTTCCAAAGGACGGACTGAATATGATCTTCCAACAGAGATCTCGAAAATAAACTATTAACAGATCAACTGGTCTCTACATATTTTTAGACGTGTCTTCACGATTCCACAACTAGAGAAAGCAAAAGAACTGCGCCCTTCGGTAAAAAAAATATGTCTGTTTAACTCACTCTTAATGAGCCTACGTAAATTTGAGTCTACAACCACACCTTCTAAGGTCCTAAATATTAAACAGCTCTGTAGATCAACAAAAAAGCGGGAAAAGCCAAGTTTCTAGAATAAAATTTACACTTCATAGGTGCTTAAACCTCTCAAATGAATATATAAGTTTTGAATTGAGATGTAGCCTGGAACTATCTTGTATGCCAGCGCATGTAAATGAGGTTTATAGGGCTGAAATTTTTTCTTTTTGAACTCCCAGGAGATAGCGAGAAAGCATGATCAATAGATTTTACCAGAACTATGCTTTCTATAAAAGGCAGTCATCTCTAACTCACTCCTAAAAACCATATCCAATTTCGGTCTCCAATCACAACTTTTTAGAAAAAAACAAGAAAAAAATTGTGTCACTTATTAGTTTCAAGAACAAACAAACGAAAATTCTAATATTTATATATAAAAGAAGTAAAAATTCTTCTTCCCCCTATACAACACATTTATTGCCAGCTTTTAGGCGCTCATGCTTGGCAACTGTCTTAAACAACAATAATTAATGCATTCATTACAAAATCACCGGTACTAAACAGTAAAGACAATAAAAAGCGGTTGCTCATGTAGATTTTCTCAAGCTGAAATGTCAACTTTTAGGCACAAAAGCCTGTAGTCAGCAGGATATAGGTATGTATAGCCCAAAAGAATACAGACTGTACAGGAAATTTTGATAAAATGTGCATAAAGCTTAGTAATTGTGGCCAACAGCCGCTGTAGGTGGGCACTTGAAGCATGACAGGCAATAAATATTTGCCAGCGCCTAAATGTAGGCAACAAATATTAGCTTGTGAGCTTATTTCTTAATATAAGCATACATACGTGTACATATGTAATGTTTGCATTACATAAGTTTTATATCTTGATACATTCGCTTGCTTATGCTTTTTTGCGAAAAGCACAACAAAAAACAACAAGTTTTGTTGTAAGCACTGCACACTGCTGGACAAACAAGTTGAGTTTGAAATTTCTTGTTTTTATTTTCTCCAAAATTTTATTTTATTTTTTATTATTTTTCTTTTGTTTAGTATTGTGAGCTTTACAGTTTGTTTACTTTTCAAGTTGTACAGCGGAAACACGAAGCTGATAGCAGCGGAAGTATATGAGTAAGCAGAAGTCTTCAGTTTTCCAGCGGAAGCGCACAGGATGTAGGAAAGTTAAGCCGAAGAATGGAATATTTGGGCAATTTTAAAATTAAATTTTGTAAAATTCTCTGCAAACAATGACAGCGCAAAAGCATATGAGGAGAGAGCAAGTAGAATTTTGTTTTTGTTTTTTTTTATTTATTTTCTTTTATTCTGCCACTTCAAGCGCTTGATAACTACGCTTTCGTAACTTGGTGACCGCCCAACGGTTGGCTGTGCGCCAAATCACTATATTTTATAAGCCTAAATAGCGAAATGAGTGGACGATTTGATATTTGCTGCCGAAGCGAAATGCCAGGCAACGCAACTGCCACACCGAATGTTTTCAATTGGCTATGCTATCAGCGCCACAAGCAGGCAACGTGCAACGTGCAAGTTTTTTCAACTCACCGACTTTTGTGCCACTTCAAAGCGCTGCCAAGTTGCAGTGAGTCGATATAAAAAAATCTTCGCATAACAACAAATAACAGCGAAGAGATATCTGCTCAGCCACTTAGCTGACTGCCTGCTGCTGATACTGCAGCATCTTTCTGCATGCCTCCGCCACTCGGCGCAGCGCTGGCAATGCCAATGTGAATTTCACTTCATTATTTACGCCGCACAATTGCGAAATTATAGTGTGTGGCATGACCACGCCCTGACCGTGTTGGTGTGGCGCACAGCCAGATGCCTTCCTTTTAGCTGCTGCAACTATTTGCGGCATGTCTGTGGCAGCTTAATATGCCGCTAAAGTCGAGATTTGGCAACGCGCTGGCATTTTATTTAAGCCAATTAGACAGCAACTAAGAGAAAAAGTGGCCGTTGCATGTTTTGCGAGTATGGCTGCTATGTTGCAAGTGGTTAAAGTCAAAAAATATTGAAAAAACATTTGCGGATATGCAAAGTAGGCATACTTTACTTGTTTGCTGCTTGCAACTACATAAACGCAACTTGACAAAATTTTCTCAAAAAAAACTTAAAAATAAATATCCTTTTGTTGTTGTTATTTCAGCTGTAAGTATGCATGTGTCTCATGTAAGTCAGTTCGCTGCAACAATCGAGTACCATACTTCTTCTCGTTGCCGCATTTGCCAGCTGTGGTACGAAATTTCTCATGCAACAACAACAAAATCACAAGCAACATCAAAAAATGTATACAGATTTCATGGCCACTTTGCATTTTTACACATAAAAATAAAATCCAAAACAAAAACCTTAATTAATACCTGACACACGCATATTTGGCTGCTTGCAACATGTTGTATGTAGCAGCTGACGCAGAGCAATTCAATGATTTGGGCAGCAAGGTTGGAGTAGCACAAAAGAATTTGAGATAATTGGTGGAAAAGTAATGTTGCACAATGGTGCGCGGAACAAGGTTAGGGAGAGTAGGCATTAATTTTGTTGGTGTTCTTCTACCGAAAGTGTCTGGTAAACGTGGAAGGATGTGGAAGCGACGGTAGGTGCTGGTTTCATTGACAATTGCTCTTGTTAACGTTGACAGCTCAAATTGCTGAGTTTATCTTCGTAATTTTAGTAAACGATACTGATAAATGTACTTATTATTGGTGAAATTACAGACCAAAGGATGAAAAAGTGGTTGTAAAAAAATTATAGGTGCTTCATTCTGTCGTGAATTAAACTGATCAGACATTAATTGTGAACTTTTGAAACAAAATGTTTACATATACATATAGGAACCACTAAAATAATCCTCATTTTTCGATAAACCAGCTTCTGGCCCTAACTTGGCGTTTGTTCCAAAGTAGCACCTGTTGACAATAGTGGCCTTGCGCCTCCTTTTTATTCAATTTTGTTTTATTTTATTATATTTAATTTATTTTATTTTATTTCATTTTATAATATTTTATTTTATTTTATTTCATTTTATAATATTTTATTTTATTTTATTTTATTTTATTTTATTTTATTTTATTTTATTTTATTTTATTTTATTTTATTTTATTTTATTTTATTTTATTTTATTTTATTTTATTTTATTTTATTTTATTTTATTTTATTTTATTTTATTTTATTTTATTTTATTTTATTTTATTTTATTTTATTTTATTTTATTTTATTTTATTTTATTTTATTTTATTTTATTTTTTTTTATTTTAGTTTATTTTAATTTATTTTACTCTATTTTCTTTAATAAAAAATTGGTTTTCTTTTTGGTAACTGACAAGCATATCTAATACATTTTTTATTTTCATTCTTCTCTCAATCAATCACTCACACACTATCAACTGGAACAGAAGTTACTCTATTTCCACTTTCAAAACGGTTAAGCAGCGCTATGCAATAATCAATCCATTAACAATAACGAGTGCAACCGAAATAGTTCAAATGCATAATTTCGCCTGATAGGAGATAAAGTTAACCATATATAGGTATGTATATACTTCATAAAAGTTTATTCAGAGAATGAGGTGAAAAGTGTAATGTGTGGCATGATTAATGGCGCTACAACTTGACTGCCTACTTTACAGCTAGTTAGCTTATCAATTCAAAAATTGATGGTAATGTGAAAAATATTAGTATGTCGAGAGTGAAGAAAGTGTGAGGAAAACTAGCAATAACAACAACACTGGTATAGTTGTCTATTTAAGAGTAGGTGTGTGATGTTATCCAACAAGGTGTTGCCAGCTAAGCTTATCATGGCTGCCAGCGAAATGGTTTAAAGATAGTGAGAAGTGATTTTTTTTTTTAATAAATGCTTTCTTTATTTTATTATATTTTCCTTTTATTTTTTATATGAAAAAGTTGCCTCCCCTGCTTAACTACACATACAAGTCGATATCAGTGTGTGGATAAGCTTTTCAAAATTCCCTAGAACTGTCAATATTTTTAGAGTATAAAATTTATGATTAAGTAGAAAGTGTTGAGTATGTACTCCATTTGAAGATGCACATGTGTGGTGTGCGCGTGTATGTTTGTACAACCGCGTTGCAACAATTTATCATTAGTCTGGAAAATAGGGCTTTAGCCGTCAGCAATCATCAGTTGGAGTTAGTCAAGCTGGAGCTGTAGGCAGCAAGGTGATTCTTATATCACACCTTCATGCCACACACATACTTGCACACGTTAATGTATATAACGTCGCAGTGCTGTTACTCCAGGTGTGCGCTTGCATGCATAGATTCTAGACTCCACTCTGCCTTTGGCTATATGCAGCCGCATTTAATCATTAGGCAAACGATCCATCATCTTAAAATTGACATTTTGACTGAAGTTTGAGCGGTATGTAGAGGAGTGAGGGGTAAAAGTTTACCAAAAAATAAAGCAGTTAATGGTCGTAAAGTTTGAAATCACGCCGTCCGTATAAAGTTTTCAATTCAAATAAAGTAATCAAATTGAGGCACTCACCTTTGTTTAGCCCAAAGCCCGCGCAATCCTCATTCAACTGACTGCATATTTACATAGTATATGTATAGTACATAGATGTATGTATGTGTATATGCATTTATTTGCTTTATATGTATTTGCTTATGCATTTACGCCGCCTTAAATCACATACAATCCGAGTATTTGTTCACTGATAAATCTGTAAAGGGACGAAGAAGAAAGAAGAAGAGTGAGAACATTAAAACACATACATCTAAGTTACATAAAGTAGTGTTGTTAGTAGTTTTAATATTATTTTTATATATAAATATATATCTACATACCTACCTTTGCGCTTATCACAACCAAAAGCTAACAAAACAAAAAAACAAAAAAAAAGCTCACGAAGCGAAAGAAAAATAAAGGTTAATGCTTTCTTGTAAATTCTAATTTATTTGACTTTTAAATGATTTTAACATTTTTTATAACCACACGTTAACATACATATTTACATGTATGTATGTACACGTATATGCACATTTTCCTATTTTCAAACACTCTTCATGCCGCAAATCAAGTCGATATCATCCATTTTAGCAGACGATTTGGGTCAGATTTTTTTTTTTTTTTGTCATGCAACCATAAATTTTAGGCAACCAATTTTTGTTGTCTGCCTGTTTTTGTTTTTTTTTTTTTTTTGTTGATAAATTGCTAATTGACACATTTCCAAACAGCTCAATAGTTGCGAGTATTCAGTGTGGTGTGTGTGGTGGATATCTACAGTTTTTGTTTGTGGATCGATAAACAGTTGCAAGTAGTTTTATTTATTGGAGACTTTGATTTTTATGACATTTTTTTTTAATTTTTAAGTGATTTTTTTTGACTTCTGAATTTTCTTTCGGCATACGCTTTTTACTGTTTTTGTAAGGTATTTATTTCACTTTTTTAATACTGCTTGAATTTTATTTTATTATTTTTATTTATTTATTTTATTTTTTTTATTTTATAGTATTTTATTTCTTAATCTCTTTTCGTTGTTGTTGCCATAAATAACTCGAGATTGGCATCGAAGGTATTAATGAATGTGCATCTGAGATTGATTTAAGGCGCATGAAGTGTGTGTGTATGTGTGCGCCTTGTGGCGTTTAGGTGCTGAAAGTGCCCTCGGCACCTATAACTGGTTCTGTTAGCTTAAGAGATATTATTCTTCTATTATCTTTGAGCGTTTTTATTGCCATAAATTAGTGGAGATCAGTTTTACGTTGTGATGGCTTTCTGTATTTTTGTCAAATTTAATTCTCATTTTTATAGCAAAGAATTATATAAAAAAAAAAACCGTAATAAGCATCATCTATGTCAAGCTACTTCTTTGTATGACTGCTTCTCTTCATCACTACTCAAAGTCTCTTTCACGAAAATTTCTGTAATGATTTGCCTTGTCAAACGCATCATTCCAATCTATGCTTATACACACGCAGCCGTAAAACAATAAAAGTGCAAAGCGAACATACCTACTCTCGATCTATACTTATATCCAAATCATACTAAGGTCTGTCAATCTGTCGGTGACCTCTTTGCCGTAAAGAAAATATCATTTTTATATCGAGGAAATCGTACTTGTTTTGAGATCTATGGTACATTTCCAGAAAACAAAAGAATTCCAATTTCCATATATCAACTAAAAACTTAACCAATCCTAACCCAGAAAACGTATTATGTAACTCGAATAGGTGCACTACCCGGAGAGAAGAGTGACATTACTATCAACACAAGCAGATGTACCGAATTTAAAGTTCGTTTCAAAATAATTTTTTTCCTATAAACCTTGCGAGTCTTTATAAATGAATATAAGATTTATATATATATACTGGTATAGATTAACTATTGGTTTTCTGCCAAAAGAAACCATAAAAAATTTACTAACAAAAAAACTATTAAAAACTTCTTTTCTTCAAGCAAAAAATATTTTTCTAAATACTTTGACTAAAGCGCCATCTATCGAATGATTTTTAGTCTGACCTCAGCGTACTCTAGCGACATTTTTTTCTTTAGAGGTACCAAATCACTGTTCAAATATTCTCCGATAAATTAAAATACATATCTATTTTTATATACACACTTATCCGATTCATGTCATTTATGCACCCTTTTGCTCGATAACATTTTGCTATTTTGAAGGTTATGTCATTAACCTTTGTCCCTTCTGGCAAAAAGTTGGGGCAATCGATTTTTACAAGCCTATCTTGAGGTCAATTCTTCACCAGCCAAATCTTTTGTCATAGACAGGAACAAATGATAATCACTTAGAGTGTGGCTTGGACTATAAAGTGGATGCATACGAACCACCCAACTAAGCTCTCGGAGCTTCCGGCGCGACACTATCGATGTGTGTAGTCTGATTTTGTCCCGATGAAACACAATTCTCCTCTCGTTGGCCAAATTAGTACGCTTCTGCGAGATTACTTCCTGCAAACGGTTCAATCGCTGAGAGTACAGGTCCGTATTAAGAGTTTGGCTGTAGGGGCCAATCCCACCATGTACACAAGGAACCTTCGTGGCAAATCTTGCACCAAACAATAAAATGGAAGCGAGAAAAATGAAAAAAAAAACAAATAAATTAACGCAAAAAATTGCAAAAAAAAAAAAAAAGAAAAAGTCTAAAGCGTGAAAATCAATGTCTCGCCATCGATATAGCAAACCATGAAAGCAAACGTCGGTTTGTCTACCTTGAAGCTTGAAACACTGAAACAGCATGTTGTTGCTATTTTTGCCTCGCACTGTCACCGTGACAGTTGATTTGTGCGTGGCAATAAGTTATGCACGTGATGTCGTAGGTGTTGAATATAAATAAATTAAGTTTATGATGCCGTACGCAGAGCAAATACTCGTAGGTGTATAAAACTAAGGGTTAATAAATGCGAAAAAATTACTAAAAAAAACAAATGTAAACAAAAAATTTTGTTATAAACGCATGTTTAAAAAAGAATTAAAATCTTTTTATTTCTTTCATAGTCACAGACATATGGTATGCGGGTACCTTCAACGCCTTCAAATGCCGCTTAAGGTTCTAGAGCACGCACACTCGTAAACACATAAATGTCGCAATAAACATAAAAACAAATCACAAGCAATGTGGCATTGTAAATTTGCGGCAAATTGCGAAAAATTGTTTGTGAAGCAAAATAAAAATAAAAAAATAAAAACAAAAAAAATAAAAATAAAAAAAACAAAATTATATAAAAAATCACAAAGCAAACAAAGCATGCAACAAAATGGTGAAAAAGTTTGCCACAAATGGCATAAGAGCCAGGCGTTGAGTGAGAAAACTCGACAAATATTTAAAAAGCATGCTTAGATAAAAATACATACATATTTATACGTGTCCCCCCTTTTTAAGCGCCCGCGAAAATTCACAAAACCAATAAACACTTTATTTGCCATGCTTGCCGCTATGTGACGCGCCGCCGCCATTTGTTTTATTTTATAACAGATTTGTTTTCCATTGTCACTTGCAAAGTTTTTTCTTATTTATTTAATTTTTTATTTGTTTTTGCGATTTTATACGCCTACCAGACGCGTACGTGATTACACAAGCGTAGCCGTTACTCCAATTTTTTCATTCACCACAAGGCATTCATATGTATATATACATAAATACATATATTTAACTTGTATTGTGTGTATGTATGTAGAATGTATTTATATTTGTATGTACTTATCACATTCTTTGCACAACCGTTATTTGCTCAACCTCACTTCCTTCCAATTTTGATTTTCCTTTTTGCCATTTTGTCATTTCCTAATTTTACTCATTTATTTATTTATTTTTTTCCTATTCTTATGGTTCTTATCGAAGGCAAATTTTCTCTGTCATTGACAGGCACCCACATACATACATATATGTATGTATATGTTAGCGCAACTACACACATAACAAACAACAAAGCAATAATGCAATCTGATTTTAACTTTCCCTTTTCCGTTTATGTATTTGTCACATTTGCTGATTTCTATTTATCTCCTGCTCTACAGTTTTCTTCGCCTTCGGGTCGTTTGCTTGCCGGCGATAATTTGTATTTTATCAGTGGGGTTTCTCTAACAATAATAATAGCATTGACACCATTGTCTGTGCGAGTAGACAAGGTCCTTAGACATACTCATACCAGGATGTAGAATGAAATTTTTATACTTACTTTATAGAATACGTATTATATTTTTAAGTATTTAAAGAAAAAGGAATTGGAATATAATACCTTATTATTTTTTTATAGTTTATTTTATTTCAGTTCACTTTCTTATTTAATTTTTTTTTTAATTTAATTTTATTTTATTTTATTTTATTTTATTTTATTTTATTTTATTTTATTCTATTTTTTTTTATTATTTTATTTTATTTTATTTTATTTTATTTTATTTTATTTTATTTTATTTTATTTTATTTTATTTTATTTTATTTTATTTTATTTTATTTTATTTTATTTTATTTTATTTTATTTTATTTTATTTTATTTTATTTTATTTTATTTTATTTTATTTTATTTTATTTTATTTTATTTTATTTTATTTTATTTTATTTTATTTTATTTTATTTTATTTTATTTTATTTTATTTTATTTTATTTTATTTTATTTTATTTTATTTTATTTTATTTTATTTTATTTTATTTTATTTTATTTTATTTTATTTTATTTTATTTTATTTTATTTTATTTTATTTTATTTTATTTTATTTTATTTTAATTTATTTTATTTTATTTTATTTTATTTTATTTTATTTTATTTTATTTTATTTTATTTTATTTTATTTTATTTTATTTTATTTTATTTTATTTTATTTTATTTTATTTTATTTTATTTTATTTTATTTTATTTTATTTTATTTTATTTTATTTTATTTTGTTTTATTTTGTTTTATTTTGTTTTATTTTATTTTATTTTATTTTATTTTATGTTATTTTATTTTATTTTATTTTATTTTATTTTATTTTATTTTATTTTATTTTATTTTATTTTATTTTATTTTATTTTATTTTATTTTATTTTATTTTATTTTATTTTATTTTATTTTATTTTATTTTATTTTATTTTATTTTATTTTATTTTATTTTATTTTATTTTATTTTATTTTATTTTATTTTATTTTATTTTATTTTATTTTATTTTATTTTATTTTATTTTATTTTATTTTATTTTATTTTATTTTATTTTATTTTATTTTATTTTATTTTATTTTATTTTATTTTATTTTATTTTATTTTATTTTATTTTATTTTATTTTATTTTATTTTATTTTATTTTATTTTATTTTATTTTATTTTATTTTATTTTATTTTATTTTATTTTATTTTATTTTATTTTATTTTATTTTATTTTATTTTATTTTATTTTATTTTATTTTATTTTATTTTATTTTATTTTATTTTATTTTATTTTATTTTATTTTATTTTATTTTATTTTATTTTATTTTGTTTTGTTTTGTTTTATTTTATTTTATTTTATTTTATTTTATTTTATTTTATTTTATTTTATTTTATTTTATTTTATTTTATTTTATTTTATTTTATTTTATTTTATTTTATTTTATTTTATTTTATTTTATTTTATTTTATTTTATTTTATTTTATTTTATTTTATTTTATTTTATTTTATTTTATTTTATTTTATTTTATTTTATTTTATTTTATTTTATTTTATTTTATTTTATTTTATTTTATTTTATTTTATTTTATTTTATTTTATTTTATTTTATTTTATTTTATTTTATTTTATTTTATTTTATTTTATTTTATTTTATTTTATTTTATTTTATTTTATTTTATTTTATTTTATTTTATTTTATTTTATTTTATTTTATTTTATTTTATTTTATTTTATTTTATTTTATTTTATTTTATTTTATTTTATTTTATTTTATTTTATTTTATTTTATTTTATTTTATTTTATTTTATTTTATTTTATTTTATTTTATTTTATTTTATTTTATTTTATTTTATTTTATTTTATTTTATTTTATTTTATTTTATTTTATTTTATTTTATTTTATTTTATTTTATTTTATTTTATTTTATTTTATTTTATTTTATTTTATTTTATTTTATTTTATTTTATTTTATTTTATTTTATTTTATTTTATTTTATTTTATTTTATTTTATTTTATTTTATTTTATTTTATTTTATTTTATTTTATTTTATTTTATTTTATTTTATTTTATTTTATTTTATTTTATTTTATTTTATTTTATTTTATTTTATTTTATTTTATTTTATTTTATTTTATTTTATTTTATTTTATTTTATTTTATTTTATTTTATTTTATTTTATTTTATTTTATTTTATTTTATTTTATTTTATTTTATTTTATTTTATTTTATTTTATTTTATTTTATTTTATTTTATTTTATTTTATTTTATTTTATTTTATTTTATTTTATTTTATTTTAATTTTTTGATTTTCTAGCAAAAAAAAATGATATCACCCTTACATGATAGCAGTCACGCTCCACTCTTTTCCCCTTGTTCTTGTTTTAAAAAAATCCTGGCGCTTCATTGCCTTATTGACGCCATGCGCCACCACTTTGTCACCATATTTTTATGCCATTGTTTGCTTACTAACATACATCTTTCTGTATGCCTCATATACCTTAATATTTGTGTGCAAATACACAATCTGAAGCATTTTTCTAATAAAGCTGCAATGAATTATGTCCCCTGTCAGAAGTTAGTAGACCTCAAACGTCAAATTTAAGCTCCCCTTAAAACGGCATGGCGTGCAACTCTCCCACCTCACCTTCCTGCCACACAGTGCAAGCCCATAATCATTTCGTGCTTCAACTCCTCACAACAACTTGGGAAGAAGAGGGAAAAAATCGATTTACAAATACACGCAAAAAATCAACCCTCTGAAACCAGGTACACTTACATGTATATGGTATACATATGTATGTATGTAAGTACTTAGTATGCTTTAGTACCTTTTGCATTCAACTTCAATTCTTGCTCCCAATATATACATACATATTTACATATGTATCCATACTTTAGCCTCTATGTGCTCCCCATATTAATGGTGGAGCTATAAAATCATATCTGTATGTTTGTATGTATTTATTTTTGTACTGCATGCAACTTCAACTTCAATTTATATTTCACATCGTATTTATTTGTACACGTTTATTACTCCACGCTGTGTTGTGTAACGGAGTTTTCCTCTTGGCTGGGGTAAGCTCAGCCTTGCCAAGGGTTTGCTAAAGTAAAATGCGCTGGGTACGTTACAACAAATTTATTAGTTTAACAATCTCTATCTACACGGTTTCTAATACGTTACTCGCTATTTCTATGACAAGTAAGTAAGTGTTCGTGAGGTATAAACCCTCAGGTACACTACGTTTGCTGGTGGTGTTGAACCCACGAGCAAATATGCTTAATAATAACACAAATAGTACTTCTTTCGTATGGCGCTGTGGAGGTATAAACCCTCTAACAGCCCTCGTTCCAGTGAGGTATAAACCTTCAGTAGAATATAAATAAATGCTCGTGAGGTATATAGACCCTCAGGTGCACTACGTTTGCCGGTGGTATTGATCCCACGGGCAAGTATACCTAACGACAACACAAAGGCTACTCAATTTCCTTTGCGTTTTTGTCGCCTTTTATACTATTCTGCACGCAGGCAGAATGTTATTTTATAATAACAATTGATTGCTGCGTACAGTTTCTCACTTATTCTATGTGTACGTATGTATGTGCATTCATGTTCGAACATGCTCATAGGCTTCAGCGCTTCAATAATTTAAGTATGTAAATATATATATATATATATACGTAATATTTAATTATTTCATGTATAATAATTCAATAATTATTATTATTTATGTATATATATAAATATGAAAAATATATATATATATAAATGTATTGTTGTGAGGTCTCCAAAAGCCTCGGATTTTGGGGTCCTTACACCCTCCCCTCACTTCCCGCTGCGAGACTTATGGTCACCAGGTCAGTCCGTGTGATCCTCACGCGGTAGTAATTGCCTTCGACGTGCCGCTTGATATATCGAGTTCTCCTCGTCGCTTCGCTGGCTGCTCATCCTGACTCTCTGACAAGATTGTTGATGCCATCTCTGCTGCTTGCTTTTACTGCTTACTTCGTTTATCGCGTTTGGTTAAGCGCCCGTAGACTTCGCTAGCACAATTTGTTTATTGCTCGCTTCAGTTGTTAGAACACTTGATGTGAGTTTGGTCGTGGCGCCGGCTTTTATTTTGATTTTTCATCGCTCGACCAACTGTGCTTTTCCTGCATATGCAAATTTCTCCTTCGAATTTTTGCAGGAGTATTTCGGTTATTATTATTATTTTGTGTGTATATATTTATTTATTATTTTTTTTCTGTGCGTTGTGTATATATAATTATTATTATTATTATTTTTGCGTCTATGTGTTTTTGCTTGTATATTTTCACTTTGCATATATTTTAGTTTATGTATTGTATATATGTATATTATGTATATTTTTGTTTTTCCACTTATATGTACATATATATATTTTCACTTCATTGCATGTATGTATGTATGTATATTATATATATTTTTTTTCTCTCACTTAGTTATATGTAAGTACATTTGTATATATGTATGTTCATTTGTTTACCGCTGGCTCTGCTGTTGGTGGGTGCTGCCACCTTCATACAGTATGTGACTTAAGGTGCGTCCATATCAAACTTTTTTTTCACTTGAATTTTTTTTTTTTTTTTTTTTTTTTTTTTTTGTTTGTTTTTGTGTTTGTTTCTTAACACTACGACTCCCTTTTATGTCCATATTAGGGTGCGTCCATATCAAACTTTTTTCACTCTTAATTTTTTTTTTTTTTTTTTTTTTTTTTTTGGTTTTGTTTCTTAGCACTACGACTCCCTTTTATGTCCATTTTAGGGTGCGTGCATATCAAACTTTTTCCACTCTTAAAATTTTTTTTTTTTTTTTTTTTTTGTTTTTTTTTTTTTTTTTTTTTTTTTTGTTATTTCGTTTACTTCAAATTTCTCTTTTTTTTCACGATAATAATTTTTTTTTCTCTATTATACTTTTACTTCAATTTTTTTTCTCTTTTTTTTCACGATATTTTTTTTTTTTTTTTTTTTTTTTTTTTTTTTGGAAATGTTTTTCCTTCACCGTGGTAGTTTTCCTCTTCCTCTAACACTGTGCCCAACTGTTCCTCTTGTGGTTGCCTTGATAGCGCGTCTGCTACGACGTTCAGCTTCCCCTTCCTGTACTGCACTTCGAACGAATATTGTTGGAGCTCTAGTGCCCATCTCGCTATCCGACCTGTTGGACTCTCGATCGCGTTGAGCCATTTCAACGCCAGGTGGTCGGTAATCACTGTGAAGTTGTACCCTTCAAGATATGGTCTCATTTTCCTTATTGCCCAGACTATCGCTAAACACTCCTTCTCCGTTGGTGAGTAGTTCATTTCGGCTTTATTCAGCCGCCGACTCGCATATGCTATTACTCGCTCGCTACCCTCTAACTCTTGTGTTAGAACTGCTCCGAGTCCGAAATCACTCGCGTCGGTCTGCAACGTAAATCTCTTTGTGAAGTCCGGGCATGCCAATACCGGTGCTTGTGTGAGGGCGTCTTTCAGGGCTTCGAATGCTGACTGTTGTTTTTCGGACCACTCCCACTTTTTGATTTTCTTCAACATTGATGTGAGCGGATGCGAAACTTGTGAAAAGTCGGGGACGAATCTTCGGTACCATGATGCCACTCCCAGGAATCGTCTGAGCTCTCGTAGATTTGTTGGAGCTGTGAGCTCTCTAATGGCCGCTACCTTATCTGGGTCTGTATGGATGCCCTTCTCGCTGACTACGTGGCCTAAATACTTCAGCTTCTTCTTAAAAAACTCGCACTTCTCGGGGTTGATGCGGAGGTTAGCTTTTCTTAGCCGCTGGAATACTTCTTTGAGGTGCTTCACGTGATCTTCTAGCGTTGTACTCGTGACTATGATGTCGTCTAGGTAGGCAAATGCGTGCGGTTCTAGTTCTGGGCCGATAACTCTATCAAGTGCCCTCTGGAACGTCGCTGGTGCGGAGTGTAGGCCGAAAGGCATTACCTTCCATTGGAACAAGCCACGTCCGGGTACTGTGAATGCCGTGTACTGTTTGCTGTCCTCCTCCATGGGGATCTGCCAATAACCATTCTTCAAGTCCAGACTGCTGATGAATCTAGCGCTTCTGAGCCGATCGAGTATATGCTGGATGCGCGGCAACGGGTATGCGTCTGGAACGGATTTGGCATTCAATTGGCGGTAGTCGACGCAGAGTCTCCACTTTCCGTTTTTCTTCTTTGCTAATACTATTGGTGCACTGTGCGGACTATGGGATGGTTCAATGTAGCTCTTCTCAAGTAGTTCGTCGATTTCTTTGTTGATGACCTCTTGCATCTTTGGGTTCTTGGGGAAGTACCTCTGCTTTATTGGTCGATCGTCTCGCATGATTATTTTATGTGTGGCGACATTGGACGGTCCTGACATCTCCTCAAATTGTTTCAACTCACTTTGCAGGAACTCACTCACTTTCTTATCCGCTGGGTTGCCTGCTTGTAGTGTGGTTTGGTTTGGGCCTTCTGAGGCCGTGTACTCCTTCGCTCCCTTCTCAACTATGGCGGTGCACGTGATTATCTCGTCTTCTCTCTTGTCTACCCTTAATCTTAGTGACTCTCCGCCGCATCTCAACTCTGTGTTGGCCTTCGTGAGGTAGTCCGTCCCGAGTACCATTTCATCGACCAGGCCTGGTAGAACAAGTAACTCGCTGTGATGTACTTCGTTCCCCAACTTCACTTCTGCTTCTACTGCTTCCTCGACGTCCTTGCGCCTTCCATCTCCCATTACCACTCGTGTCTTTACAGGTCGCTCTTCCGGTCGTCGAGGTACAAATGGTCGCGCTGCGGCTCTTAATGGCTCTCTCTCGGGGGGAAGGTTTTCGAAGTCTTCTACCAAGTCCACTAACTCTTCCAGACTCTTGAACTCACTCCGTTTAACGTAAAGTTGATACTCTCTGCGCGAATTTCGATAGATACGGCTTAGTTTCTCTTCGGCTGTGTAGTTCGCGTGCCGCATAAGCCCTTGTAGTACCAGGACGTAATCTTTAAACTGCTCACCCGGTCGTTGGACGCGTCGGCGTATCTCGTCGTCCAGTTGTTCAAAGTACCGCGAGCTCAGAAAGAACTTCAGGAAATCTTTTTTAAACTCGTCCCATTCCTGCCAGTGCCGATTGTTATTCCGGAACCACACTAGAGCTTTCTCCTTCAGTAGCTCTGGTAACGCTCGTGGGATTGAGTTACGGTTTAAGCCGTAACCGTCCGCTAATTCCTCTACCCGTTCGATAAATCCTAATGGATCTTTACCGCCGTCGTAGCGGAATCCCCATTTCCGCACTCTGTCCATGATGTTCGCATAAGATGGTGTCGCAGGTACGTACGCTTGCTCTTCTTCGTGAAGCATGCCGTGAGCTCCCTCATAAAACACGTCTGATGATGGGACGCCTTCTCTTGGTGTCGCTGGATTTATGGTGATATATGGCCGAGTATGTCGGAGGGCCAACTCCGTCAAGCGTCTTTGCACGCTTTCTCCTTCACCCTGATTCTGGATGAAGCTCGCAAAGCGTTTGCGCAGCTCCTCCACTGTTCCGTATTTCTCGAACCCAAATTCGTCTGCGTATCTCAATAGTTCCTCTCGATTGAGGTAGTACACCCATGTCACTTTGACCATGGTTACCTCGTTATCTCGTTCTTCCTACTTTAGAGTCCCTGCTCGGGCGCCAGTTGTAACGGAGTTTTCCTCTTGGCTGGGGTAAGCTCAGCCTTGCCAAGGGTTTGCTAAAGTAAAATGCGCTGGGTACGTTACAACAAATTTATTAGTTTAACAATCTCTATCTACACGGTTTCTAATACGTTACTCGCTATTTCTATGACAAGTAAGTAAGTGTTCGTGAGGTATAAACCCTCAGGTACACTACGTTTGCTGGTGGTGTTGAACCCACGAGCAAATATGCTTAATAATAACACAAATAGTACTTCTTTCGTATGGCGCTGTGGAGGTATAAACCCTCTAACAGCCCTCGTTCCAGTGAGGTATAAACCTTCAGTAGAATATAAATAAATGCTCGTGAGGTATATAGACCCTCAGGTGCACTACGTTTGCCGGTGGTATTGATCCCACGGGCAAGTATACCTAACGACAACACAAAGGCTACTCAATTTCCTTTGCGTTTTTGTCGCCTTTTATACTATTCTGCACGCAGGCAGAATGTTATTTTATAATAACAATTGATTGCTGCGTACAGTTTCTCACTTATTCTATGTGTACGTATGTATGTGCATTCATGTTCGAACATGCTCATAGGCTTCAGCGCTTCAATAATTTAAGTATGTAAATATATATATATATATATACGTAATATTTAATTATTTCATGTATAATAATTCAATAATTATTATTATTTATGTATATATATAAATATGAAAAATATATATATATATAAATGTATTGTTGTGAGGTCTCCAAAAGCCTCGGATTTTGGGGTCCTTACAGTTGCTTTTTGATAACTTAATGCATACACCAACGCCATCTTCAGAGTTCTCTGCTATTCAACGGCCTATTCCTCTCCAGTACAAGCACACATACATACAGATGTAAATTTATTTGATAAATAAGATCGTACAGGTTACAAATGATACACACTCGGTCGGCTTTGTGGTGGGGAGATGCGCATGAAAGGGTGTTTCTTGCCATATGTATTTTTTTGGGCAACACACACACATTTATGTGTGTATATATGTATATATATTACAATTTTTTGTTTTTCAAAAATGTCTAATATTTATTTTGTTTTTATTTATTTACTTTGCTGTCATATGCACACATGCAAAATTTCATGTAATCCATTGAGTAAATATATGCAGTTAGACGCAAGTGTATCCTTAAGCTTCTTATTTGCTCAGAGGTGTTTGAATTTTTGATTTTTCAGTGGTTTATTGTGGGATTAACTTTAAGTAAACTCTGGGGTGACATTTTAGGCTTAGTTTTTTGTTTTTCAGTTTTTAGAATTTTTATCTAAAATTTATTAAAGTAAAATTTTTAATCAAAAAAAAATCCTATCATTTCATTTTTTTAATGCATTATTTTTCAAAATATTGACGAAAGTTTTTAATGACTATGAAGTAACCATTTTTTTCTTTTTTTTTTTTTGGAAAATATGCCGATATTGAACCTATAGGGTTTAATCTTTGAAAAATATTTTTTATTTATATTCACTTTTATAGTCCAAAAAATCAAATAAATTAAAACATATTTTCGTAATAAAATTACCATTAATCACAAGTTCGGAATTAAAACTAATTAATTTATGATTAATCAACAATTTTTGGAATTGAAACTAATTGGTTTATTTTTAAATTTCATTTGAAAAATTTTGGGTTAATTTTAAATAATTTTCGAGCCATTTAAGAAATTAAGTTTCAACTAGTTTCTGACTAGAAAATTTAGGTAAAACTGAACTACTAAAACTCAAGTTATTAATGAATTTATTAATTTTCTTAAAAAATTACTCAATTATTTATAATAGGAAATTCTTTAATAAAAACAAAAGAAAATATAGTAATAACAAACAATAAAATTGAAAAAATAAAAAATTAATAAAATTAAAAAATCAAGTAAAAAATTGAATACCTTTAAACATTCATTAATACATACTTTTCGGGTCTTTTATGACTATAATATTTTCAAACACTGTCATTCATCGACTAAAAAATTATATTGGATGAGTGCATAAGTTCGTGCCCGATTCCGCTGGATGCCGTACGAATCGTTTGAGAGTGGCGCTCGTGAAAGAAATATATACATATTATATATCGTTGGAAAGGTGACAGTCCGAACTGTAAATCAAGCATAAAATAACTTCATTTTGATTTGAGTTGCTTAGTGAAAAGACGCATGGAAGATGAACAACGAAAAAGATCATATACTTCATATTATGTTATACGAATTCCGCAAAGCAAAAACAGTAGGCGCTGCAACTAAAGATATTCGCGAAGTTTATTTGGACCGTGCTCCAGCACTCCGCACAGTAAAGAAATGGTTCGCGAAATTTCGTTCTGGAGATTTTAACCTCGAAGATCAACCTCGCAGTGGACGGCCTTCTGAGCTTGATGACGATGTTCTAAGGACTTTAGTTGCGAATAACTCACGTATTTCGACGGAAGAGGTTGCCAGTGAATTGAACGTCAACAAATCAACTGCGTTTCGTCGTTTAAAAAAGGTTGGGTACACTTTGAAGCTCGATACATGGGTGCCACATCAGTTGAGTGAAAAGAACAAAGTGGACCGTATGTCAACAGCAATTTCTTTGCTTCGACGGATCAAAAACGAACCTTTTTTGGATCGGCTCGTGACTGGTGATGAAAAATGGGTCCTGTACAACAATGTTCAACGCAAAAGAACATGGAAACAGGCAGACGAAGGGGCGGAGCCGATGTCGAAAGGTGGATTGCAACCGATGAAGGTACTGCTGTGCATTTGGTCAGATATCCGAGGCGTGATCTATTTTGAGCTCTTGCCAGCTGGAGAAACGATCACTGCCAACAAGTATTGTCAGTAATTGGTCGAATTGAAGAAAGCAATTGATGAAAAACGTCCGATTTTGGCCAATCGCAAAGGAGTTCTTTTCCATCATGACAACGCCAGGCCACATGTTGCAAAACCGACCCTGGCCAAACTGAAGGAGATGAATTGGGAAATCATGCCGCATCCCCCATATTCACCCGACATTGCACCTTCTGATTATCATTTGTTTCGATCGCTGCAGAACAATTTGAATGGAAAAAAATTTAAAAATGTGGAAGACGTCAAAAACCACCTTGACACCTTTTTCAACGAGAAACCGCGCGATTTCTATGAATCAGGCATCCGTAAATTGGTTGAACGTTGGGAGTGGATTGCCGAACATGATGGCGAATACATAATTGATTAATAAAAGCGCTTTCTTCAAAAAATTTCAATTTTAGTTTGCACTTGAAATCGGGCACGAACTTATGCACTCATTCAATATATATGGCTGTTAAAACACTAAATAGTTCGCTTTATCACTGAAAAAATTATAGTAATAGAAATATTAAAAAAAATAATGGATGAGATTCCAATCTCTTAAGTAAACTTTTTAATAAAATTCTACAAATGCGGACGGTCTATTTTTCTAAAAAAAAAAGCGCCATTCAAAAAAAATTTTTTTTTTGTTATAATAAATAGTTTTATTCTAGTCTCCATTTTCTTTACTTTAACATTAACAAATATTTAATTTTTATTTTTGCAAAAATTATACAAATTATTTTGTAATACAAGGCATGTAATCAAAACTAAAATTTAATGTAACTTTCAATCAAGTCTGAAATTATGTAAGCAAAAATCAATCACTTTGAATCAAATACAACTTTGACGCCACCAAATATCCTAAAGAATTCGATGTGGGTTTCCAAGAGCCGAAGTGAATTGTATAATAATTTTTGTGTCTGCCACAAAACAAATAAGATGCAAAACCAACCTACAAGCGATATAATTAAATCGAAAAAAAGTAGAAGCAAAAAAGAATTCACTAAAAAAATCAGCGCATTAAAGCCAAAAACCAAAAACTGTGCAAATGCAAATCCAAATGTAAAATTTTGTGAAAAAAAAATCGAAAAATAATTCGAAAAAAAAAATGTTAAAATCTCTTAATGCATATAATTTGGTGCGCTGTGGGCGCATTTAATTATGCCACTGGGCTGTGTACGTACACACTTGCAATACTTGCAACACTTGCAGGTTGTGCGACGATAGCGTAATTGCAAAGTGTTGAACAGTCGACGCGTCGTTAGTCGGCTGACGCTGCTGGCAGTGCAATTTATTGTTTTTTTTCTTAATCTATTTTTCAGCTTTTGGGTAATCAATTTTTTTGTTTTCTTTTTTTTATTTTGTTTTATGTTTTGCTTTATTGCTTTATTGCTGTCTGTTTGTTGCATTTTACATATGTTGCAAATATAAGCATACATACATATGTACCTACAATGTATAAATATATATGTATATATATGTACAAAGTATGGAGGCAGTTAAGGCTACTGTCTGCTCTTGCCAACGTATGCATCATAATTTATTTTTTTCCTTTTTAATTTTCATTTCGTAAGCCTACTAATAAATCATTTTAAGCTCGTGTGTGGCAATGTTGCATATTTGCAAACGGTTTGAGTGTAATAAATAAATGTGAAATAGTAGGATATATAGTCGCACATGTGATATATTGTATAATTAAAGTATGCACTTCTATAAATATACATATATATATATGCATGTAGATATGTATATATTTATTAAAAAATAAAACTGTCGATTTAATTTGCAACAAATTCTAAAACAAATCGACTGTGGACACAATTACTTGCCTCAAGCGATTTAAATATCATCAAAAAAATTAAAGCATCACATAAAAATTATTGCGCATGCGTAACGCTACCTTAACGCTTTTGGCAAATTTCTCATTAAATTACGCAATTTTTATGAGCCAACACATGCGTCATATTTTCTTAATTAAATTTCAGGCTTCGGCCATTGACACAGTGTGCTTAATATACGTGTATTCACACAATTTTTCATTTTTATTTTTTGCAAAAAAAAAATTCTAATTATTTTGCAAAATTTGCACAACTAACGAGCAAAAAAATTCTAAAATTTAATTAAAGAGATTGTTATCTTCAATCAAGCGTTTAAACTTGCCGCTGCGGCAATTTCTTTATTAATTTTTAATTTTATTCGCTTTTGCGTTCCACTTGACTCATTCGCCGCACACGACGTCATCAGCCGCAGCCGCAGCGGCAGCGGCAGCGCTAGCTTTATCGGCTTCATAATTATCATCATTGACGGTATACAGCAGCGGTAAAAGCAGCTGCTGCTTGTTGTACGCATAAATATTCGCAAATGTCTGGGCTTATCATAATAAAAACCAATAAACCCGTTGAAATGATCGCATAAATTACAAAAAAAAACTTTTTTGTATTTTTTTTTAATATTTTTTTTTTTATTTTTTTTTTACTTCTTTTTTCTATTTCTTACTTCTAAAAATCTTCTTTGCTCATATTCCCACTGCTTTATGCCTTCTTGCCTACAACAATTTAATAGTATTTTTTCACAAATTCCTCTTTGACTTTGCCTTTATCGCTTCACAATTGCAAATATTTCTTGTTGTTATAATTTTTAATGTCCGCTCTTTACTTCAATGTAGTATAAATATAAATATATTATATACATTTACTGTTGTGTGCTTTGGTGTGCGCGCTAAAAATCTATAAGCAAGTTGAGTGGCTTAAATTAAATTATCGTAAAAAAGGCATAAATTCGCTCTTCATGCCTGTTAAAAGTAATTTATTGCAATTTATTTTAGACCGTTCGTGTTGTTGCTACGGTTTTTAAAAATCGATTTCACTTCAAGCCTCAAGTGTGTGTACGTGTGTTTTTTTTCATTTTTTATTTGCAGTAATTTATTCATTTTTTTCGTATTATTTGCGCTTCTACGCTTTTTGCGTTCAATTTGGTGATTGATTTATTAACAACTTGATTTATATTGGATTTATTTATTTATTTTTATCATTTTTTGCGCTGTCATTGAAGGGGAGAAAGATAAGTTTGTTGCAATTTAAATTTGTATCGAAATTCAGCGCAATCGAAAAAGATTGATTGAAAACAAAGCGAGAGAAGATGTCAAAGCGCTGCTTTCAGGATCATTTAATGAAGCAAAAACAAAAAAAACAAAAAAAAAAACAACAGCGAAAAACAGCAAAAAAACATCCAAAAAAACAGCAAACATAACAGCAAAGAACAAAAAAAGTTTCTTCGATGAAGCTATCATCAAGGGAAGAAAAAAATGTCAGAAATATCAGTAAAATTCATTTCATATATATATAAAGTCTAGTAAAAAGTAATCCATTATGCCTCTCTCATAGAAACCCTTATCCCAGTTGACAAAAAATTGGACAAACGGTTTTTAGAGGCTTCTCTTGAGACCTATTATTCACCAGCCAGCTGGTAATCACTTGGTGGGTGAGTCCGTACTATTAGGTAGAAGCATAACAACCTCCCAACCAAGCTCTCGGAGCTTCTGTTGAATCACCATCGATGTGTGACGTCAGTCGTTGTCCTGAAGGAACACAATTTCCCTACTGTTGGCTTCAGCTGGGAGCTTCTGAGCGATTGCTTGCTTCAAACGGTGCAATTGTTGATAGTACAGGTCCGAATTAATAGTTTACCCGTAGGAGAGCAGTTTATAGTGTATGATACCTTACCATTCTGATCAAACACACAACAAAATAAATCTTTCTTGCTGTAAGTCAAAGCTTTCATCTCTCGAAAATGTCCATTCTTATACCACTTTAAAGACTAGTTACAAAAGTTCACAGAAATAGTCATAAATTACTGCGGAAGTGATTAAGAAAGTGGCTGAAAAAGAAAAAGTCATAAACCTGCAGAGTGTTCAAATTTTGTTCTCAAAAAGAGCTGACAAATATTTATAACTAGTCACAAAGTAGTTATATAGTAATAATAAAATAACTACTCTTTTTCCAAAGTTGTTGGAAACAGATCTAAAATTTTTATTAATCTATCCGAGATTGCTTCCACTTTAAAATGTATCTAAGTTGTTCTGAAGAAAATCTCTCATTAACACTGCGATCTACTACCGAAGTGACGGTGAAGTAATATAAAAGTACCTATTCTGAAACTGCTTCCGAAATAGTTGGTAGATAACCATCAAACTGTGTTAAAAATATTCTAAAATAATCGAGAAATGCGCTTACCTGGAAGCAGTTCAATTTTATTTTATTGTATATTATTATAGAAAATATATCCAAATAGTAAAAAAGGTGTTTTGTAATATCAAAGCAATTACTTTGGAATTCGTTGAGAAGTGGTTGAAAATATGCATAAAACTGTATTAAAAATGTTATGAAATTATCGGAGAATACTCTCAATTTGAAGTAATCCTATTTGTGCTCAAAGTATTCTGATTACTACTTTGAACTAGTCCAAAAGTAATGATTTAAAAAAGCAACTACTCCAGAACTGGTTTTGAGTTGGTTGCAAAATAGTTATATAACTATTTTAAAAGAGTTTTGAAGTTGTTCGTGTTGCTCTCAACTTAAAGTATTTCTAAATTGTTCTCAAAATAGGCGCAAAAATATTTTAAACCAGTCATGAAGTTCACCTAAGGTAATAATAAAATAACTATGCTGCTACTGAAACAGAGGACTCTGCAATTAATTTCAAAGTGTTTCCAAAATACGCTTAAGTCTTTTTCAAACCTTTTCTGATACAGTCTGAAATAGTTAGCCTCAACTTTTTTCAATGTAGACTCAAAAACAATTCTAGCTAGACCTGTAGTGCATCTAAAGTAATGACATAAAAACAACTACGCAATTAGTATCAATATGTTTGCATAACGACATAAAACTGACTTAAAACTGCAATGGAAGATTTTAAAAACATTTTCGACTCACAGTGAATCAAAATTTAACGTAAAGTGGTCTCAAAAATATTTCGGACCAGTCAATAAAGGGTCGTGATGAACTCAAGTAATCGCAATTCTATGTCGGACTAATATAAATAGAAAATTCTAAAGATTCTAAATTCGTTTTAAAATAGTTTCAAAATGCTCACTCTTTACTTAGTCCAAAGCTGACTCCTCAATCATTTTTTGTTTTACCTACTAACGTTCCTGAGTTCAAAAATCAAATCAAATCATTTGCTTTTGTCAATTGCAAGTCTACAAATAATTATTAATTAAAACCAGCGTGACCATCATTTGCACTCTACAATTGAAAAAGCATAAAATGGACCCCGCAGCTGGCATACACAAGTACAAAAGTCAATTCGAAAATAAATACACTTTGAATAAATAACAAAATTCACAATAAATCAGGCGCAATAATGCGCTCAACACAACACAATACAACATATTCTATACCCGCTGATACGCCCATAATTATGCTACGTTTATTTGCCAAATAATACACAGCAGACCGGCCGGTAAACATTATTGACCGCATGAAATTAATAACAAAGAACATCGAACCGAAGCGCCAAAGGCAGTGCGGTAAGCAAAAAAAAAAAAAAAAAATATTGAAAAAAAATTTTAATTGGAAATTTACGAATGTAAATCTCAAATGGCGTATGTGTTAAACAACAACAGCGCGTTTATAGAAAATTTATTTGCATGCAAATAAGCCATAAATTCGAGTATATATATGTATATAGAGCTATGTATGTGTGTAAGTATGTATGCATGTATTTGTCATTTGATAATGATTTAATGCATATTTGTATTGATGGTTTTAATTGAATCTCATTATGGTGGCATATTTACAAGCAAATATACGCTGTGCAAGCGCTTAAACAAGCGTAAAGCGCCTGAAGGTATGCAATGTGAAATTATAACTATTTTTGTTTGTATTTTTTTTTTATTTTTTTTTTTGCATTTTTCTTTTGCTTGCACCACGCGGGCATTTATTTAATTTGTACAGAATTTATTAATGTGTTGCATTTTGTTGTTATTATTTGTCACACACACACTCATACATAACAAATTATTGGTGACTTGCAACAGCGCTAACTTCAATTGCTGCACCGCTGGAACACCGCTTGACCCCTCATATTGTTGAATGTTTTATTTTTGTTTTTGTATGTGTAGATATGTATTATAACAAAATGTATTGTTGTTGAATTATTACAAAAATTCTTGCCATTTGCGCATTATTTGTGTTATTTATTGTTATTTACATATAATATATTTATGCATTCATTGAAATATTTCCGTTTGCTCTTTCCCCCCTCTATTTATTGTTGTTTGTTTGTTTGTTTGTTGCATGTAATTAAATTGTGTGCATCATAATTAATTTGTCAGACAAAAATCAACATGTGAAATGCTACGGGACAAAATGTCATAATTAATTAAAAATTTGTAGTTATGCGAGATGAGGGAGAGAGGGAGAAAGAACCAGAAAGATGCTTGTTTCAATTTTAATATTTATTTTTTCTTTATTTATTTATTTATTTATCATAATTTTTTTTTTTTGCTTCGAACACTTCAGATGTCAATTTGTGGTAGCTTGATAGAGCAAAAAAAATAAATTAATTATTTATAAATTATTTATTTGTTGTTATTAATTTACGTTGCTCTCTCTCTCCCAATTACTCTGGACAGACAGTAAATGCGGTCTCTGTGTCAACTCAATCAAAGTGGAACAAAATTTACAAGGAGATATAAGATACCCGCAATCAACCCACCGACAGTGCACGATGTTCTGTCGACCCTGGGAACGAATACCGAATTTGTAGGAGTCCTCTTGGACAACAAACTAAGCTGAAAAGATAATATAGTTTAAAGTTCCGAGAAGGCTGGTTTACTCAGTCCAAGAATGCTAATGGATCTACATAAAAGTAGTAAGACCTACACTCCTTTACAGTGCTATTGAGTGGTGGTCAAACTACTTAAAAAGCGCCTTAATGTATATCAATGTTGTATGCCTAGTGAAGCTCTAAAAGTAATACTAAATATCTTGCCGTTGGACTTTGTGGTATATAAGTCAGCAACATTAATCGAACTCTTTCAAGAGAGCCATACTAATGGGCCACTCAGCTATTAGTACATCTGGACATATTTGTTCCAAGCTGTATGGTTCGCTGTAGTCCAATTACATTCACTGATAATTACTACAAAATACGAATTTCCAGCAAGGAAAGACTGGAAAGATAATTAACACACTCCGGGTGGTAGTCTGGAAAAATACACGAATAGTTCAAAGTTTGAGGGGATAGTCGACAGAGCTGAATTCTCAGGGAACCCTCATATGGAACTCTATTTCAAACTATTTGACTATTGCAGTGTTTTCCAGGGGAAGATATTTGCTATTAAATATAAAGACACGAAATCGAAGTGAGAGGATATCATAATTTTCTGCGACAGTGGGGCAGCAATAAAACGCCAGAGCTCCCTTAGACTAAATCCCAAAATCATGAGAAAGCAAGAGACGGTCAAATAGAACAGATTGTCTCCCACGATTAAGCATATTTTTCTCCATTTGCCACTTGCAATATTCTTCTCAAGAAATTTACTTATGGACAAGCTGCGTTCAGGTGAAATGAAACTAAAACCTGCCACATATCCAGGGACACCTGGCCAAAATGGCATTAGAAGAGATCACGACACATATACTCATCAAAAAGAGAGATGATGTTCTAAGCTATAGAAGTTCTGATGCACCACTGGCTGATAGGATGACATGCGGAGCGAATAGGGTCTCCTAAAAAATGTGACTACAGAACCTGCAAGGATGATGAGGAAAAGGAAACGGTCGTCGATCTCCTATGACTGTCTTGCTTTGGGCAGTGTTTGACTAGGAGTCCGAGGAGAGTCGATGTAAAAGTCAAGGATCTAATAAGGTTCTTTAGGGAATCGAAAAGGCTGAATAACGAAGCCTAATAGACAAATTTATGTTGCAACAGGAAGTGCGATTGGATAACGATAGATGGGATACATGAAAAGGACAATAGGAGAATTGTTTATCAACTAACTTAGTAGTGTTTGGACGCATCTCAATGATAGCAAAGAGAAAATACTATATATTCTGCAATTTTTCTTCGATAAAATCGAAAACCCAAGCCAGCGAGCTGAGAATACTCCACAGTGTGGAAGGCCAATTGTCGAAATTGGCGAAAATGTCAAAAAAATAACGAAAATCATCGAATCTGACCATTATGCGAGCACTGTTTCCATTGTCAAGGAGTACAAAAAGTACTTTGTAACTATTTGAAAAAGGCTGGATACACAAAGAAGCGAGAAAACCATCACGGAGCGAATAACTATCTTCCGAGAACTTATTTGGGAGATTCTTATGCATTTACTTTATAGTACGGACTACGCTCCAAGTCATTACCATTCGATCCTGTCTATTTTAGTAATAAAGACAAGGGTTTCTATGAGACAGACATAATTATATAACCTTCAAAATGGCAAATTAAAAATGGGTTACTTTTTCCTAGACCAATAATTATCATGATCGAAGAACATAAAGAGGTCGCTTCAAAATCGATGACTTTTAACCTGGCATTAGTCGTTGTCTCTGTAGAAAAACATCATTAAACCTAGACTTTTAGAGTTTACAAGGAGGAGCAGAAGAGAACCTATCGACATGTAAAAGGATTTTTTTTATATTTAATAGTCTTTGCATGTAACAAAATATCCTTTAAAAACTTTTATGTAGAAAAAAAATTAAAATTTTTTATCAACTTACCAAAAGTAAATTATTTCACACATTTAAAAGCAAAACTGCATACATATGTAATCGCTTCCAGCCTACAAACAACAACAAGAGAACATATAATAAAATCAACTCCGAAATTGAAACAAAGCGTTGAACTCATTCCATCAAGAACTAAGCCTCAGAGCAACACAGCGCACTTTGTTTTTATTTCCTACAAAGATCTAACTTTTTTGTTATTGTTGTTGTTATACGTAAATACCAAAATGTCTACAAGCAATAAAGCGTTTACTTAGCAGTCCACACACACACACACTGCAGCCAACACTCGACTCGAATTACAATGAAATTAACAAGCGGCTCTGCGGCATCAACACCAACAGACTCCCTACAACCAACGGAAATTCACACAGCCACATACAAACGCATGCACATATTACTCCACTAGCGCATTACAAGCATTTCCAGCATTGCTAATCCGCATGAAAGCAGCTTCCGTTACAAGTACAACATGCATGTATGTCTATGTAGAAATTTATGTACGCTTTGTGGTATATGAAAATGTGACAGCTGCGGAAGATGCGCCACAACAGTGCCAAGCCATACGAGAGATCATATCTTGTTACCCGTGCTGTACCTTTAATGACAATTCGTCTGACAATATGTATGCGCTGCTGTGCTTGTCAATCATTTACACACAATACATACACGCACACAAACAAGCGCGGTGAAACTCAAGGAAATTGAAGGCGTTGCATAGCGCATCCTGTTGTCTGCTGTCCCGCGACAGGAATAACAACAATCCTTTTGGGTCGACATTAAACGCACCCTAAGGATGAGTACGCGCTACGCATTTTGGTCGTTGTAGTTGTTGTTTTTCGCATGTTGTCGACATATTAGATGATGGCACACATCAGCTGGGCGTGTCACACAGCACACACACACGAATTATAACAAACAGCTGTGAGCAGCATTCTCATGCTACAATTGTACATATGTATGAATATATATGCCACGCGCTCGCCATGTATGATTTCGCGCGCCCTGCACGCCCACATTGACGAGACACGGCGGCGCGTCACCTATTTGCAGCACCAATTTTTATGTGACAGCAAATTTGCAGCAAGTTGCACGTAGGTGTAGTTAAGGGTGTAAGTTTTGCGTACGCAAATTTTGCGCCTACATAGAGTGCCGCTTGGCGGCGCGCAATTTACAACGCGCAACGTATGACGCTGGCCGTCAAACCATTGTAATTCGATGCGACGGATGGCAGTTTCGGTTACGCTGCTGATTATAGTGTGCAATCAGAGCGCGTACGCACACGCGACACTACCTAGTTACCCAGTGGTGGTTGTGCGTTAAAGTAGGAAGAGAAAGGGCAGATATAATTAAAGCATAGCCGCAAGCGCGCTCCACTATTGTATTTGCTTCGGCGCGGCGGTGCCCGAAGGTAGCGCGTATTGATTGCTGATGTATGCCGCAGCGAAATAATCAGGCGCGTAAGTCTGCCTAGTTTGAAATTTCCCTAGCGCTTCTATAGATATTTCAATATTGAAAACGCGTTGATGACTACATCAAGAAGCAGCGCTTTGGGTAGAAGAGCTGCAGGCGTTTTATACTTTGCTTAGAAAGATGAATGCGGAAGAACATGCATGATGAAAGGATTGTTGACAGACAACAGCGACAGCAAGAAAATCTATGAAAACTAGAAGACGAAACCAACTATTGATAGCGCCCTGTCTATACCTAACCTCATTCTTTTCTGTTGAATTTTGTCCTGCAACTTGTGTAACATTTTCTCGCCGGCGCTCCAGCATGCATACGATACAATCATAAAATGCGTACTTATTTACAGTGCCACAGCTATCTGTCTGCGCGAAGGTTGCTGTCATTAAAATGCTCGTTATTTGAGTTTCGAGTAGAAGATTACATGTTGCAACACCTATTGTTGTACAACACATGTTCTCGCTGTACTTGTTATCCTACTTTGGCGTTGATCATTTTGCGTTGGCTGTCATTTTTATTATTTTTATTATTATTTTGCTTCATTTAACCATTATACGTGCACGTAAATTAACTGCGTATAAGCATAAATTACCATGAGATGGTTATAGCAGTCTATACATACACATATTTGGCACTGAATGGTATGCTGTTATGGTACCCTTTAGGACAAAGAGGCAATATAGCTATATTAAAAAAATTATCGATTTTTAATCGCTTGTTTCTTATAAGTCTCTCTAAAATAGTTAATCAATTTAAAACATTTTTATATTTATTGATTCTAATCAATTACTATGCACTTTTTAGAAATATTGTTACTTAATTCGATTTGTAATCGACTTTTATCGATTTTTAATCGATTTATAATCGACTTTCACCGATTTTTAATCGATTGTTTATGTATTTATCGATTAATTATTTGCGTTTATATGCATCTTAACACTTGACTTTTACTTCTCGCTTTTTACATAGATTTTATATTTATCGACTTTTTGGGTTTTGTCGATTTTTAATCATCTGTTGTTAGTTTGGCGATTTTTTTATTGTTTTTCCAGTTCCCAAATAATTTTAAATTTTATTTTTAAATTTAAATATAACGGTATTTAATTATTTTTATTCGACTTTTTTCGATTGTTTTGTGTTTTTAACGATTTTAAGTCGATTTTAGGAAACTTATACTGACTCTTGATAAGATTTTATTGACTTCTGTCGGTTTTTACTTCACATGTTTTTTTTATTGACTGCGATTTATCGAAACCGGGTCATTTCTATCGATTTTTGAGCGACTTTCGGTTCTGTATCGGCTTCTAGTATACTTGTTTATAAAATTGTCAACACTTGTATAACCTTACTGTTATCAGTAATAAAGCTTTAGCTAACTGTTAAAGTTTCATAGAAGATTTATCGATTTCTAATGCCTTTATACTTTTGTAAATTAACCTTTTATGAATTTATATCAGTCTTATCGATTTTTATCGACTTTAAGTCGAGTATTATTTGACATTCTATCATCTTTAGTAAACCATCGAAATCGAAATTTGTACATATTTATATTTCTACAGAGTTTATTCTGAGAACTCGAAAATGAAAATTCCAAATTTGTAACGAGACTGCAGAATTTTAATTACCAGAAAAGCTAGCCTGATGTTTATAAAAAATACATATATGACAACTACAACTTAATGGGGAGTTTAAGTAAAAAATTCCTTCCTGAGACATATATGGATGCCGAAATATTTTTTTTTAATTTGTGTGGTGCGGTAAGTCTCGAAATTTTGATAACATTGTGAGATTTATTGGCATTTCGCCTCAATCAAACTCTTTGGTAAATCCACTCCAAAGTTACTAGTTGGGGCCCGGTCAAAATCGGACTACTTTTAAGTTGAAGCCGAGCATAATTTCCGATTCTTCCATATCCTAAGAAATAATGAACTATTTATTCAATCTAAACTAGTTCGCAAACACATTCCAACGAAACTAGTTGCGGATTAGCTTCCTACAAAATATTTATATAAAATATATATTTAAAAAATAAACATAAAAAGATGAGAACTAACTTCCCTTAAAGGAAAGTGAATTCCTGTTGGGTTCAAAAAAAACAGGTCACACTAAAAATAAATAATTATTATTTCCTTACATCTCCTTTACATGAATAAAAAGTTGTGTACGCAGAATACACTGATAAACAACAACACTAAGTAAACGAGCGATGTCGTCTCATTACAAAAACGATAACTGTCGTCGTCCATCGTACCGCTTGTGCTCTTCGCTCAACGTCGCTATAAGTTTTTACCCATTACTTATTGTTTTTGTAAACACAGTTTCTGTGTTTTGCTGTCACCACTGGTTACTTTTGATGATGCCAATTTAGACCATTTTCCATGCCAAACTGCAGGGGAAAAAATTATTGTAACAGCTGCAGATTTTTTAATATTTCTTTTTTTTTTTTTTTTTTGGTTTTGCTTATACACTTATTGAATGCGACACAAACGCGATGAGTAGCGGAAAAAAATAAAATAAAACAAAAGAAAATATGAAAGGATGCAATGGGCGTTTCTGAATGCATTAAATAAGGCGACAACCTACGCGATTAAGAATATTGGGTACACAGCGGCGAGTTTATGATCTTGATTCCAAGCAAAACACAAACACAAAGTGGTAAAAAAAATATAAATGTTTATAAAATTTACTAATTTATGTACCTCGAAATACTCCGAAACCCATCTTTTCGCCGAATTTAAAAATTAAATTTTAAAGTCTCCAGTAGGCACGTGTTGCAAGTTGTAATGGATAGAGTTTCACGAGGCAAAAACGCTTGGTTCTTTCATGAAAAATTAAGATCAAGGCTGAAAATAAATATTAGAATTTAATGAAGTTTGAGAATAATTAATGCTTAATGTTAAGCTCTTCCAACGTAAATAATTGATTTTCGCTTTTAGTGCAATTTTATTTCTCTTTTGTACTATCGACTGTGTGTCACACCAACTGTCATATGTTGAAAGAAACCGTTGGTCCCATAGGAATAGTAGAACAAAATTACCTAATTAAATGCTAAAAACATGCAGCGATCAGCAATTAATCCAACGGGCGGTTGTTGTTTGTTACAGTTTAGGGTTTCGTGAGAATTGAGGAGGGTGTGCAAGGTAAGGGTTGCAAGCTGAGTGGATAGTTTCAAGTTCAGGGTTGCAATGAAATATTTCAAGGTCGTTATTTGAAACTGTCGGAACACTTAATAAAAAATTGTACTCAAATTTACGTGATCTTGTATTTCATTTTAATTTGTTCTACTTAATTTTATTTTTTTTAATTATTTTGTTTTATTTTTTTTTTTAGTTTATATTATTTTTTTTATTTTATTTAGTTTTATTTTATTTTGTTTTATTTTATTTTATTTTATTTTATTTTATTTTATTTTATTTTATTTTATTTTATTTTATTTTATTTTATTTTATTTTATTTTATTTTTTATTTTATTTTATTTTATTTTATTTTATTTTATTTTATTTTATTTTATTTTATTTTATTTTATTTTATTTTATTTTATTTTATTTTATTTTATTTTATTTTATTTTATTTTATTTTATTTTATTTTATTTTATTTTATTTTATTTTATTTTATTTTATTTTATTTTATTTTATTTTATTTTATTTTATTTTATTTTATTTTATTTTATTTTATTTTATTTTATTTTATTTTATTTTATTTTATTTTATTTTATTTTATTTTATTTTATTTTATTTTATTTTATTTTATTTTATTTTATTTTATTTTATTTTATTTTATTTTATTTTATTTTATTTTATTTTATTTTATTTTATTTTATTTTATTTTATTTTATTTTATTTTATTTTATTTTATTTTATTTTATTTTATTTTATTTTATTTTATTTTATTTTATTTTATTTTATTTTATTTTATTTTATTTTATTTTATTTTATTTTATTTTATTTTATTTTATTTTATTTTATTTTATTTTATTTTATTTTATTTTATTTTATTTTATTTTATTTTATTTTATTTTATTTTATTTTATTTTATTTTATTTTATTTTATTTTATTTTATTTTATTTTATTTTATTTTATTTTATTTTATTTTATTTTATTTTATTTTATTTTATTTTATTTTATTTTATTTTATTTTATTTTATTTTATTTTATTTTATTTTATTTTATTTTATTTTATTTTATTTTATTTTATTTTATTTTATTTTATTTTATTTTATTTTATTTTATTTTATTTTATTTTATTTTATTTTATTTTATTTTATTTTATTTTATTTTATTTTATTTTATTTTATTTTATTTTATTTTATTTTATTTTATTTTATTTTATTTTATTTTATTTTATTTTATTTTATTTTATTTTATTTTATTTTATTTTATTTTATTTTATTTTATTTTATTTTATTTTATTTTATTTTATTTTATTTTATTTTATTTTATTTTATTTTATTTTATTTTATTTTATTTTATTTTATTTTATTTTATTTTATTTTATTTTATTTTATTTTATTTTATTTTATTTTATTTTATTTTATTTTATTTTATTTTATTTTATTTTATTTTATTTTATTTTATTTTATTTTATTTTATTTTATTTTATTTTATTTTATTTTATTTTATTTTATTTTATTTTATTTTATTTTATTTTATTTTATTTTATTTTATTTTATTTTATTTTATTTTATTTTATTTTATTTTATTTTATTTTATTTTATTTTATTTTATTTTATTTTATTTTATTTTATTTTATTTTATTTTATTTTATTTTATTTTATTTTATTTTATTTTATTTTATTTTATTTTATTTTATTTTATTTTATTTTATTTTATTTTATTTTATTTTATTTTATTTTATTTTATTTTATTTTATTTTATTTTATTTTATTTTATTTTATTTTATTTTATTTTATTTTATTTTATTTTATTTTATTTTATTTTATTTTATTTTATTTTATTTTATTTTATTTTATTTTATTTTATTTTATTTTATTTTATTTTATTTTATTTTATTTTATTTTATTTTATTTTATTTTATTTTATTTTATTTTATTTTATTTTATTTTATTTTATTTTATTTTATTTTATTTTATTTTATTTTATTTTATTTTATTTTATTTTATTTTATTTTATTTTATTTTATTTTATTTTATTTTATTTTATTTTATTTTATTTTATTTTATTTTATTTTATTTTATTTTATTTTATTTTATTTTATTTTATTTTATTTTATTTTATTTTATTTTATTTTATTTTATTTTATTTTATTTTATTTTATTTTATTTTATTTTGGTGTACAACAACAGAAAGTTAATATATTTCAATGTCCCAGAGCAGTGAGTATATTTCCAAACCACATTCGGCCCACACACATATGTACATAGAAACTTCTATTTTTGTTCAAAATAATAATTTCTTTGAGTTCTATGTCGTCTGCATAGAACAGACTACAAAGCAATTGGCTGTTGCAAGCTGTAGGCAAACATACACATACACATGCAATGATATATGTAAATATTTGCTGCAGACACAGGGCACATCAATGAATTGAAGCATTTGAAAGGCACTAGACAAACATAAAAAAAAACTAAAAAGTCACAAAAGTAGCCTGACATACATACATACTATATATACACATCCAAGTGCATGTTAATGCACATAAACATATGTAGGTATAAATGTAATCTAATGTAGCCTGCATAGCGATATGTTAGACAACCAATTATGAGAAATTTCCAGGCAAAGCAGAAGCAGCCGACATGAACAAGCTGCAGCAGCAACAGCAATCGGATGCCTTGAAAATGCCAAGCGAAAGGCAAATGCAAAGGGCAAAAGAAAAAGGCATCAAAATAAAAGTGCGCTTCATTGCCTTCTATGCTTTGTTCTTGTACTGTGTGCATATGGCATAATGTGGCGGTGTATGTATGTGAAATTTTTAATATGTTTGTATGTAGTGATGCGCACTCGTATACGCTTTGGTAGTTTTGAAATGTAGCATCAAATGAATTGCTGAGATTCCAGTTTCCAGATTCTTAGCCGCTGAACCGAGCCAAGCAGTGTGCGTTGCAGTCACAAAAATTCTCGATGTGTAAGTTATGTTCTGGGAAATTTTTTCTTTAAATTTTTGATTTGAAAAAAAAAAATGCTTATTTAGGTTTTAGCTGTGTATATTTGTATATACAATAGATAGGGGGGTTATTTATTGTCGCTCTTTTGTTATAAATATAAAAAGTATACATTTTGTGTATGCCTACACACAGCCAGAGATTCATAGATAGCTCTAATGGGTGGTATTTTAGAAAATATTTTCGTCTGAAATTTGGAAAAATTAGAAAAATATGAAATCATTTTAAGTTAATTCATTATTAAAACAGCTAATTTATTAACAAAAAACTTTTAAGATTTCTTAAATATATTTTCTAAAGTTTTTGGTGAGCTTTATGTTTTTTTTAGAATTTCCAATAATTTTTTGTAAATAAAAAATCTTTAAATAAGTAAAAAGTTCGTTCGGTTTTTATTTAAGAGATGGCGTTATTGTCCATAGTTCTAGTGTTACGTGTCGCATCATGTCATACTATACGGCGCTAAAAACGTGTTTATTCGCGCTAAAAGTTTGTCTTTGACAGTTCTTCAATTCATTGACTCAGTACGTTGTGAGCACTCGTCAAAGATGGACACCAGCAAAGAGAAAATTCGCTAAATTTTAAAATTTTTCTTCGCTCAAGGCGAAAAAGCAGCCAAAGCGCCTGAAAAAAATTAATTTTGTTTATGGCTCCGATACTATAAATGAACGTGTAGCAAAAAAGTGGTTTGCTAGGTTCCGTTCCGGTAATTTCGTTGTCAAAGATGCACCACGCGTCGGGTGCTGAGGAACTATTTGCATTAAAAAAAAAATCGAACGAACTTTTTACTTTACCTAATATATTGGATATCCACTTTTCGTAAGAATAGTTTCTCAAAAAAAAATTTTATTGATTTTAATCTGTCTTTAAAGTTCAATTTTCATATGTAAAAGAGCGATAGGAATGAGAGGATTATACTTTACTGAGCTAAAGAGAACTCAATGTTATATAGTAGCTCATTGATAACATAGCTTTTAGCAAAGAAGTTGGCTTTCGTTGGTTTCTCTGCCAATTTACATCATTTCTTCCATATTTTTTTTTTTTTTTTTTTTTGGAACTTTCATTTTTATTTTCTAAAATGGGTTGAATTAGAACTGAAAATAGGGTATCAAAGAGATGTATATAATTTCAATTCATGGATATTTTTTTTGCGCTTTGACTTAGTTGCTTCCTTCCGCCTTTTGTGGAAAATGTTAAAAAAATTTTTTTTTTTTTGAAAATTTTTCGGTTACTTTTTATGATTTTGCCTTTTTCAAAAGTTGGAAAATGGCTATTTTCTTCATTATAATGAAACTCTATACATATCTTCTCTCTCTCTCTCTCTCTACATTGTCACATATTCTCCATACGTTGCACTTTCAGCAAATACAAAATTCTCGAATTTCTCATTTCACATTTCACATTTCTGTGTGCTCCACTACAACACTCTTCACTCCACTCCACTTGCCTACTCGTTGTTGCAACATGCGAGTATTGATTGCGCTGTGTATGGAAATTTTTAATGATGTGTAATGTGTTAGAGGAAGAAATCTAGATGAGTAGAGTATGTATATATGCATGTGCGCTAGTGTACAATATTTCAAGTGCGTTCCAGCTTTTGATTTTATTTTGGTTTGAAAGCTCATTTTAATTTTGAATTTTTTTTTTCAATAATTTTATTTATTTTTTTAATATTTTTTTCCTTGAGAGATTAAGTAAGAGGAAATGGAAATATTGCTTTTATTATTTATTTATATTTTAATAATTATTTTCTGTAATTTATAATTTTTAATTTTTTTTCGTATAATTTTTGATTAATTTTTATTTTTTTTGGTTCAGAATATTTATGAGCTAATTAAAAGTTGGAGAGAGATGCATGTTTGTATGTATGAATAACATATTTAAATAATTTTTAATACTTACAAACACATTTTAATGTATTTTATGGCATTTAATTCATTTAACATACCTGCAAAGAAAGTAAAAAAAATTAATTGAAAATTAATTAACATACAGTCAGTGCAATAAATATACGTATAATTCCAATACAATTTAATTTCATGCATTTTAATGTTCACCAACGTTCCGTTGTTGCCACTGCCTCGCTAGAGACAATGTGGGCCTTGAAAAACAGCAAAAAGTCACTGCAAAACAATTCAATAAACTATTTATACACACAAAAAAGCAACAAAGTGGTACTGCAAAATTTTTGAACAAAATGAATTTTTGCTTTACTGTGGCAAATTAAATTGTGGCTGTGGCAAGTAATGTATGCCAAAAAGCAAATAGAAACAAGAAATTTGAGCTTAAATGCATTAAAAGCAAAGTAAAAATTAAGTAAAAGTAGCAACTACTATACGAGTACATATGTACATACACTGTTAACAAAAAAATGTTGCTATGTAAAAGTGCAACATCAGCCTTGCAACATGCATGTTGTCAATGTAATTTTGCAAATGCTCTGCGTACATAAAACCAATTTGACATTGTCTCTTTTTGTGTATGCTCTCAATGTGATTTCCGCTTTCATTACAACGCCTCCTCCACCCCCCATTTCTCATTCTGAAATTTGTATTCTCTGCTTTTCCCAACCAAATGGTCAATTTACTTAGCTTTGTACGGGGCTGTGCAACGCATTAGAGTAAAATATTTGCTGGCAATAAAAGTGACAGGAGCAGGGTGTTTTTAGTGTATTGCATTTGGTTTATGTGCTTGACACGCCTACTAACTAACACTCAACGTATGTATATATGTATGTATATACATATCCAACTGTGTTGGTCTCAAAATGGGCAGCTTGTAAATATCAAAGAACTCTTAGCAAATCCAATAAAACACATGCCAATGTGACGGCTAAGTCGATAATGGATATGTCCTGAGGGGTGGGGGTCTAGTGGTAGGGAGTTGCACGTTTGGTAAATGGATAAGCCGAAAAATAAAGTGAATAACGAATGGGCAGAGTTTTACGAAGGCAGCAAATGAGAATTTTAAATTTCTACGTCAAGTTCAATGTGCTTTTTGGGTGGCAATTGGAAATAGAATTTGGAAAGAAGATTTTGCAAAAATTTAAGATGTAAGAAAATTACTATAAAAGAAGAAAAAAAAATTAGGAATTATTTTTTTTTTATTATAGAACAATTTGTTTATTAAAAGTTTTAGAGTCTAAATATATTACAAAATATTTACAATAACAATTCAATGTTTTTGAATTTTTCACAATAGAGTAAGTGTTGCCTACATTTTGGCGCGGTGATAAAAAATTTTATTCAGCAGAATTTAAATATCGCAAAATATGTATTTTTAAGGTCTTTAGAGGTAATAATAAACGACATTGTATGAAAGCTGTTTGAAAATATTAAAAAAAATATGTAAAAATTCATTAATTAATACAAAAGATGGTTTTGTAGTGAAAATAACGCAATGAAATCGTTAGGGAATTTTTTGCGAAAATAAAATTTGTGAATAAAGCACAATACGGCAGGAAACAGACAAAAAAATATTAATTTACCAAATAATTTCTTTGTTAAAAAAATAAAATAATACATTTCTTTTTTAAATTGTAATACTAAACGCTTTTACGTTGCCTACATTTTGGCGAAGCAAAGTTTTTTCTCTGCAAGATTTGGATAATTTGCGGAGTTTCAGCATTTTTAATAAATTTTTTTAAAGAAAACTTTAAAAATGGAATTCTTGATAAAGACAATAAAAGTATATGTCTTTTTTTTAAATAATTTAAAAAAATCACTTTAAAGTCTACAGCATTTTTTCTCAATAAAAAATTTGATTTATTACATTTATTATAATCGAAAGTTCCTCTACTGTTTTTTTCTAATTATTTTGCTTATTTGAGAATGAAACTTAAGCTTTATTACTAGTACTACAAAATGAATCCTGAAGCCTCGCTATTTGCAAAATACTTTTTACCTTCCTGTTAAATAAAAAAAAAAAAAAAATAGCAAAATAAATTTAAAAGTTCAAAAATATTAGTATATATACATATACTATATACAATCCATATTTTATTCAACTTATTTTTTCCAATTTTTTTTTCTTCATCGAACCAGTCTAACTAAAATTTTAGCAGTATACAGGACATTCAATATCAGTCATGTGCATTTGATAGCATCCCTGCCTCATGCCTGTAAATAACTAAACTCACAACGCAAATAAAGTGACTTCCGTTCAATTATGCTAATAGAAAACTGAGCAATCCATAAACAAGGTAGAACAGAAAAATCTCAACCCATTTCCCTACCTTAAAAGCCTCGGAATAACTTCCTGCCGTTGCTTTGTATCTAAATCTACTAAGGAGGTACAAGAATAAATAAAAATGAAGAAACATGAATATAGTTTCTTAGTTAGTTATACAAATATACATTTATTACTATACATATATGCATATCTAAAGCCACAAATAAACACAAATCTACTACACTAATAGATAATTTGGTCATTGAATGACCACCAGCATTTTATTACTTGCAATGAATTTACATTTTTATATCATTTTTCATGACATAATTCACTAAACGAATGGTCAAAAGCTGTTAGCTTGTATATTTATGGATTTATTTATATATTTGTATGCTTGTCATACATACTAATGCTTGCTCTTTGTTATTTCCTTTAGGATAATAAGAGATAAATACGTAAGTACATACATACATAATGCAACTAAACGGCAAAGAAAGTGAAGATAGGAAACTGAATAATGTAGTAAAGGATATAGATAAAGTAAATTTAAAAAAAGAAAAAAACTAAAAACAAAAATAAAACAAATACAAAAATACACAACATATATATATATATAATATATATTTCCAATACCGAAATTCATTGGTGTGCAAAAGTCCATTCCGAAATTCATACATTTATTAATGCGCTTATTTATTCATTTATATACCAATAAATGGTATGTGGCTTCACCTTGCTGTCTGCATATGTATATATATATTATATATGTATATATATAAGTATATGTAACACACGTTGCTATTAGAGTGTCGAACAACCTTATTTTGGCACCTTCAATAATGACCACTAACCAACACATGCTCATAAAGAGACCTGTATATATCTGTTTACCTATATACATATTTATATATGTATGTATATGTATTTATATACATATAACTCCTGCCATTTAAAGGTATCCTTAGCACACAGAAAACTAGATACAACACAAATAATAGCAGAAAAATGCGAATAAAGTTCGTACATTGCAATAAAAGTTTGTTGGCATACATTTAGGCGCTGCACCCAGCCGTTGCCCTTCAACTATGAAAATGTAATTCTATTTCGGCAGTTGCGAAAGTGTCGGTAAACGCCATAAATATTTTTTGATAAAGGTGCGACTGGATGATGGTTGAGTTAGTGAGTGAGTGAGTGTAAGAGACGGTAAGTGGGAGAGTGAGTGAATGAGTGCGATGGGCGAGAATGCGCAAGGTGCAAAGGCGAATGTGTGATTTGAGTTTAATGTAGGTAGAGCAGATTTGCTTTACAAAATCTACCAAACTGCTCTTGTATCCAGAAGTGTGATGCTCTCTCTCCCTTTCCCTCTCTCTCTCTCTCCTCCACCCCTCCACAATTGGCATTTTTAGGCCATAAATTAATTCACCCCAATTTCCGTAGCGACGACTTTTGGCAACATCATTTGAGGCTTGTAGCCAACAATAGCCGGCTTGACTTGTTTACACGCACACATACACGGACACACACACACACACACACACATACACGCATGCCAGTATGTGTACTCAGAATCAAAATATACGAAACAATGTGCTTGAGCAAAGCAAACTTCAGTCCAAACTCAGGCCAATATAAACCAGAAATGTGTTTTATGGCAGTGAAAGCGGCAGTTGTAAGCACTGGCAGCAAGTTTGCGCGCTTGGAATGTTTTTCGATTTTTGGTATATGTATATCTGTATGTATATTTGTTGGCCAGAATTTTGCTGATTCATTCACCTATTTGGCAAACGACACAAATGCAGGTCGAAATTGCCTACTGTGAGCATATACGTGATGGAGAATTCGCTTACGTACATATACATATCTGTGTTGTCTATTTTTAGGCTAAACATATATTTGTGGAAGTGCTTAAGGTATGTATGCGTGTGTATGTCTGTAAAAGTACTACAGTGAAGAATATCATTTCGGCTTTGAGCTTCGGTTGAATATTTGCCTAAAAGTATGCGGTAGGAAGAGAACATATATATGTATTTAAATATGTGAATGCATGTGTCTATAATTTTGCATATGTGTATGAATGGATCATCTACACAAACCTCTTTAACTGTATCTCATTTTCTGTATGCACACTATAAATGCCTAACTTCCTGTTTAACTTTTAGCTACTCGTTTAAGCCTCAACAGCCTAAATGTAGGCAACATTATATAAACAAAACGCGGAAACAGTGCCAGCAAAGTAGCAGCAAAAAACGACTTACGGTCTGAGAAGACAAAATGTTCCCAAGAGAATGATGTAAACATTTTACGCAAGCAAAGTTTGCAAGTTTGGAATTGCCAAGGATATAAATAGCAAAGGAATACGCTAGCTAATTAAGCCAAAATGTAGGCAACAAAAAACATAAAATAACAAAAACAAATTTAAGTTAGTGAAATTAGCATTAAAAATTAAAGAGAATTCAAAGAAACTTAGAGGGAAAGAAATTTCGATAATTCTTTTAATTTCTTATTCACAATAACACCTGAATGTAGGCAGCGATTTTCGGGCAACACTAGCGAAAGTTACATAAATTATGACAAAATGTAGTAAAATTTAACAGGAAAAAGTTCAAATGAAAGCAAATTTTTAACATAAAAAAATAATAATAATTTTCTTTTAAGCCCAAATGAATGTAAGTCTGTTAATATTAAGTTATTAAAAGTTAAACACATATTAAAACAATTTTTTATTAGTAATTAAATGAAAATTAAATTCAAATTTACTTTAAAAAATCAATAAATACAAGTCAATACTTAACAAAAATTCTAATAATTTTGATTTGCACCAAAATGTAGGCAACATTTTGTATAAGCAGCTGTTTCTATTGAATTTTACTCGATTAAGGGAATTAAATAAATTTTTCTTAATTAAAAGTTAGTCAAGATAGCATTGCATGATAACTAAAACAAAGTAAAAACAATAAAGGGATAGCCAGCAAATAGTTCATGAACAGAATTGTACTCGAAAATAGCAACAAACAAATTAAATTATAGTCTTTTAGCCAAATTTTTCGCCACACTACACAATTTACCAAAGCAATTTACATTTTTCCACACTTAGGATGTTTTTCTACCCAATTCTTTAACGCATTTTGGTCAAGCGCCTATAAGTATGCCACACATTCTTTACAACTTCACTTAATTTAGTATACCAATGCATGAAAATAACGCTATTTATTAACATGCCAACAACATTTTTTCTTCTTGGTCATAAACCAGAAATAAACTCGGCCTTTGTTTCCGCCTATAAATACCTACATGTAATGTACTACATACTTCTAGGCGTCCGATAATGTCGTGCGCGTTGGCATATTAAATTTGCATTTAAATCATTTCATTTCATTTGCATACAAATTGGCCAACTTAAATCTAATTAAGCACAATTTAACTGCAAGAGAAAAAGGACAGGCAAGAAAAGAATACAGAAAACTGGCGACAAACAACGCATGTAGCATTTAAAGTATTAAAAGGAGAAGGGGTAAAATAATAGCAAAATTTTGGGTGGCAAGTGTTCAAGCCACTTCAAACGCCATTACGCCTCATTTCCGCGCAAAAGAAAAAAATAGCCAGCGTTGCGTAATGGGTAAAAGTGAAAGCACTGTGGAGAAAGGACTACATAATTGGAAAATTTCGGTTTTCTCTTGTCGGGCGCTTTAATTTCAACTCATTTGAATATTTTTCGAAAGAGAAAGGAGTACAAAAGGAAGTGAGAGCGAAGGGTGTAATGAAATGATATAATAGGTATCAACGTAGAGCTTAAGCTGTTTAAAGGAGGTGAATAATAATTAAATTTAGATCAATGTATTAGAGCTTATAGCTAGCATATTTATGAGACACTTTGCTGAGTTAAATACAGCAACCAAAGCACTCGCAGAGCAAACAGCAATATGTTCTCGTTTCAAGCGTATAAATTTTTAGGTAGATACAAAGCAAACAAACCTCTCCTCTTGAAGCACCAGACCGCCAAAGAAAAAAAATGTCATTCAAAAAGCTTAATTTCTCTGGATTTTGAATATTTTGTTTAATGAAAATTATATAAGAGTTTTCGCAAAAGCGTTTAATGAGCTTAAAATTAATGCAAATACAAATTCTCATCTGAAAAATAGAAAAACAAAAATTCACCACACCGAGGTGAAATTATTTTCTTACAAAATAGAACCTAAAACTAATATATTTATTACTTTTACATGTTTTACCAAATAATAATGATGTTTTGATTGGATTTTAAATTCACCACAGTGTGGTGAAATTCGTGTTTGATATTCTTAGCTTACAGTTTTCAAATACGTGGCAGATCTAACAAGTATTTGACAAAAAAAAAACATTTTAAACCGGCTGAATTTGATATTTAACTTCAAGAAAGATATTTCAATGTGAAGTTAACCAAGCTAATTTAAATTTTACTTTGCATGTGGGAACTATTTGAAGCAAAGTCTTAAAATTTAGTTGAACAAAAAACGTTCTCCTTAGGCAGTTTAGAAAAGTAAAACTTAAAAATGCAAAGCTCAAAGAAAAGTGTTATTATAATTTTCATACAATTTTTGACACCAATTTCACTTGAGCTGTTGAAAAGTAAGCAAAAAATACTTATAAGAATATATGAGTCAGAAAATAAAACAGCTTTAAGGGCGAGAAATGTGAAAATAAATGAAGCGAAACAATGTAAATGAGAAATAGTGAATCGGGAATTGCAACACACAAAATTCACAGTAACGAGAAAATGGTAAGACAAATATTATTTGCATGATACCTTCTTACTTTTCTGTATGTACCTATGTAGTCCACAATTATTCGCTTTACACCAAAAAGAAAATAAACTAAAAAAAATATTTAGCCCTAAAAACTCTCACGATATTGTTTTGCAAAAATAAAAAGATAAATAAATTGCTAAACATTATAAGGACTGAGTATTAGCTGAAATTGAAAAACACGTTTGCAAATTGTATATTCCCCACACCGCCTTACACCCCAGCCACTCATCCAAAATGCAAAAAAAAAAAACTAAGTTATTTTTCGCAAACGAAAGTCAATGAAGTGGCAGAAAATTCCGAAAAAATGAAAATTTGCATATCCAATAAACATCAAAAGTGGCCCAAGACGGCAATTTGAGTGTTGATTTGCCCGCAGCAGCCAAATTTCACACTAAACTCACGAGTTGTTAGGGGTGTTGAAATAGCAATTTACAAAAGTCTTTGTGGCATACTGTATAAATTTAGGTTAACTTTTTTTTCTTCTTGAAGGGCTGGCAAATCAAATTTGTGCCTCAAGTTTGCTGGCAAAAGGAATTATATAGGAAATTATATTATTTTTTGCTCGCCTTATTCTGACATATTTGATTACCTCGGCGACAACAAGTTGTTAACACTGTGTGACAAGTTCGTTAAAAGAATAATAAAAATATGGCATAAATTCGGTAAATTATGTAAAATGAAAAAATTTGGCGACAATGCGTCCGCACGCGTTGACCATTTTGGGTTGCAGACTGTGTGTCAACGCCGAAAATTATCTGATGCAGTGTAGCATACAAATTAGAGAATTTAGTACGAATTTATGTTTAATTTTCTCTCTTTTTACGAACATAAATGACAATGATATATAAGATATTAAATTGATGACTCTGATAACTTAATATCGATTAAAGTTCTACGATAAATAAAAAAAATAGTTTTAATATTGATGAGTGCATAAGTTCGTGCCCGATTCCGCTGGATGCCGTACGAATCGTTTGAGAGTGGCGCTCGTGAAAGAAATATATACATATTATATATCGTTGGAAAGGTAACAGTCCGAACTGTAAGTCAAGCATAAAATAACTTCATTTTGATTTGAGTTGCTTAGTGAAAAGATGCATGGAAGATGAACAACGAAAAACATCATATGCGTCATATTATGTTATACGAATCCCGCAAAGGAAAAACAGTGGGCGCTGCAATTAAAAATATTCGCGAAGTTTATTTGGACCGTGCTCCAGCACTCCGCACAGTAAAGAAATTTTATTTTATTTTATTTTATTTTATTTTATTTTATTTTATTTTATTTTATTTTATTTTATTTTATTTTATTTTATTTTATTTTATTTTATTTTATTTTATTTTATTTTATTTTATTTTATTTTATTTTATTTTATTTTATTTTATTTTATTTTATTTTATTTTATTTTATTTTATTTTATTTTATTTTATTTTATTTTATTTTATTTTATTTTATTTTATTTTATTTTATTTTATTTTATTTTATTTTATTTTATTTTATTTTATTTTATTTTATTTTATTTTATTTTATTTTATTTTATTTTATTTTATTTTATTTTATTTTATTTTATTTTATTTTATTTTATTTTATTTTATTTTATTTTATTTTATTTTATTTTATTTTATTTTATTTTATTTTATTTTATTTTATTTTATTTTATTTTATTTTATTTTATTTTATTTTATTTTATTTTATTTTATTTTATTTTATTTTATTTTATTTTATTTTATTTTATTTTATTTTATTTTATTTTATTTTATTTTATTTTATTTTATTTTATTTTATTTTATTTTATTTTATTTTATTTTATTTTATTTTATTTTATTTTATTTTATTTTATTTTATTTTATTTTATTTTATTTTATTTTATTTTATTTTATTTTATTTTATTTTATTTTATTTTATTTTATTTTATTTTATTTTATTTTATTTTATTTTATTTTATTTTATTTTATTTTATTTTATTTTATTTTATTTTATTTTATTTTATTTTATTTTATTTTATTTTATTTTATTTTATTTTATTTTATTTTATTTTATTTTATTTTATTTTATTTTATTTTATTTTATTTTATTTTATTTTATTTTATTTTATTTTATTTTATTTTATTTTATTTTATTTTATTTTATTTTATTTTATTTTATTTTATTTTATTTTATTTTATTTTATTTTATTTTATTTTATTTTATTTTATTTTATTTTATTTTATTTTATTTTATTTTATTTTATTTTATTTTATTTTATTTTATTTTATTTTATTTTATTTTATTTTATTTTATTTTATTTTATTTTATTTTATTTTATTTTATTTTATTTTATTTTATTTTATGTTATTTTATTTTATTTTATTTTATTTTATTTTATTTTATTTTATTTTATTTTATTTTATTTTATTTTATTTTATTTTATTTTATTTTATTTTATTTTATTTTATTTTATTTTATTTTATTTTATTTTATTTTATTTTATTTTATTTTATTTTATTTTATTTTATTTTATTTTATTTTATTTTATTTTATTTTATTTAATTTATTTTTGATTTAATTTAATTTAATTTAATTTAAATTAATTTTAAATAAAATTAACTTAATTTAATTTAATTTAATTTAATTTCATTTAATTTAATTTAATTTAATTTAATTTAATTTAATTTAATTTAATTTAATTTAATTTAATTTAATTAATTTTATTTTATTTTGTTTTACGTTATTTTATTTTATGTTATTTTATTTCATTTTAGTCTATTATATAACTTCATTAAATTGGTTTTTTATTTATTTGTTTTTTATTTGTATATTTTTTATGAATAATTATAACTAAACACACTTCATCACACTTTTCTCTTTCCCTGATATTTCGCCACTAACATCCATCCACAACGGCTTTTCTTTTACACCTTTTGCACAATCAGCAGCCGTTCCATCACACAGTTGCCACAAAGTGTTGCATGTAAAAATTGCCAGCAATCAACGCGCAGACAGTCACGATTTTGTCCATATTTTCCTTGCCACCGATTTCACAGTGACTCTTACGTCGCGACGGCTACTTAAATAAATAAATAGACAACAAAATTAATTTGCTAGCTTTCAGCGCAGTGTGAGGGCGAGGCGTAGCGCGGAGAGAGAGAAAGGCAGTGCAACTTTAATGCATATGTATTTAACTATAGGAAGAAAGTTTATTGTTTGCTTGCGAGCATGTGTAGGCGTTAAAAGTGTAAGATTGCGTGCATTTTAAGTTAATATATACATATGTGTTTATATATAGATACACATATGTGTGTGCATGTGCATTTGTGCCACGTTAAGTAGCTGCCTCGCTCGTGCATCGTGCGCGTGGAAAACAAATATTTTCTTAACTAAAAGAACTTGAATGAGTTAATGAGTTAGCGAAGAGGGAAAAGTAAAAAAGTAGAAAACAAAAATAAAAATAAAAACAAAAGTAAGAAAAACACGACGCACATTTACGCTTAAGTAAAGTTAAATAAGATAAATAAGCAATAAGCTAAATGGAAAAAAATAGGCTAAGTAAACCTACCGCAGTATTGTTGGCCACTTTGAATTATTGACGTAGTGACCAATTAAAAAGTGCCGACAGTTAAACATATGGATGGCATACCGACACAGCTGCATACATACAAACATCTGTGTATAAATGCATGAATAAATATATTTTTATATACATACATATATAGATGCATAAATAATGGCTATACATACATATATTATATTTCTATAAATGGTATTTATTTGCTCGCTTAGAAATACAACGCTGTGTGGCCATTACGCATGAGTTAAGCACAGTAAAGTTAGTTAAATAACCGCTAAGCCAATAAGCACGCATTGAGTGAGTAATTGTGTCTAGTAGTGGCTTTAAAAATCAACAAATAATAATAGTTAAGTAACTAAAAAGCGGGAAGTCATCGTACAAGTGCTAAACTGAGTAAAGCAGCAAGGTATATAAAAATATATATATATTTTTTTAATACAGTATTATTCTTACAGTTTCTAACTATCCAAACAGTGATTCATTAAACACAATATGGTAAGAAAAATTTCTAAAATACATTCTTTTTAATTTTTCATTTTATTCATATTTCCCGAACTCCACCTTCCTCATTAAATATCGTGCATTAGAAATTATGAAAATAAATTATTTCCATAAAAAACACTATATTTCCATACCACATATTACCAATTCAGTATGTTCCACGCCTCCTCCATATGTAGGCCATTCTCTCACTCTTCATTCCCTTCATATTCTAGAACTAACATAATGGAATCGTGAAATTTTTTTGATTGATGCGACCATTAATTAAAAGCTAAAATACGAATACAACAACAAAAACAACAGCAACAATAGTTGAGTCACTCATGCAGTCACATACATACATGGCTACACACAAAGCATATTTCAATATTAAGTATACATATGCATATATGCTACATATGTAAGTTTAAACGTACATATGTATATACATTTTCATAATTATTTTTTATCTTCCAATAAAAGCATCGAGAAAATTGGGTATGCATTTATCAATGTATAAATTTCGGCTCAGCTGAGCATGCATTAATTCGGGCATATTTAATTGTGTTAATGTATGTATGTGTGTGGTAATTTCTGCAGTTTTTCGTAAGTAAGAACTGGACGGCAGGAAAAACTTAGAGTTGATGATGAAAATTTCGAAAGTTATTTTTTAAAAAATTTTACTTTTTTTATTTCGTATGCAAAGAGAAAATTTATATCGTAACTGTAAATAATTATCAAAAACTATAAATATATTTTTTTAAATAAGCGAGTTGAATTCACACTGGTAAATCATTTTTACTTTATAGGGAAAAAGTTTTGAAAGAGAATAATTTTTTAATTATTGTAGTTATTAGAAAAAGTTAACCAAAAAACAAAAAATAAATAATAAACAATTTTTTTAAATTTAAAATTTAAATAACGTCTAGATTTATTGAATAGTAAATAAAAACTAAGTGATTAGCAGCAATCGCTTTTTTTAAATAATGAATTATAAAAAGACAATACACATAATAAAAATTTTTGTTAAAAAATCATCGATTAAAAATTATCGATATTTTCAAAAAAATATGTTATCGATAAATTTGATTGCTTGTAGTTGAAGATCATATTATGAGTTTTCTGAACAAACAAATTAAGAAAAGACAATACACATAATAAAAATTATCGTTAAAAAATCATCGATTAAAAACTATTGATATTTTCAAAAATGTGTTATCGATAAATTTGCTTGCTTGTAGCTAAAGATCACATTATGAGTTATCTCAACCAACAATTTAGGAAAGTTTACTTAAAAAATTTTTATATCAATATATTTTTCGATTTATCGATATACACATTGATAAGCAAGACTTATAGCAGTTTAAAAAAAGTATTAACATATTTTATTTTCTAGTTTTTCAGCTATTTACCGATTACCGATTTAATCGATTATTATTTGTTTATTAATATAATCGATAAACAAATCGATTATCAAGTTTTGATATAGTATCAGCTAAAAAATGTTGCTACTGTGTTTTCCTCTTTTCTCACTTTTTTATTTTTGTTTTCTTTAATCAAGTTTCTAGTTAATATTATTTCCTTGTTAAAATTTTAAGATTATCAGTAACAAATATCGATATTTTCCGGTAAATATTAATAACCAAGTGAAGGTATTTTCTCAAATTTATTTCTTCTTGCTAATCAAAGTTTTTATTATTTTTCTTTTGAAAACGAAAAAATATTTGTTAACCCTTATTTTTTTATAATATTTAAATAAAATATTTTAAACTTAAAATTTAAAATAAAATTGTGATAAAAAACACAAAAATTTTAATACTTAAAATAAATTATTTAAAAGTTATAAAAAAAGCATTTTATTGCATTAAATAAAAGTTAAACGAAGTACAAAATTTTTTAAAATTTAGAAATGTGAACAATAATATTTTCGATTTTTTTTTAATATATATCCCTTTTTCCTAGTGGGTATTTTGTGATATGCAAATACTACGATTTTTTATGTAACTAATTAATATTTGAGCATAGATTAAATACGCCTTAAGCAACGGAAACTATTCATGAGAATTAAAATAAATATTTCCTTATTAATTAAATAATCCAGGGGAGTACATACCAACCACCATGAAAAGCATTTAACACTATTTAAGAGCTTAGTGGGCAAATAACGGTATATGGCATAACTTTAAGTTGCTCTCATTCTACTCTTACTAAACAAAGTACCGCTGCATTACAGTACTACGAAAAAACGCTCATAAAAGGATAATTCTACTCACATATATTAAGTATGGAAAAATATTAGCACTTTCGTCGCAGCGAAGGCTCTGCAATGTTGCCAATTTTCTCCTCACAAGCCACTATATATAAAATGGTTTTTTTTTTCTAACGAATATATTTCTTTTCATTTAAAATAAAGTCATTTCATTTTCAAAAGCTGAAACGTGATTTCTATTTGTCATCACATTAGTGCCTTACTCGTACTCCACGCGATGTTGTCAATTTTCGCTACAAAAGGCAGAAAATGAAAATGAAGTCTGAAGAATTGAAGTTAGCCAATTATATTTCCTCCAGATAAAATAAACTCACTTTTTATTCCCGATTACAAAAAAAAAATGCTATATATTTTAGTGGCAACGTTGCCAATTTTCGTCGAAAAAATTTTCTCGACCAAAATAATGACCACTGCTGCTTCAAATGACATCTCGCCAAACTGCTTAATCAGTTCCGGTACTAAATGGAACTAAAAGAATAGCAAGCAACGTTGCCAATTTTCCACATATTAAAATCCGACTAGAAATTTTGTTTTCCAGGAACTTGAAGAAAAAATATATATTATATTATATTAATAAAAAATTTTCAGCGGAAAATTTGAAGAAGCATAAAATTACTGACCTGCAGCGTTGCCAATTTTCGTTGTAAAAAAATCCAAGCCAAGCAAGGCATAATAAAATCCATCCTAATTTTTAAAACTATTTAGATTTATTTTTCTTAAAGTGACATTTATGTGCTTTAAATAAATTAGATTTTTCTTTGCCATAAATCTCTCGCAAGCTTAAGCATTTTACGCCTCTCTTCGTGAATTGTCACCGCCGCTGCTATTTGAAATCTGAAGCATATTTACACTTACACATCTTCGCTATCAAAACAGCGCTGGTGGAGGGCAGTTGAATGACCGCAACGAATGCGTAGCAAAAGCTTTTAATTAGCCAATAAATTAAATTAGGAATTAAACTAAAATTAAAGTACTAAACAACTGACCCATGTAAGCGAGAGTGTGAGAGAAAGAGAGTGAATAATGTTGCTGATAACTATGGACAATCATATGTTTGTATGCTATAATTAAAAAAAAAATCTACAGTGCTCAATGACTGCAGCCCAGCAGAGAGCTATCAAAGCTTATGTGTTTGAAAAATAATAATAATTATAATAATAAGCATATCATTGCCATCAGCGGCAAACAAAACAGAAAAAAAAATAATAATTTTTATTATTTAACAACCATTGGGTACTCGATTAGATGAACCTTCACACTTTTCTTTTTGTAAAAGATATCTAGATTGACAGACTGATAGCCGCCGTAAATGAAGCGCAAGTTTAACTATTCCAATTGCTGTTGTTGCCCTTAATTAAATGTCAACTTGTTGAACAAAACATGAAAGACCGTGAAATAATGCTTACGGAATTAAAAAAAAAAATTAAAAAAATACCGTAAAATTTAACTTGAAGTTTTTTTATATATATATTTTTTTTAAATTAATTTCAATTTTATTTTATTTCGCTTTTAATTTCTTTCCGCTTAAAAGCGTAAAGCCTTTCTGTGGAACATTAAAAATCACTCAAGTCGACCGTGTGCCAGCCAATATACCAACAGTAGTGGCAAGTGACTCTGTCGCAGCAGTGTGTCTTTCAGCCCGCTTTTCTTTCACTCTAGCCACTTCTTACTTAATGCCAGCATAACAACAACAAATAAGGCGATAATAAATAAAGTACACTCGACAAGCATAAAGCTTTTTAATCGTTACACGCTTTAGTCATTGTTGTTATTTTTGCTTTTATTTTTTGTTGTTGTTGTTGTTCTTCTTCTTCTTCTTCTTAGGGCAGTGCAACGGCAGTGGTAGTGCTTTTCAGCTGAGCTTGAGTATTGGCGGCAGATCGTTCATTGTGATTTTATATTTTGTTTATTTATTTATTTCTTCTTTTAAATTTATTCCTTTTTTCTCTCTCTATCTCTCTCTACGCTGTCTCAATAGTTCTTCAGTGAAAATCAGCGGCATTGCATGTAGCAGAGGGTAATAATCCCATGCCTTCTTAGCTGCTGTGTGGCGCTTTTCGATTTGGGCGTGATGTTGTCTGTATGTTTACAAGCAAGTGGTATGTTGCACATATGTTGGCTGTTTGTTGCATGATTTTTTTTTTTTGGATTTTCTTTTAAAGTTTTTTTTTTATATACTGTCCAGCGCATGCTTTGCTTTGTTGTTTTTTTATGCTTACTTTTAATTATTTTTCGGTTGATTTTCTTTGTTGGTGGTAGCGGCTTTAGAAGCTTTGAAGTTGGTTGACTGGGAGGTGATTTTGTGATTTTTTTTTTGATTTTTTTGTTAAAATTGTTTGCTTATATTTGTTTATAAAAAAACTAATAATAAAAAGTGTGTGCGTTTGTGGACTACAAAATATCCAATGCATGAGAGCCGGATCTAAGCGTGCAAGACCAGCTCTTATAGGAAATTTTCAAACTACTTAGAACAAACTCAAATCAAATCCACCGCTTGCTTTGTATTTGACTAGAATCATCCTTCAAAGACCCTTGGTAATATTTTTCATGCAAATGAAGCGATCTATAATTTTAAGCCACCTCTGAAGGATCGCTCGATCCTCCAGTTCACTTACTAATCCCACTACTACGGCCGACTTGCTTAACTCGAATAAAGTCTTTGGACGATAAGTCTCATAAAAGCATTCCACAAGTTGGAAAAGTTTATTAATCGCTCTCTTCAACAAACGCTTCCATGGACTGAGTAGACAATTGATTTGAAAACTCATCTATTAATGAACAAAAACCAAACTCTACAAGTCGCTCATCATTTTCGTCTCTCAAATTTTTGCAGAAACGTCGACGATGGCAACAAGCGATGAGTTTTCTATAGCAGTCCTCGAGAGAATAGAATACTTTTGGGAAGACTTATTTTGTTCACCGTGTATGGATGACGCTGAGTAATGCATAAGATGGATCGTTGCGCTCTCTGAGAGTTATTCATTTACGTATGAATCTCAATAAATTAAGATACTGTGACTTAACTAAGTCATATTGTTCGGGTTGACGAAAATCCTGCAGCTCTGAAATTATTGGATGCAGTATAGGAAGGTGTAAGCGGTGACGGAGTACTCATTTCTCCGAGAAGAAGAAAAGAGGAGGAAAGGATCACCATTACGTTTAAAGGAGGCAAGTAAGACAGATCCGGCTGGCTCACTATGATAAAAAACAGTGAAACTATTCAATTTAGAATGCGAAGACATTTTCTTCCAACAGACGCTCTCTCGATCCTTCTCTCTCCCTCACTCTTTCACTATTTCTTTTTTTCTCTATCTCTCACTATCTCTTTTTGTCTTTCTCACTCTCACTATTTTTTCTCCCTCACTCTCTCTTTATTTCTCTCTTTCGCTCCCTCTCTTTCTTTTTCTTGATCTCTCTCTTTCTGTTTCTCTCTCTTTCTGTTTCTCTTTCTCTCTCTGTCTCTATTTCTATTTCTCTATCTCTCTCTTTCTGTTTCTCTTTCTCTCTCTGCCTCTCTCCCTCTTTCTCTTTCTCTTTCTTTTTCTCTTTCTCTCTCTCCCTCTATTTTTATTTCTCTCTCTCTCTCTCTCTTTCTATTTCTCTCTCTCTCTCTCTCTCTATCTATTTCTTTCTCTCTCTCTCTCTCTTTTTATTTCTCTCTCTCTCTCTTTCTATTTCTTTCTCTCTCTCTCTCTCTTTCTATTTCTCTCTCTGTCTCTTTCTATTTCTATTTCTCTTTCTCTCTCTCTCTCTCTCTTTCTATTTCTCTTTCTCTCTCTCTCTCTCGCTTTCTATTTCTCTTTGTCTCTATCTCCCTTGCGCTGAAAGCTCCAGTTCTACTAAGGAAAAAAATGTTTAAACTTAATTGAACCACCAACGTGGATAGAAAATTTTGGTATATTCTGTAGCCAACTGTGACTGTGTATACCCTCATAGACAGAAGTGGGAAGCAAATTAAATTCAACGAACTTCACATAAACAAACAAGGCCATCCAGCCGTTTGCTCATTAAAACTGCTAAAACTTACTCACTTAATCACTCAATTTGCGTTTATGCCGCCAACACAGCATGTGGGTGGCAAGGAGTAATCTTAGATAATTTTAATAATTTAAAAAATTAACATTTTGCTAGCAAAAATTGCATACCTGACTATATACTCGTACATAAATCATTTTGCGAAGCTAGAAAAATTAATGATGCTAATTATAATGACAAACAACGATAGCAAAAAGCATAGCTGGGCGATTGGTGTTGGGGATAAATAGTTGCATATGGATACGAGTACAAATATATGTATATACATATGCATGTATGACAGAGACAGATATCTCAGGCGCAAACTTGACAAACCCAACTGTTTTAAAATTCACACACATATGTACATACACACTCGCAGATATATATGTATTTATGTAAGCGAAAGGCATGTATGGTAAGTGCATAAATTTCAGACATTTGCACATACAAAAAACATGCAATTTACATTAAGCTCCACAACGCGTCATATTTCATTGCAACATACAACATGCAACAACACATGTGGCACCTACACACATTTCAATTTGAAGGGTGAGCAACAAATTTAAAAAAAAAAAAAGTTAAAATAAAAGTGCAAAAAAGCGAAAATTCGCCTGGCATTTCGCAACATATTTAGTATTTAACATTCCTTAACACAACAACAAAAAATATAAAAAAAATTTAAAATTGAAAATTGAAAAAAAAAACTATGGAAACTCGCACTTGCAAATTATTGCCACATTCAACATAAATCTTAGTTAATGCGCACTGGCACAAATGAAGACAAGCGTGTAGCGCGTAAAGGGTAAAGTTGTAGGCGTGCAAGTACATATGCACATACTCACGAGAAAGGACAGTCAAGGAGAAAAGTGTACGTATATAGTGTATCGTTATTGCTGTTGTTGGCGGTGCGTCACTTGAAAAATGTAAATGTGGCAAATAATGCATGTCACCACAATGGCAATCTGCGCTATAGAACAGTGGAGGGCATTTTAAAAAATTAACACAAAAAAACAACAACAAGTGTATGTTAAATATGGACAAATAAACAAAAGTTATACAAAATCAGCAAACTGCAAACGCCAAAGAGTTTGCAATAAACAATCACACCACCTACACAATTATCAAGGGAATAAATAACCGAATGCGTTAAGTGGTGCGTTGGTAGGCAAATAAAGCGCAGAGTGGAGTGAGTAAATGTTTTATGCGTTGGGACAGCAAAGACAGCTGCATTGCAACGAAGCCGGAAGAACATATGGGGTTAGGTTATCACGTCTTGCGTTAATCCTTTCTGAGCGTAAAAATTAAAGAAAAAAATGTTGAAATTTTATATGTTTTTAATTTAAAAATTAAAAATAAATTTAAAATTAAAAAGAAAATATTATTATTATATTTTTAAATATTTTTTTTTAGATTTTTTTTTAGTTTAATTTCCCTTTAATTATTATTTTTTTTTTTTTTGAGATATTTGAGCACTTTTGCCTTACTTTTCGTGTCATTAATCCCACACTTCCATTAATTTGCGCTTGTTAGCTCTTATGTTAGGCAATTTATTTTATGATTTGAAGAAATAAAAACAAAACAATAGTTCGTATAAACACGAGTCGCACGAATTTATTTAGAAATTCTTTGGCTTTACTTATTTACTTAAGTTTTATAACCCTTTACTTTTTCAGCGTTTTTTATAAAAAAGTGGGTAAATTATATAGCTCATTTTTCTATTTTTTTTATTTTTTAATTAATATTTTTTTTATTTTTTAATTAATAGTTATTTTATTTATTAATTATTATTTTGAATATTTCAATTTATTTTATTTTTAAAACTGAAATCTCAAAACGGAAAATTTGTATTATTTTTGGCAAAATAAAAAATTTTATTTTCAAATGACGGTTTTTATATTTTTTAAATGTATTATCATTATTTAACTTTTTTTAAATTTATTTTTTAAAATAATGGTTTTTATACTCTTTAAAATATTTAACATTCATTTTTTTTAGTAAATGTGCGAACCAATAATATTTATTACCTCAGTACATGCAAAATTTTATTTTATTCCGAAATGCTAGTAACTGTATACCGCCAAGAGCACGAAATTTAACAAAAAAAATTAATATATGAAGTATATCAAGAGAAGTTTCTCATTTTTCATAATTTACTTATATTCACGTTATTTTACTCCAAAAAGGTACTCATAGAGGTTTTATGTTTAATAAAATGTTTTTTATAATTTTGCAAATTTTTAATTACTCTTTAAAATGTGAATCTATATATTTTTCCGTATATTTAATTTAATTTCATTAATTTTTTAATCACTTCCTTTTATGTATTTTTTATTTATTGTTTTATTTATTTTCGTATTCACGTTTTTCTATTTTTTTGAAATTCTTTTCCCTTTATATTACCAATCAATACCCTTTAAAAGTCAATAAATCACATTTGCAACTCATTTATACAAATTTATTTCCACTAAATTCTCATTCAATCAGACATTTCATCTCCGCCTACTCGTTCTGTAAGTCATTCTTCAAAATTGCGATATTTTTTCGCCTTACATTTTTTAAACACTTCTTATGGTTTTCAATGTGTTCTTTATACTTTCAGTCTTATTTTTTCCTTTCGATAATTTTATTTTATTTATTTTTCTATTTTTTTTTTAATTAATTATTTGCAAAGAAGCAAACTTTATATGAAGTTAAATAACGTTAATAAATTTTTTTGAAGACATTCGCAAACGTCTTTGTTTATTATTATTATTATTTTATTTTATTTTTATTTTTTGAGTGTAAAAGCGCTAATAAAATATGACTATTATTAAAAAACTTCTATTTTATTATATTTTTAAATTATTTTTACATGTTTTTATTTCTTATTTTCCTTTTTTTTCATCAAAAAAGCCCAATAACATGGTGTGTGTCTTTACTTAAATTCTCCTAAATGTAGGCAACGTTTAACAAATATTACTTAGGCGATGTAGATTTGAAGTTCATAACTTAAACGTGTAATCTTGCCTACATTTAGGGTAACTTTCGTTGTTATAAACTCTAAACTTACTTACTTACTTTACTGGCGTTAGAGTATTACTTATTACTAAAGGAAGAAAATTCCAGTGTGAAAATTTTTATATGAAAACTATGGTGCGAAAGTAGTTTCTTCGACAGAGGTATTATGGAAAAATGTTTTTAGTTACATTTTGTCATAAATCTCTTACGGTTTTCTGCTATTTTTGAGCTTGTCGTTTATTTGAAAATTTAAAGATTATGCAATTGTTTGAGTGCTTAAGAGAATCGCTTTAACATACATATATACTTTTATGCAACTCAAAAATGTTCATATAAAAATGAATTTTTTTTTAACAAAGTCAAATTTTTGTTTTGCATAATTTAAAAATTTTTCAACGAATTGGTGTGAAGATATTAATACAGGCGTCAAAATCAGTAACACATTTCCATCTATCAAAAAATACTTAACATAACTAAATATCAAATTACGATGAAAAATTAATGAAGAGTAAAGAAAGGACAGTAGAAAAAAGACCCAGAAACTGTATAAAAAAATATTTAAAATTATTTGTACAAGTTTTAAGCGCAAACAAAACATAAAAATAAATATTTGCTTAAAAGCGATAAAAATTAGAAAAACATCCAATATTTTGCTAGAAATATTTATGAGGAGACAAAGTGTTCCATTTGTAAGTACGATATTAATCAAACTAGTTCGAAACACAGCCAGTTTAACATAGTTTTTGTTAAAAAAAAATTTTAGGATTAATTACATACATTTCGCTGAAAGATGTCTGAAATTGATATGCGCCTCATTTGAGTTACGCATAATTTAATTTTTATGGTCCGCACAAAACACATTTTTATTGTAACACAAGTTTCTGCAACAGACAAAAAAAATGGATAAAATTTGCATAGAAATGAGAAGCGATCTTTGATGCCACCGCTTTTAGTGATTAATTATAGTGATGGCAATTATTTTTATTTTTTTTTTCTAAATTTTGAAAAGAGGATGTCTTTGTGGCACATTGCTCAGTACTGATTAGCAACGGCGTTGCAAGTTGGTAGCTTATTGTTGTTAGTGGTCAATTATCTGCAGCATGTGCTACTCTCATTATTATTAAGTTAATTTTTTTTTTTAATTTCTTTCTACACGCTTTTAAAGCTAACAAACCACAGCGAGCACCCGCCGACCAGAGGCATAATGAGCCACGTTTATCGCCTTTGTTGTGTTAAAATACAAAACAGGCATTTTGTTTTTCCTTTTTTTGAACGAGTGCAAGCACTGACAAGCATTATGAATCACGATCTAGCCAAGTAGGCGACCAACTCAAACTGACAGCCAATAAGCACCACACGCCTCATTGTTCTTCAATTCAAGCAATTCATGCGTTCAATTTAAGTGGCACTGTACGGCGTTGCTTCAAGCGCTGCTCGATTTTTGTGTGGGTTTTTATAACAACAACAAACGAATTTCTATTGTTTTTTCGAGTTTTTGTTGTCTGTCTAAAGCATGAATACAAAGATTTTTTTTAACAAAATTTGTGTTGTTCTTAATATTTTTTTTATTTAATTTTTTTACTAAAAATAATTTTTTACTATTTTTTTATAATATTGTGCATTTTCGTTAATCATTCTCTTGTCGATTGTGTGCGACAGGCCGGCAG
>JAWMAG010000001.1:4345000-4475000 GCA_037013455.1 Ceratitis rosa | reverse complement strand
CATAAAATAATGATATTAAAATAAAATAACTTAAAACATAGTATAAAAGTATGAATAAAATAAAATAAACGAATACGAAACAAAATAAAATGAAATGAGCTAAAATGAAATAATATAAAAAATAAAATAATATAAATTAATATGAAATCAAATAAATTTAAATTAAAAAAGTAAAATTAAAAAAAAAATAAATAAAGAAATAGAGTAAAATCAAAAAATTAGAAAAGCAAAAGTAAAGTAAATAATCAACAACAAGAGTATTTAGTGCCACACTAGAACGTACCACAACCGCTGAGATGGTGAAAATACGATTAAGATACAATTCCGATAATTTATACTCATGCTTGCGCATTAGGTGCCGCAATGGGTGGCATGCCAGCAGCAAACTTGTAGAAAAATAAAAAATTAGAGAATATATTCATAAGTGTAAATATGTACGGGTAAGTACATACCTACATATAATGCAAATGTAATATATCGCTATCGATGTGACACTTGACTGCTTGGCAAGGCAAAAATTATTAGCAGCACTATATGATAGTCATAAAGTGCAAAGAGTGGCAGCAATAAAAGTTCAAGTGTGGCAAGCAGTAAGCGACTAGTTCGGAGTACTAAAATGAATTTTATATGTTAAGTTCTGTGAGGTGGTGGTAAGTTGGGGGGAGCCAAAGGCAAATTGCGGGAAATTGGTTAAGCAAATAAGTGGTGGATTAAATATGCATATACTCGTATGTTGAATATAATGCTTGCTATAAGCGGGTGCAAAGTGCCTAAGTCTGATTGAATTTATGTCTCCATATATTACAAATACAATGTCAATGAATTTTATAAGCGCAATTAAGTGCAAGTGTACACGCTACTTAACTGTTGTTGTTGTTGCTTGCTGCTGCTGCTGCTGTTGTTAGGAGAAATCCTCTAGCAATTATTGTTGTTGCTTTACGCTTTTATAACATTGTGTGTGTGTGTGTTTGGAATCTGTGTGCTGTTTGCATGTTTTCGTGTTAATTGATTTTGCATTTGCTAACAATGGCAGTTGATTGTTGGCGATAATTTTGCATTTACATGCGGAGGAGGGGTTGTAAGAGAGGCGATGAGAAGTCGCTCTGTGTATAGGTGCCAGTGAGTTTATGATCCAATCTGCGTTCGTAAGTATGTTAGTGCTCATATATGTATGTATGTATGTATCAGGATGTCAAACATAAATTCTGCTGGTGGCATAAACACACACACATACATATTTATTCATATATACGAGTGTATGTAAATGCCTGCATGTGGGCGTATTTAATTTACCTAACCGATATGCAACACAATCAACAAATACACACACATACACACACATATATATACAGGCATGGTACTTGCAGCGAACGAACAAGCGCCAGCTATAAACGCCAACGCCAGCATTGCGCTGCTGCTATTGCACTTAACCCACTTTTCAAGTTGTTGAACTTTCTACATACGCGCGCGCGCACACACACACACACACACGCTTACAACGGGGGAAAACGAGGTGAGGAAGCAAATAGTCATACTAAATAGAGGCAATAAGACTATCTTCCTCGCTTTGAGTGTATTGAGTGCATGAACGCTATACTCGTAACTTTAAATGCACTTGTGCTTGCAACTGTTGGCATGTTGCAAGTTATGTGACATTTACTGCAACGCTATTTACTACTACTGTCACACTTCTCCACCCGCCTCATGGTGATGCAATTGATATCAGCTATGTGTAGCTGTTGTTAAATGTATAAAAGTTTGTTTGCTTGTGATTATATGTATATGTATATGTGAGTGTGGGTGTGTACTTGTAGAAAGGGTGTAAGTTGCATCAACACTAGTATCATGAGTTGCATGCAATTTAATTAAATGGTAAGCAAATTTGCGTACAGATCGCTATCGCTGTCACCAGCATATCGCATTTCGCTTACTTGCTGGCTGCAATAATAGTTTTGCCGTTGTTGTTGTTGTTATGCAAATAAATGTCATTGCACTTGTGCATATAGTGCATGCAGATTTATGATTGGGAACATACTATATACTATATATATGTGAAATATATTTGTTTTCCAATTACAGTTTGCTGCTTTGTGGAAAAAGGATATATTCACGGACTGGTCCGGAACTAGACGAATTGGTACTAGTTGTGGACAAGGATGCAAAATATTATACACATTGAAAAACAAGTATAAATTCCAAAAAATTTAGAACTTTGCGTGCTAGTCAGCAACTGGTGTATTAGGAAGTGGAAATGGACCAGTTTTAAAATATGTCAGCTCAAATAATTACGCCAATGAAGGCAAGAGGACGAGAATTTATTTTATACTGTTTATGAGAAAGCACTCGTTCGCAAGGAGAGAGATAGAAACAACTCACTATTCCTTTAATTCCTCTCTATTCATCATTCCTATAGGGTTACCATTGGTATTACCCACCCGCCTTAATAACGATTCACTAAATACCTACTTCTTCAATGTAAATATCTATATACTCGCATACGAGTATGCAACGTGCGGCATATTTGTGGTATGCTTGCAACATGCCTAATAATAGTCACACTAATTGCAAATAAATTATGAATGAAGCCTAAAGGCGGTTTGCAATTAAATTGTCATTGCTAGGTGTGTATTTCCTGATTATTAACCTAAGCTTATGCTGAGTTGTTTGATGTAATTCTTGAAATTTCTATTTAATATAGTTAAGTTTCAAATTGAAAGTCTTCTTCAGTTAGAAATGGATTATTTTCAAAGTAAAAAGTAAATTATTTCAAAATTTCATAAACAAGTTGAGAATCACAAAATGATGAGGGATAGAGAGGCAGACTATCAGAGAGCAAGAGAGAAAGAGAGCGCAAAAAAGTTCCTGTTTGGCTAGCAGCCAAAAGCACTTCACTATTATTTTTCATAAACCTGTCGAGAATTATAGACTACTGACTTGGCTGATGGAAAGCAACTGTAACAAAATTATATTTACAAAATGCAGTGACCTTAAAGAAAAAAATTGCAAAAGCCGAACTCCAAGGAAAGAGTATCTTGTTTTATTTCCAATGGCAGATTACTACAAAAGCCGTTTAAATATGCTAAGAGATCGTCATCTTATTTGATTTTCAGTCCAATGAATTTTTAACTGAATAAATGTTTCAGAAGAAGATCAGATCCGATACGAATCAGAATCCAACAGTGGATAAAATTAGAGATCTGTGACAGGCGATCTTAAGGAAGTTAAGTCATAACAACGGAAAGTAGTTGGCTGAGTTTTCAGTCAGATGTCAGAGTTGAGTTCAATTCCTAACGCAATAGGGCCAATAAATCCATTGTGATACTGATATGAGACTCCTTTCTTCCCCCTCTCAAATATTGTAACCATTTTGTCTGCTAGATAAACACAACGAGATTGCACAGTGAGACAGTCAAAGAAGTATTTCCCAAGGAACTTGTGCCGCGTAGATGTCTAGGCTGGAGAGTGGCAGAGGTAGTGTCCAATAGACTCTTCCTCTTCTTCGTCCCTACAGGCTGCGACAAAAAACATTAGAGTGGGAGCCGATGCTTTTCCCGTGAAGTCCCATGAAGCTAATGGGCAATCAGTCTAGAAGGATAAGATTTTTTGATATTTCGCATCCAATTTTGGCCACAACTATTTGATCACATTGTACTTAATCTCACTCAGTCTTCTAGTGTTTTAGTTTAGCATATATTTTGTCATAAACAAAGATCAACCTCCATCGTGTGCATGTTTTATTGTGGATAGAAGTGTTCCTTCCCTTGCCAGCTCATCTGCCATTGCCTGGGATATCTCTGTGGCTAAGTGACTATTGCAAAATATCGTAACTGATTGTCCTGCCATAGAGCAGCCACTCGTAGACTTCTGTTTGGAAGATGCTCTGGAAGATGGTCTGGTAGTCTCATGCTCCTATTCATTAGGGGCATCGGAGAGTGGATTCTACAGCCCACTTTTTCATCGATCGTTGAGCCGTTAGAAAATATGGCCATGGCATTTGTGTTCTTCCATTCATTTCTGTGTGGGATTCTTGTGTTAAAGAGATTTGCGAAGCCCATACTGGAGGTGATGTTATCCAGTTTCTTCGGCATTTAGGTTTTTTTATAATATTTTTGTGGTCTATACTGCAGTTCTTCCATGATTGAGCTGCATTCAATTTTATTGCGTTGCAACTCGCTTGTAGTTTGCCGTAGAAGTACAAAGAGTGAACATTTAAGAGGGTTAGCAGTGCTTTTGAGGGATTGCGATTGGCAGTGCCCGATAGTACGACGATAGTGGTCGACCGTTGAACTCTCTCTAGTTTTCAACGGAAAGTAATTTTCTCGAGTTCCACCATACGGTGATGCCATACAGTAGGATTCGTCAAACTACCGCTCACTCAGTACAGAATATTCGATATTGGGCCCAATTTTACTCCCATCACCGTTTTGCAAGCGTAAATTGCAATTATAGTATTTCTTGATCATTCCACTGTATTCCAACTCCAGTTCCGTATGCTACTTAAGATTGTATGGAGATATTTGACTTCGGTAGAGGGTTTGATCTCCACGCTCCTTAATATGGGTGGCTTAAACGCAGACGGTTTGTACCTCCTGGAAAATAGTACCATTTCGTTTTTTTCCGGGATCTTGCACTACTTCCTTTCTAAGTAGAGGGTATTTCTGAGGAAATCGCTTATAGTTTTGAGGTGTTTATCGGTCGCTGTTAGTGCCATATCGCCAGTGTATGGAGATGTCAGCGAAAGCCATTAGAGCTTAAACCATGAGCTGCGAAGCTAAGTCCCAGTTCATATGGAATTAAAAGGCGTAATGTGTTCTAATATCAGATCTGAGCTGGTATAATGCGTGGTCAAATTTATTACACAAAAGACTAAATGTCTACAAGGATCAGTAAAAGATCCTTAATAAGGGAGGTTATGCTGAAAAGACATATAGAAGATCATCACAAAATATCTGAAATTCAAATTATATTAGCTCTTAAATAAGAATTATTCGGAGTCCTTAAACAAACATTTTGGACTTGAATTAAGAGGAATGCGTACACCTGGACATCTGCTGCATGGACTTTGGAAGTTATTCCGCAGAAGGTGTTTGAAGAAAAAAAATCGAAATATCTTTCAAAAATTATTTTGACGCCTCAGAAGTAATTTACATATGTACATACAACTCTTCAATTGTATTATGCTAATTTTCTGTTTTTCTTTTTTGTAATTTTTTTTTTTTTGTTATTTTTTTTTAATTTTAAAATTTTTGTTTTTTTTTTTAATTTTTTTTTTACAACTTTTAGTAATTTATCTGCTACATTTCACAGCCATATTTCATATTTAAGCAAACAAGAAAAAGTTTTTGCAAAAAAAAATTTCACTAATAATATTTTTAAATTATTTTTTTTAAATATTTGCACAATTTTTAGTGTCCGCTTGTTAAATCTCACAAGCAAATTCAAGTTCAAGCAAAGCAAATAAGACAAAATTTAACAAAGCAAACAAGTCAATGACTGCCAGCCAGCCAGCCAGCCAAAAACAAGGTGTGAAACACATAAAAGGGAACATAAAAGCATGTGAAAAAGAATCATATGCGACAACAACAACAAGCGCCAAAATAAATATTTGATTAATGCCACACATTTAATCTGCGAGCCGAAAATTAATAAATTTAAAATCACTGAAACGAACTTCAGCATGACTTTTCAGCAGCAAAAACATGCGAAAAAACACACAGCAACACACCTGCATGCATATAAACGCTGAAAAACGTGTAGTAAATGCAAATGAATACTGCTTGCCACATTTTGGTGCATATTAAAAATTGATTCTGTGCGTTTTTACATGCGACAACAATAACGCAGGCGAAAATGTCTGCAGCCAGGTAATGGCAGTTCTTTGGTGATATCAATAAATTTGGCAACAACGCATAAGTGTATGTCTGTGTATGTCTGTGTGTGTGTGTGTGTCGAAATTGTTGCTATAAGACTGCCACTGCATATAATTTTATGCAAATTTATTGGCTGTTTCGTTCTTCTTCTTCTACTACTTATTCTTGTGCCACTTCTTCTTCTTCTTGTGGTAGCTTAGTTGCTACTCTTGTTGGTTTTGTTCTTGCTATTATTTTTCTTTACGTCTCTCGGCACGTGAACCAATTTGCGCACACAGCTCATTTGCTGTCGCGTCGTTCAATTCCCATAAATTTCTATAAACGGGCCAAAATGTATATTAAATTTTATTTATTTCAATGAGCTCGTGCGTGAGTGGGAGTATGGTGGGGAGAGAGACAAAGAAGAGAGAGAGAGAAGAGAGAGCTGTTCTACTCAAATAAAGACTACAAGGATTCATCGTCGAGTTTCAAAGTAGTAGCGAAGCCCGTTGAGTGATGTGATTGATGTGCGTTGATTGTGTTGGTATTTATTATATTAAATTTAATTTATTGGGTTAAAAAATGGCGCATTTAATACTTCGTAGACTGACTAATGGCGCATAGTATTTTATGATTTTTTATTAATTTAATGAAGGAGTAGAGAAAGTACTCCTTGGATAGCTAAAGAAAGAGTCAGTCTGAGAACTACAAAAATACCAAACTAAATTTTAAATTAATGAAGCTGAAGTTTCTAATACAGAAAGTCTTCGCTTTTACTTCAATAAATTCTCATGTTTATCATCGCTCTATTCTTCGTCGCTAGATCTCGATCTCTAAGTAAATAAATAAACAAACGGGTGAATCAAGTAGAGGTACTTTTTTCATGAATCATGTCAAGCTGTCAAGTTATTTTTCTTCAGTTCTTTCCGTCATGGAAAGACTAACGCCTTAACAACGTTTACAAATCGTTTAACTTTGAAGAATGTGTTGCGGGAGCTTCGCTCAACTTACGCTCAACATAATAGCAATACTGAGCGTTCTATCCGCAATACCATCACCCATCTTGAGACCCAGCATTCATTAATGGATAATATCCGATCGAATAGACCACGTCCATCACTGAGAGGGTACACGAAGTAGCTCGGACTGACGTATGGAACGACTTAGAGCATTTTACGTCGATATCTTAAATTAAAAACGTAAAAAAATACAGCTTGTGCAAGAACTCAAGCCGCTCGAGCTCTTGAAAAGTTCCAAGAAGATCCGACGTTTTCAAGCCAAATTTTGTTCAGCGATGACACCCATTTCTGGCTCAATGTCTACGTAAATAAGCAAAATTACCACATTTAGGACGAAGAAGAGCAACCTGAAAAACTGCAAGAGCTGTCATTTCATCCAGAAAAAACGGCTGGGATCATCGGTCCATATTTCTTTAAATATAATGCTGGTGAGAACGTAACCGTCAATGGCGTTCGTTATCGCGCCATAATAACCGGCAATTTGATGCCTGCAAATAAAGCTCGTGTTCTCGGCGACATTTGGTTTCAACAAATTTCCCACACATCGTATCAATCTATGAATTTATTGAGAGAACACTTCGGTGAGCAGATAATTTCACGTTTTAAGCCCGTTTATTGGCCAAGAAGATACAATAGTAACGTTATACATTTTCCTGTAGGAATATTTAAAGCTTAAAGTCTAAGCGGACAATCTTGCTTCGATTCAGGAATTTGGAGCAAAATATCACGCAAGTCATCGCAAATTGGACTCAACGGATGGACTAACTGAGACGTAGCCACGGCCAACATTTGAATGAGATAATCTTCAAAAACTAAATGCCAAAGAATGTTCTTGCGAATGATAATAAAAATTACCCATTAATATTTGAATGTTGTGGTTTTTTTTTAGGGAACCTCGAAATAAATCATCCTTTACTTTGCAGTTTCCAAAGTAGAATCTCTCTCTATACATCTCAAAAAAAAATTTGATGTTAAATACACAGATCTGTAAAATAATCGGTCTGTTATTCGAAGAGGTAGATCTATTTCTGGACTTACATCAGCCATTTTTATTAAATGTACTTAACCTACCGAATTGGGATGAGTTCTGTGAATTAATGTTTTGAATATTCGATTTCGGGTCCATGGGGAGTGCAAAGTACCAGAACTATAAGTCCAAAATTTATCGAATTGTGTACTCAGTCAAGTGAATTCTGAAATATATCCTATATCTATCACGATTATTTTATGCCGTTACATGAAACCGTTAGCTGAACAAACCTAATATTATCTATGTACATAGTACAGTCGAGTATAAAATCAATTTTATTTAATTTTTTTAAGCGGTCCCTTGAGCGTAATATTTACACATTTCTCTAAGACTAGCTTTCACCTGTATCCTAAGCTTAACTTCACTCCGTTTTTCAAGTTGTCACTCAGATTCTGTACTTCCTCTGACTCAGTGTTCCAGACTTATATGTAAGTGAACTTGAAGCTCGATGACCTCACTAATACAAGATTATATGACCATTTCTCAAGAGCAGTTAAGAAGCTTTCAAGTGTAGCCGACTCTAGCCAAAGCCCTTTTTTTGGTTTTTAAGAAATATCTAGTATAGAGGCTAGTTTAGGAATAAAATTCCTATAAAAATACTAAACTATTAATATTGAGTAGGGTAAAAAAGGGGATTTTATTGATATAAAATTAAAAAAAATGGTTATGTACATACCTTTAATGCCATTTTAAAATAGAAAATATCCTCTCAAAAGCTGCATTGTTCTTTAAAAATTACCACAATGTCTTCCATTGGATTTATTAATTATTCTTCTCTGGCTGATCTTAATTCTATTACCAGCGTAAAATGATTTTTTTTTTTGTAATATCTTTCAGTTATCATTCAATTTTCTTTCATAGGTGGGAGTATTGAGTGTTGCTTGAAATATGTCTTTACCGTTAAATAACTTCAATGAAGTATTAATAACAGCCAGCAGAGATTGTTTTTTTTTTTACAACTTTAAGCTGATAATGGACAAGAAATCACTTGTCACTACAAAATCGACACCAATAGCAGCAATATATACAACTTACATACATACCATATATGTATGTATGTATTAAACTTGTCCCAACCGAAATTTGACACCCAACGCCGCTGAATGAACTCAATTTGTTGGACAACAAATAAAACACATGTTGCACTACCACATACTTGTACGTATGTATGTATGTATGAATGTATGTTGTGACTGCAAAGCAACAAATAACCACAGTAAACAACAAGTAAATACATACATACATAAGTTTATATGTCATATATCTTACTATCAACGAAATACAATGCGACTTTCTGAAGAAGTACAAAGCGAATGTGGTGTGAAGATAAGCAATAAAATCGAGTCTGCGACGATCATGTGTGGCAGACAATGTGGTATAAGGAAGAAAAAAATGAAAAAAAAATTAAAAAAATAAAGAAATTGGAAAAAATTTCTTATATGAGATTGAATGAGATTAACAGGCCAATTTCTGAGTGGACACAACAGCTGAAGTGGCATCACATTTCATCTACGGACGGATGTGTGGGCATAAATTGGCTAGAGTGAAAAAAATCGAAAAAGAAATGTAGAAAAATGTAATAAGAAAGAAATGAAAAATGTGAAAAAGAAATTAAATGTAAAAAATGACACAGGTCAAGAAAATGAGTGCAACACATGAATTTATATACTTAAAAGCGCATGTGGCAAGTGTCCTAAGAAAAGGCATTTAAAGATATTTATGTTTTTTTTTTTAATTTTTGAATTATAAATATTTTCCACAGGCGGGAAAATTGGCTCAGCTGCACACCGACATGTACATATGTACATATGTAGGTATACATACAAACCCGCACAGTGGTTCTTCCTGTCTCGGTTATTTATTTATGTATAAATGTGGTTTCAATATACATGTCTACCTGTTTTGAATTTATTTTAATACTTTTTCAAAGCAACAACAACAGCAACACAACTAGTAGACAGTGACAATTGGACTAAGCGAAATGACTATTAATTATGATTTCCTTTACTCGGTCTCGTGCTGACAAATACACTTTAAGGCATTCAAAGCACACCAGGCATGTAAATATGCATAGATGCGCTGTCAAGGTGTTAGAATGATCGATGTGGCATGCAGCGCTGGTAGCTCATAGCGTTGAGTGCAGGGGAAATGGTAGCTCTAAACACCTTTCTAACCACACCTTCGACTATCAGCAAGTATCTCGGCTTTCCTGCTGCACTCAACAGCTGTCCAATCAATTGAATATCTCTGGTGGATTTACTTCATTCTTTTCAGAAGAAAGGTTGCTTTACAGTAAATTGGAAACAGCTGTAGGCTGGTGACAAATTTGTCTTTGGGATTATTATTTTTTTGATCTTTCTCTAATATTTGTGAATAAACAAATTAAATTTATTATGGATATACAAAACAAAAAAATTGTTGTCATTCTCACATTTGCTCCTTCTGAAGAGAATTTCAGGTTATTAAACAACTTAAATGAAGAAAGTAAAATACAAAATAAAATAAAATAAAATAAAATAAAATAAAATAAAATAATATAAAATAAAATAAAAAAAATAAATAAATAAAATAAAATAAAATAAAATAAAATAAAATAAAATAAAATAAAATAAAATAAAATAAAATAAAATAAAATAAAATAAAATAAAATAAAATAAATAAAATAAAATAAAATAAAATAAAATAAAATAAAATAAAATAAAATAAAATAAAATAAAATAAAATAAAATAAAATAAAATAAAATAAAATAAAATAAAATAAAATAAAATAAAATAAAATAAAATAAAATAAAATAAAATAAAATAAAATAAAATAAAATAAAATAAAATAAAATAAAATAAAATAAAATAAAATGAAATAAAATAAAATAATATAAAATAAAATAAAATGAAATAAAATAAAATAAAATAAAATAATATAAAATAAAATAAAATAAAATAGAGTAAAATAAAATAAAATAAAATAAAATAAATTAAAATAAAATAAAATAAAATAAAATAAAATAAAATAAAATAAAATAAAATAAAATAAAATAAAATAAAATAAAATAAAATAAAATAAAATAAAATAAAATAAAATAAAATAAAATAAAATAAAATAAAATAAAATAAAATAAATTAAAATAAATTAAAATAAAATAAAATAAAATAAAATAAAATAAAATAAAATAAAATAAAATAAAATAAAATAAAATAAAATAAAATAAAATAAAATAAAATAAAATAAAATAAAATAAAATAAAATAAAATAAAATAAAATAAAATAAAATAAAATAAAATAAAATAAAATAAAATAAAATAAAATAAAATAAAATAAAATAAAATAAAATAAAATAAAATAAAACAAAAGATACTAAAATTATATTAAATTAAACTAAATTAATTTAGTTAAAATAAAAAAAATAAAATAAAATAAAATAAAATAAAATAAAATAAAATAAAATAAAATAAAATAAAATAAAATAAAATAAAATAAAATAAAATAAGATAAAATAAAATAAATTAAATCAAAATAAAATAAACTAAAAAAATAAAATAAAATAACATAAAATAAAATAAAATGAAATAAATTAAAATCAAATAAAATAAATAAAAATAAAATAAAATAGAATATCCTTAAGTAAAATAAAATAAACTAAACTAAAATAAAATAAAATAAAATAAAATAAAAAAATAAAGTCAAAAAAATAAAATAAAATAAAACAAAATTAAAAAAAAATAAAATAAAATGTAATAAAATAAAATTAAGTAAAATAAAGAAATTAAATAAATAAAATAACATAAAATAAAATAAAATAAAATAAAATAAAATAACATAATATAAAATAAAATAAAGTAAAATACAACAAAATAAAATCAAACAAAATAAAATTAAAAATTAAAATAAAATAAATTATATTACGCAAAATTAAATAAAATGTTAGAAAATAAAGATAATTAAATTAACTTAAAATAAATTGAAAGATATAAAATAAAATATAGTAAAATACTTTTACCTAATTCAAAGTTAATAATATCTAATTAAATACAAAAAATTATTAATGAAAATTTAATGTTTTTAATTTTTTATTTTATTTTCCAATTATATATTAAATGTTACTTTTTAAATACCTCTGTGCAGTGTGTACGAGTATTTGTGACCACAAATACACACCTTCACACATATGTACATACATATATTTGCCTTTGGTCACACTGTCAATATGATAATTTGATTAAACGTCCGCAACCAAATAAATAAATTTATTCATTTATGCTTGATTATTTTTCTATTTTGTCACTTTTGAAATTTCCACAATATTTTTAATAGTTTTTTTTTTATTATTATCAAAAAAATTAAATGTGCACAAACACATACGCACAGACATTTAGAGCCTCTTTCACTTCTATTATCTTAAATAATTTTTCAATTTCGCTGCATAACCAACTGTCGTACAGTGAAGTGTCATTCACACAGTTTTTATTTCAAAAAAAAAAAAATTGTTTTTGTGGTTTTGGTTACTGTCACTCATTGTCCATTTACTTTTTAATCTACATAATTTGTATTGACATAGACAGCGATTAATTGAGTCATTTCTGTGGTGTTTTATAAAAATTTAAAATTCAAATTTAAATTTTATGTATTTCCATAACGGCAAGAGCGTATGTACCATATGTATGTACTCGTATGTGTGTATGTATGAAAGTCTCTCACTGCAGTATGTTAATTTAATTTGTTGTTGGCTGCGTTGATTGAGCCGATAATATGCTCATACGATAGGCGTTAATTAATTTTGAGACTTTTATCTCTTTATCTAATAAAAATTTGTCAGCTTAAAGTTGGAAAATGAAAAAAAAAATATGTTTTTTATTAATGCTGACAGGTGTTAAAAACTCGGCGGAAATTTTTTTTTTTTTTTTTTTTTTGAACTCATAGTGAGGTTAGTTCAAAGTGTACTAAAGAGACGAGCTCAGAAAATACAAGAAGAAAAGCTTTAAAAGATCTTTAAAAAAATATATATTTTTGCCATTTTGCACGAAAACCGATGACTAAGCCATACTGAGATCAAATACAATACACTGAAGCTTGATCACACACATTTTCGAGGCCAAATATGTGCTTTCGACATGAAAACAAAAGTTGAGCCTTAAAAAAATAATCCAAAAATGAAAACAAGAAAACATGGCAACACCATATTTGCATATCGCACATTTGCGATTAACATGAAAATTATTACAAACAAATGACAGTGAATGGGAAAATATGGTAATATACAACAACAACTAAAAATGAAAAATACAAAAAAAATTGTTAATAAAAGAAGAAGTGTAGCCAACTCACAAAGCGCGGCTTATGATGCAACGATTTGTGTTTAAAATGGCAGTAAAAACGTGCAACACAATAACAACAAAAACAAATATATAAATATATTTGTATATAAGCAAATGCACTATTATTTTTCGGGCTTCAACTTAAGTATTGTTGACATTTTTGCTTACAAAAAGTTGTTGAATAAAGCCAAAAAACATATGTATGTACAAAGAAATAGTGGAAACTAAAAACTTGAAAATGAAAAACTCGAAAATCGTTTATTGCTTGCTATTATAATAATTGATGTCGTTTTATTGCGACGACAGCTGTCATTGTTGTTGCCATTCGAGAAGATTATAGAAAAATTGTAAACATAGCAATAAACTATGGTGCTGATTGACCTAAACTATTTTAATTTCAAACTCTCTTCTTTTTAATTTCAGTAGAGTTTTCGTTTCATGCTTTCTTCATTTAAGCAATGTTGCCAATTTTCACTGCAATGAAATGTCACTTCTTTAGTTGTATCTAGAAACCAAAATTTTAAGAGGTTACTGTTTATATTTGTGGTAAAAAACTAATATTTTATAAAAGCAGTGTTGCCAATTTTCCTCATATATAAACTTCGCTTGTAAAAATATAAGATAAAAAATCTGATAACATTCAATAATAAGAGTTCATAAATTTATCTGGTTTATATTTTCCAGAAAAAAAAAATTTCCAAAATCATTAAATTTTTTAGCAATGTTGCCAATTTTATCCATAAGAAAAATATTTACGAAAAGAAAATTACTAAATCCATCAGTAGAACGTACACTTTCAATGTGTGTACTAAACTTTATTTTTGTCTGACTTTTCAAAAAAAAAAAAAAAAATACAAAAACTAGATTTACACCATTGCCAAATTTTCTAGTAATAAATACTTTTTTTTTGTAAAACTAAATTTCTTTAGTAGAAAATATTGATGCATTGATCGTATCAAATAGCTGCAACTCAAAAATTTTGAAAGTTTAAGTTTTCAAAGAAACACGATTTGTGTAGGCAACGTTGCCAATTTTCTCCAAAGGAAAATTTCGCTTAAAAATTTAAAATTTGGTCAGTACTCCTCGTTCGGGCTTATACTTTCAATGAAAAAAGTTTTATTTTAGTATGCTTTTTAAGTAAAAATTACAATCGTTCCTTTTGTACAGTTGCCAATTTTCATTAACAACCAAACTTTTATTGAAAAATAGCTGAAATTCCATTTCCTTTAGTTAAGAATCTTTATACAAATATAAATGGTAAGAAAGAAAAGATCAATCTTTGAAAATTTTACCTAATTTGCTCATCTGTACACAATTCTCGTAATTATTGGCTGTAAGCTATGTTGCCAATTTTCATTAAGAGCCTATGCCACTACCGAAATTTAAAAGTTTTGGAAGATGTTTCAATGATTTCGTTAAGCACTTGAATTTTTTAAACAAAAAATTATTTTCCCCAGCGCTGCTGCAAATTTTTGTTGATAATAAATTTTTTTAAAATGAGCAACCGATCAACATTTTAGATAGTACTTTGATTTTTAGTAATATCTAAGTTATTTTACTCAAAGATAGACTATTTGTCGCCGGCAGCGTTGCCAATTTTCTTCGTATCAAACTCCTGTTTCCGGTTTTTGCGTGGAAAACTGCTTTCAAGCTTTTTTGACGAACTATTTATAATACAAATTTTAGATGATCTACTGTGTTCATAAAATCTCCAAATATTTAGCTTTTTTTAGCAAGAAATTACTTTTGAGCACCGTTGCCAATTTTCTTTACAAAAAATACACGAAATGAGATAAATTTAATTGTTTATTAGTTGTTTTAGCTAAAATTCGGATTTTTTGTTACCTTTTTTTAACGAGAGAAAAACTCTTTGTCCTCGTCGCCAACGTTGCCAATTTTCTTCATGTGAAACTTTACCTTACAGTTGTTGCGTGAGAAACTTTGATATTTATTATTCAAATTTCAGATGCGTAATGTTGTATTTTAACAATCGCAGCTTGTTAATCTGGACGTAAGAGGCACGAAAAGAATTGCATAACATTTTTATAGGATTGGCTTTAAGGTGCCACATTGGCGCGACAAGTGGCTGTTGAGGGTGTTCATGTTGTTGTTGTTGTAGCGGTTGCCGAAGGGTGAGGGTGTTCATATAACGTTGCTGTGAACTTAGCATTTTTTGTGAATTTTCGGTACAAATATTGCCAGAAGTCGTTGAAATAAGAGACGTTTGAGAACATCGAAAAATAGTAAATTAAATAAATTAATGAAAAAAATAAAATAAATAAATTGCAAAACAATTTTTACTCAGTGACTACAATGTATAAGGCTTTAAAAGCATTCAAAACAAAATTGTAAGTATTCATAATAAATCTGAATACAATGAAATGCAACAAATCCTCCAACACAGAGTGCAACCAGTGCATTTAAAGTGCAATAACAGAAAATCATTTTTTTTTCTTTAAGAAAAAAAAGCCAACTACGCTATTTGTGCGCCAGACAATGTTGAAAATTGAGACGCGTAATATTTTTAGTAGCAGCAAACAAAGCAACAATCAATTACAATAACAACAGAGGGTTCAAGAACATTAAAATTTCTGAGCACGTCTGCTCCATTATTAATCATGAAAGTCTTACTGCGTGCAACAGTGAAGCTCGTCGCATAGTTGTCTGTACAAAATACCCATATATGTAACTAAAGTATTCAAAAATGAAATCAAAACTTATGTAAAAAACTTCAAACAACGTACGGTTAAGGTGTGTTCTGCACTCTACACAAGCGAACCACAAAAAAAAAGACAACCCAATTTCGAACAACTAAAAGGTATGTAAAATATTTTTTCAAAATTCAATAACCAAAAATAATGCGCATAAATACAGATACTGTTAAAAAAAATGCAACAATTGTAACCAAATTAACAATAGGAGCACGCACTCACGCTCGCTGGTAGTCAATGGACGCGCATAAAATGTTTAACAAATTGGTGGTGGCACACACAGAGTTTTGAATAAGCGAAGCATGTTCTTTAAATTACAATAACAAGCAAGCAATAACAGAGTATGACAAAAAGTCAAGAAAAGGTAAAAAATTCCTTTCAAATGCTAAATTATGTACAAAAAACAACAAAAATCCAATGCTTGAGCGCCAATAATGGATTTGAGTCATCTGCGTCAGCTTCTTTTTTAGAATTACAGAGAGCAAATTGTTATATGGTTTTACAATTGGGAAAATTGGCAACAGTGGAGAATAAAATAATCTACCTTGAAATGTTAGAATAAAATTTAGTAATTTTGCAGAAAATATGAGCTAAGGAGGATATTTTTAAGAGCGAAATATTTCTACAGAGAAATTCGTATGATATTTTAAGAGAAACATTTGCTAATTTTCGCAGTAATTAACTCTAATCTGAACAAAACGAAGTGGCATAATAAGTGACCAAATCTATTATTAACATTCTAAAAAAAGAAAAACCTTACAAAGACAACGTTGCCGAATTTCTTGATTTTTTTTTTTTCTCTAACATCAAGATAATCTTTTGCAGAAATTTGGCAACATTGCCTTGTAAGATCTTTTTTCAGAGATAATAATAATAGTTTTGAGTCTCCCATGACACTTTCTTTTCATCAAATCTGCAAGTTTTCATAAGGGTTTATTTCAGCGAAAATTGGCAACTGTGAAAAAAAATAAATTTTCCTTGAAAAAAATATGCAAAATAAAAATAAGTATTTAAAAGAAATATATAAACTCAGAAATAGATATTTTAATACATAAACGTTTTTTATGTAGAAATTCGGAAACTGTTCATGAGGTTTTTAATATTTTGAGCCATAATAATGTAAATGTAGTGTTACAAATGCAGTTTTATTTTTTTTTTTCAGACTATTAAATTGTAAGATGGTTTTATTATAAAACAATCTCTCTTAAACAAATCTATAATAAAACTAAATACTTTTTAAAAAAATATGAGAGCAGTTGGATATTATTCACTATTTTGATTTATTTTTTATAGTAAAGAATTGTAACGAAGAAATTTGGCAACGTTGCCTATGCAACAATTCTTTTTATTTTTGAAGACTTGATCTTCAATTAATTAATATCATTAAAATTTTAATTGCAGACTTTCTCAAGTGTATGTTGGGAAAATTGGCAACGTGGTCATGTAATACTAATAATAATTCCCTAAAATATCACTGAATTAAATATATAGGGTAATAAAAGTGCTATATTTTCAAATAATGATAAACATTTTTTTAAAATGTTATTTATATTTTTAAAATGTTTTAAATGTTATTTTAATAATTTTTGTAATTATTATTATTTATTATTAAAAATTTCGTTTTTAAAGCATTCAGCTGAATTCGTTGAAGAAAAAAAATCATCTGAGTATTATTAATTGTTAAAAGCTTATTAACGGGAAAAATTCTAAATAGATGAAAAAAAAAATTAATTTAAATTGCAAAATGCATTGGAAAAAAATTAAAAAAAATGGAAAAATAAAAGTAATATTTCCTACTAGAATATAAAATCTTTAAAAATAAATTTTGAGTAATCCTAGAAATCATATATAATATATATATAATATTTTTAGCACACTATAATTAAAAAATATTAAAATAAAAATTTCGAAAAATAAAATTATAATAAAAAATATTTAAAAATGGTAAATAATAAATATAATTAAATTTAAATCCACAAAACGAGTTTAGAATATTGATGAATTGTCAGTCAATCAGAGGCAATATCCAATACCTCAATACCTGTAGACAGCGCGCCTACGTCTACCTACGAGTACGTCTGACATGAATCGTGCCACAAAGTGGGCTTACAGAGATTACAAGTACACGAGTATATATTATATATGTATACCTTAAACGTGTATAAAGCCGTTAGGCAAACAATTCACAACTGACTGCCTGGCAACACTTGTAAACTATCAGCTGCTGCTGTTTTTGTTGTTGTTGTTGCTGTTTGTCTACCAACCACCAACAGTTGGCGGATTAAGTAGTTGCTTATGCGACTTGTTCGATTGTCTGTCAAAAATACAATCTCTTAAAGCTATCAAAAATTTGAAAACATATACATGCATAGGAAAATCAAAAGAAAACAAAGCATAGACCGACAAACTGTCGATTTTCGTGTAAATTTTTGGAAATTTTTTTTTTTAAATCATAAAAATCGTTCACTGCCTTTGATTTCTTACCTGTATGAAGTAATGCATGCATAAAATATTGATGTGTGTATGTATATAAATGTTTGTTTGTTTGTTGAACAACATGTTCCAAAGTACAAATCGTGCGCCCAGAAATCAAAACAGCAACCAACCAAGCAGCCAACCAACATCAGCAATGACGCGACAGTTACATGAAAAGAGGAAGAAGAAGAAAAAGAAATACATTAAATAATGCAACAATTGTTTGGAAAAATAATGCTTATACATACATATATGATGTTAATAATAAGGTATTTCTTAAAATAATATTTTTCTATGTAAAATGATTTACATCTTACATTTGTACATACATGTACATACGACTATGAATGCAGTTGTAACTATCATATCTATATATGTACACATGTAAGTCACATTGGCCCTTGTCCAAAGGGCACAGCAACCAATAATAATTTACAAACATTATATTATATAAGTTGCAATGCTTTATAACAAGTAGCCGCTGCAACAAACACCAACAACATGATGATTCAGCTGCAATGGAATGAGTGGAAAAACCTTGTACAAATCACATAACGACTTATTTAGTGAGCACTTGGCAATTAGTGATTTATGGGAAAAAATATTAGAAAAAACTCCTTTGTTATTTTGCCCTTCAAATGAAAAGGCGCCGAAATGTAGGGCAGTAGCTTTTCATAATTATATTAGGTTGAGGTTCGCTTGAAAGTATATAATATCATAATAAATACCTGCTACATGCACGGCTCAAGTAATTATAATATACGTGATTTGAATATGATTACAGATCAATATGATAAGAAAAAGCAAAACGTTTTTTATAATGATTTATATTTTATTTTATTTCATTTCATTTTATTTTATTTTATTTTATTTCATTTCATTTCATTTTATTTTATTTTGTTTTATTTTATTTGCTTTTATTTTATTTTATTTTATTTTATTTTATTTTATTTTATTTTATTTTATTTTATTTTATTTTATTTTATTTTATTTTATTTTATTTTATTTTATTTTATTTTATTTTATTTTATTTTATTTTATTTTATTTTATTTTATTTTACTTTATTTTATTTTATTTTATTTTATTTTATTTTATTTTATTTTATTTTATTTTATTTTATTTTATTTTATTTTATTTTATTTTATTTTATTTTATTTTATTTTATTTTATTTTATTTTATTTTATTTGCTTTTATTTTATTTCATTTCATTTTATTTTATTTTATTTTATTTTATTTTATTTTATTTTATTTTATTTTATTTTATTTTATTTTATTTTATTTTATTTTATTTTATTTTATTTTATTTTATTTTATTTTATTTTATTTTATTTTATTTTATTTTATTTTATTTTATTTTATTTTATTTTATTTTATTTTATTTTATTTTATTTTATTTTATTTTATTTTATTTTATTTTATTTTATTTTATTTTATTTTATTTTATTTTATTTTATTTTATTTTATTTTATTTTATTTTATTTGCTTTTATTTTATTTTATTTTATTTTATTTTATTTTATTTTATTTTATTTTATTTTATTTTATTTTATTTTATTTTATTTTATTTTATTTTATTTTATTTTATTTTATTTTATTTTATTTTATTTTATTTTATTTTATTTTATTTTATTTTATTTTATTTTATTTTATTTTATTTTATTTTATTTTATTTTATTTTATTTTATTTTATTTTATTTTATTTTATTTTATTTTATTTTATTTTATTTTATTTTATTTTATTTTATTTTATTTTATTTTATTTTATTTTATTTTATTTTATTTTATTTATTTTATTTTATTTTATTTTATTTTATTTTATTTTATTTTATGTTATTTTATTTAATTTTTTTTATTTTTTCTTGTTATATTTTATTTTAATTTAATTTAATTTTATTTTATCTTATTTTATTTTAATTTAATTCAATTTTATTTTATCTTATTTTATTTTAATTTATGTTATTTTATTTTATTTTATTTTATTTTATTTTATTTTATTTTATTTTTTATTTTATTTTTTTATTTTATTTGATTTAGTTTAATTTTATTTTATTTAATTTTTTTTTATTTTTTTTTAATTTAATTTAATTTTATTTTATTTTATCTTATTTTATTTTATCTTATTTTATTTTAATTTATGTTATTTTATTTTATTTTAATTTATTTGATTATAGTAATAATATTATTATTATTATCGTATGGCGCCCTAAAATCATATTAAATATCCAAAATAGGCTTTAATTGTCTTCAATCCCCTTATAACTGTCATTAAAGATATTCTAATAAAGCTTTTCTTATAATTTTTCATTATGTTTTAATTACTCAAAATTTAGTAAAAAACACTTTTAAGTTTTGACTTTTTATGGCAAACCGTTAGTTTGGCAGTAGGTCAATGAAGTTTATATAATATAATAACCATTTATTTAACTGAAGTAATTAATTTCAAAATTTTAATGCTCAGTTATGTTTTTCTCACTAATTTAATTGCAATTCATAAATGCAAAAGTCAATAAAAATTCCAGCAAAAAGACATTACAACTTTTCGTGTTGAGGATTTCAAAGCAAATTCGAGTTAGAAACTAAAATATTCTCACTCTCTACCGAAGCATTCGAGACACGTTCAAAATGGATTTTATTACTTCGCTTGAAAACCACGCCAGAGACGCATTAAATTAACAAAATAAGCAGAAACAAATCGCTTTAAATGAATTTTAAATGCCTAAAAGAAATGAGTTGACGAATAAAGAGAAAAAAAAGTAAAAAAATATTAAAAAAAAAAATTAAAAATTAAATTAATGACAATTTTGCTGCTTGAATTCCGTGGAAATGTGTGTGTTTTGAAAGAGTTAGCAGTTATTAGGCGATAGACAATAAGAAGCGACGCAAGAAGAAGCTAACTGTAGACGCGTGTTCGAAACGTTGACAAATGTGATGAGTGCCGAAGGGGGGGGGAGCTGACTACTCGAAGAACAGACGAGCAGTGTAAGTTCTGAAGCACTACAGAAGTAGAAGAAGAAAGTAAGTAGAATAAGAAGTAGAAGAAAATGAACAGGAAGTGGCTGATAGCAACGTCTTCGCGCGTCTACTACATTTCACACGTCGTCGACGCGACAAATTGAATTCAATGAATTTTCATGGATTTCATGTGTTGAGTGAGAAGCACTCATTGCTATGGGAAATATATATGGTACATGTAAATGTGTGTGCTTAGCAGTGCTTCCAGAAAGGAACTCTATGCCTACTTCCCTACGCTTGCCTCAAAATGCGTTGAGAATTTCAAAAACATCGCTTCGGTCGGCAAAGACGTTGCCGTTCGAAAACTGAACAAAATCAACAAAATCAACGAAACGAGAAAATCGAAAATTCCAAAAACGTACCACAAAGGTAATAAAAGAAAATGTTGTCAGCGTGCAGCGGCAAGGCAGCAGGAACAGCATAGCATACTACAGTAATAACAAAAATTACAATAACAACAACAATAAAAGCAGCTAAAGCCCAATAGCTGACAATAACAATAGCAATAAAATGAACAATAATGTCGTTGTTGCATTCTCGCCTCGCATTTAAGGGTCGTCTGCCACATAGGTATACTTGCCACATGGCCTAACAGATTTCGAAACAAATAAAAAATCGAAAATTTTTTTCAGTGTCAATGGAAAATTCTACTCACCGTTCGGTTCGAGCAACCCCGGAAAAGTCTAGCAACACACGGACATGCATACATACACATAAACGATATGTATGTATGTTATGCCTTTTTGAAAGAGGGTTGTTGCAAGCACAAAAACGTGAAAATGCAATTTACGGCGAGCAACATTTTCCAACCAAACCAAAAACCAAACTATTAAAGGTGTATGTTTGGCAGAATTTTTGTAGACAGCAGACACAACAAAACCAAATGTCCGCCCAGGCGCCCTTAGTAAAGTCCAGTTGAGCTCCATGGCCGTGGCTATCAGCAAAGTACGGTGAAATATAGAGAAATTGTACATATATATTTATTTTGTCTTATATACAAACATATCTATCTGTGTGTATATAGGTACAACAACATAGTGATCAGGCGCGTGTTATATTCTATAATATAATATTCCTGGCTCATGAGCTCGGCACTGCATTTCCCTCTACACTTTCCTTCACACTAACTTTCCTTTCGTCCTTTCGTGCTCATTTCACCACCACCACCACAGCCATCTCTCCAACTCTCTTGGGTCCTTGTGACCATGACAGTGGACAATGTAGTACAGCAGCGGCGGCATCAGCTACGGCCAAGGGCGACCACAAATTATATGAAATAATTTGGTCTTGCCTCCTTTTTTGCCTTTTTTTATTGTGTTTATACTTTTTTTTTTAACTCCGAAGGTATGACCAAAATTATTTGCGCTACATTTTTTCCATTATTATATTTTACCTTAATAAAAATGCGCTTCAAAACATATGTACACGTACATATATATATATTAGTGGCAATGGTTAATAAATGTGCAACGCCATTAACACCAACCAATGCGACGCTTGTGTCGGTCGGCCGGCCGCCTCGCCATTCAATGATGGTTATTGTTTATGCAACCGTAACGGTACAAAGCTGCCTATAAAAGGATAGCCTGTAGGAAACAAGAGAGGAAAAAAGAGACTCTATCAAAACTCTAGCAAAACTCTACCAACAACTTACACAGCGCCAGCTGATCAGCGCACTTAGATATATGGAGCCTTTTGCTACCGTTGCAGGGTTCCTTTTACCTTTTTAAATGTAAAAATTATTTCATCTGATTTACAATATATGTAAACGCTGAGACAATGCCTATACTAGCTACAGCTACCTCCGCGAGGCAATCAGAGAGGTGTTTTCCAAGTAACTTATGTGTGATGGCCAAGCTGATAGTGAAATTGGTAAGCTTCAGCAGAGCTCTCCTCCTTTTCATCTGACCAGCAGCGACAAAAAACCCGAATAAATAGTGTCCTCTTGCAGATCTAGTCTAAAATTATATTCCTTGATTCTTTAGCGTCGTACAGTGACCATAACTATTCTGTCTAGAGCTTAATGTGGCAAAGTGGTTCCAAGTCCCCTAGCTTGTCTACTCGCAAACGCCTGGGGTTACCCTATGTTTGGGCACCCTTTGTTCCGTTTTGTCAGAATTTAGTTTGAGATCTAATGCCAACTTGGCTATCAGAATACATCAAACCTGACGGGCTTGTGACCATAGATTTAAGCAGCCATCCGGGGACTTTCGTAATGGCAATAAATTCTGCTTGGAAGACGCTACAGTGGTGTTAGAACCCCAAGCTCGTGTATTTAATTCCACAGTCTTTTCTCTCAACGACTTTTGCGCCATCCGTGAGGATGGAAATGACACTCAAATCTAGTATTTGCAAATTGATTTCTTCGTTTTCTTTTTTTTTTTGTAGAAAAGAGATTGTGATAGCAAAATTTGGAGTTGAACTCTTCCGAAAATTGTGCGAGAGACGATATTTGGCTGTATCATGTACTGCATAGATAAAAGGCTTAGGTTAGATTTGGTTAAGCTGGCTGACCCATTAGGTCTCACATAGATGATAACACATCCATAGCATTGCCAAACACTCTACATGGGACTAAGCTTGATTGTTGTACTCCTATTGTGTCTCTGGTGTAAAGAATATTGCTGTTCTTTTCGCGAAATCATACAAGGCTTAGTTGTGTTCAACTTTATTACGTTGCAAGCTCACTTCAAGTTTGATTTCAATGACTTTTAGTAGGGTTGGCTCGTATTTGCTTGTAAAAAGAGTAATTTCTGTTTCTGATAAGTTCATAGCCAGTTCATTTTCCTAATATCAGTTTTCCGAATGTGTTGGTCGGATTTGGAATAGCTCACTTAGAATTTTGGGGTGTTTCCATGTCGCTATTGGGGCTAAATCTTCAGTATGAGCTACCACATTAAAGCTTCTGATATTCAATTTCCGTCTGTGGGGTTTCATAATACTAGAGATAAAACTCTACCGTGAAGGTTGACTCTGGTGGTGTATCTAGAGATATATTTAGGTGCTGTCCATCCTATCAAAGAAGATCCTATTTTTCAAGAGGGATTCCACGATGCAATGACATATTCGTGATCCATTCCTTGTAGTGCAAATAATATAGCCTCGAATAGAATTTCGTTAAAAGGGCGCTCAATGTTGAGGAAAACGTCAAGCGCGTTTTCTTTTACAGAAATCCATTTCTCGATGTACTTAACTATAAGGTGTAGTGCTGTTTCGTGGACTTGCATTTATAGTAAACGTATTTTTCCTCGAGAGGTGGTTTTGCGGTAGCTTTTTCGAATGTATAGCGGTCGAGTGGCCTTACAAAGATTTAAAAAAAAAAAACTATGTGAAAGTGATGAACTGGAAGTTCTTCGGATTTTTTGATTGGTCCTACCTACTTTTTGGAATAAAGATTACTCTAGTCTTGGTCCATGCATAAGAAAGTAAACAGCCTTTGTAGGTTTTCCATAGCTCTGGAGATGTGCTATCTTTAGCCACCTGCCACTTAGTAGGGAAATGAATGGCATTTTGTCCTGGAAATTTAAATGGTGTAAATAATTGTAGTACCCAACTCGCCCTTCTGTGACAGTTAATGCCAGTATTATAAAGAAATTCTTTTGCCTTGCATTGAAGTTGATTGTGGTTTTAAGAAAAACCCGTAAAGTGGATGGGCGAATGGATATCCCACATTTCGCGGCAAGATGTAGTTAATTCACTATTTGGTTTTCGGATATAGGTTTGAGAAGTAAAGCTCTTAAACTTTGAAGTTTTTCAGCCTGTGTTTTTTTTTAAGTTTTCATCGATTCCAGGTTTCCTTCTAAGGTTTCCCCAAATACCATTGGAACTTCCTAACCTCTTTTTTTTTTGGTAATTTTAGCCGATGCTTGTTGGATTGCAAAAAGTCTGTTTTTTTAAATTCGTTAAAGAGTTTCCCTTTGCTTTTTTTAAACTAGGGATTTCAGTATTCCACTCAATTCTAATACACAGCGCAAAATTTTATTTTATTAAAAAAAAATAATAAAAAATCTCTTCAAATTTTTTTCTCAAATAAATATGTTGAAAAGTCTCTGGCAAATGTTACATGAACAGAAATCCATTTTGAAACCATATTCCAGCCTATTCTTGCTGGGCTTCTATGAAATGGCTGAACCTAATATACCAACTCAAGCGTCGAACATATGGACATATACATACATACATACATTTATGCGCACAAACACGAAATAAAACAATAATTTTGAAAAAAGTCATTACTTCATTGAATGCATAGCTTTGTATGAGCGTGTTGTAATCATTGATTTTCAACGCATATAAAACAACAACATGCATTTTCAATTTTGACATGCATAAAAATATATATGTATATATTGTAAATACATATTCTTTATTTAATGCCCTCTATGTTTTCTAAATGGTTTTATGAGCACAAACCTTTTTTGGTGTTTTTTTTTTAAATGCAATACGTAATTTACATTTTTTTCCTAACTAACACTATAACATTTTTTCCCTTTTACTGGGACAGCAGACATAAAAAATATACCTACATTTTTTTTTTACACACATTCATACATACATATGTACGTGTGAGCATACATATTCTTAAATATTGTTTGAAAGCGCATAGTGTAATTGAAAATTCATAGAGGGTTGCTTATCCTTTTTATATCATTTATATGTACATATGTGTGTTTTTTTAGGCGCCACGGAGGGTTAGTTTTATGGCGGCGCAGTGCAAGCAGAAAATTGAGAAATTCAGCCAATTATATGTGGCATAAAGTAAATAAATGAATTTATTTACATATATATGAAATTGGAAAACTCAATAAAATAGTTTGAGTGTGTACAAATTGGTTCGGAAAATTCAAATTTCCCTTTTTCAAACCCTATTATAATCAACACTAGTGTACAACAACACGTAAATTTAATCATTAGAAATTTTTTAAAATTTCAATTGATTAATTAATTGTTAAATTTCAAATTTTAGCGTTCAATGAACTCAGCTACTGTTGTCTAGTCGGAGTTTGAAGCAAAATAAAACGATTTTTTTTAACTTTAAATTTATAAGCTTTTAATATTTGTTTACTATTTTTTTAGTTTTTTTTTTTTTATTAGTACATATTTTTCCCAATTTGCTGCTAATCTTCCATCCTTTTTTACTTTTGCTATTTTATACAACAATCTCTCTGCACATTGTTGTAAACGTCAAATATTATTAATTAATTATTATTTAGCATACGTCAGCCGACAAGCGTGAAAGCTGCATGAGTAGCTGAGAAAAAATGCAAAATAATGCTGAAGTAATTAACAATTACAAGGAAAGAAAAACAAAAGAGCAAAAGAACAGAGAAAAAATACAAAAGGCGTGTGTTTAGTTTAAGTATAATGTTAAACTAATAACTTGAATAAGAATATATGTATTTACATACAAACATACATACAAAAATGAAACTGAAATTACTTTGCAGAAGCTGAATAATCGCATAAAATACTTAAAATATCAAAAAATCATCAAATGACCCAAAGTTTATCAGCGCTGATGAAGAAATTAATCAGAAATTAACATCAGCACTGATGGAAAAATCTCTAATAAGAATAATTTAAGTCAAATAATAATAAAATTTGTATTTTGAAATCATGTTAAGAAAGTTTATTTTATATTTTGCTAATTGTTTACAACATTATGGAAAAAAAATTTATAAAAATTTAAACATCGAAGAAAACTTATATCAAAAATATAAAAATATTTTCGTTTGCATTTACTGTTCAATAAACGTTCATAGTGAGAACCAAAAAAAAAAAGAAAACAAAAAAAAATGATCAGTGAATGTAAGCTATTCACACTACCAGTAAGGATTCTACATGAGAGGGAGAGCTAGAGAGAGAGATTAGTTTTCGAATACACTAAAACTTTATTACATATACCTGCTCTATTCTAATGACTATGAGAGAACTTCTACCCAACTATTCAAAACAAAAAGAATGGAAAAAGTACACAACTCATGCTGTTTCACAAGACAGCGTAAACAGAAGCCTGAAATTCCAACAACAAAAGCCTGAAATTCAACAACAGAAGCCTAAAATTTAGTGTTGGAGAAAACTGGCCTTGTTTATCAAATTTTTGATGAGTTGATTGTATTCAAGCAAAAAACAATTTAAAACATTTCAAACAGAAATATAAGCAAAAAAATATTAGAAGTTGTTGGTGAATGCTTTAATCTAGCCTGGATGGAAGATATTAGCAATTTTAATTAGAAAAATTAAAAAAAAAAATTACCAAAAAAAAAATAAAAATGCAAATATTCAATTCAAAATTGGAAGAGATTATAAACTTGGAAAAAAATAAATAATAAAAAGAAATATTAAGAAATAGAAAAATTTTTAAATAAATATTCAAAGAGCATTTTAATATCTTTTTGCAAATTTTTTATTCCATTTTTTAATAGAAACCAGAAAAGTAAAGCAGTTACAAACCTATTTGCATAATACCCATCCCTATTCTCCTTACCTATGTCAACATACTGTTGAAATCCCTCCTTTTAGATATAATATTATTCTTAGTTATTCCTAAGATTTAAAAAATCAAATTGTAATTCATTATATGTTAATATGTGTACAATGAAAAGACTCTGTGTCTTACTGTACGGATAAATAAATAAATGAAATGAAATGAAATAAAAATCTTTAAAATATTTAAATCACAAATAATATTAAATAATTGCAAAATACGATTAAAAAAATTTTAAAACCTAAAAATAATTAAATACAATAGAAAGCAGTGGAAAACTTGCAGAAGTAACGAGAAAAAATAGAAAATAAATAAAAGATAATATATTTCAAAATTTTGAAATTAAAGAATTTCAAATTCAAAACAATAAAAAGCATGCAAAAGTTCCAGAAAAAAAAATTTTTTTTTTAATTTTCGAAAAAAAATTTTCCCACAGAATTTCCTAAAAAGAAATTTTTAAATGTTTTGGAAGAAATAATAAATAATTTAATATAGAAAAAAAGTAAATTTATACAAAAAAACATTTATTAAACAAAACCAAAATCGAAAAAAAAATTATTATAAAAATCACGATTTAAAAAAAGTTCAAAATTATCTATTCAAAATATATTTTGGAAAATTTTTTGAAACCAAAAGTTTTCTTACGAAACTTGAAAAAATTAAAAGATACAAGAATTCTGTATATTTTACACCAAAAATTACTCTTGTCGCCGCTACCAATATTTCAAGTGGATGCTTTTACTCGATTCAAATCGTTTAAATATAGCACATCAACGTACATATATATTCCTCCATACATTTTTATAAACAGATCCTAAAGGAAACCAAAAAATAAAAAACTGAAAAAACACTGTTAAGAACAAGAGATTCGAAACCGACGGCATTTAAGCACAATATATACATACATACGTATGTACGTATTGTATATATGTAAAGAGGTACTTGAATAGAAGATAAATGTACATCATTTGTCATTGTTGCTGTTTCTCATTTCTTGTTGTTGCTACTATTTTTATTATTCCTTATTTTTTTCATTTTTTTTTTTATAAAAAATCGTTTTTAGGCATTTTATTTCCAAAATTGGCTTGTAGCAACAGTGTGAATTTAAAAATACTTAAATGGACATACATACGTACATGTGTACAAATACGAATATGACAAATGGTAAAACTACATAAATGGTAAACAAATCAAATTCGTGATGGTCAATCAAAGCGTGAGGATTTTTTTTGTTTAAACTTTAATAATTGGGAAATAAAAATAAATAAATAATGGCTTAAATGTTGTTTGATTAAAAATTAAGAAAAATGTAATTTGTTTAAATTTTAATCAAGTAAAAGGCGTAAAGTTAGCAATTTTAAAAATATTGTCTAATAAAATATTTTTAGTAATGAAAAAATAAAAATTAATTTAAATGGCAAAAATTATGAAAGTTCTTCCTAAATTGTTGAGAAAAATAAAATATTTTTGGCGGTAAGAAAATTTATGAAAAATTAAAATATGAAAAAATAATATAAAAATCAAAATAAAATTTTTGCACACTCAATTATGTATAAAAGTTTGTTAATTTCTGACTAAAAAAATATACCTCTACTCTTAAAGTGTTCGTACAAAATAGAGAAACAACTAATATTATCCAAAACATTGCCTACAATTAGGCGCAAAATATAATCATTATAGCAGAGACGCACACCTTAGTGAGGTTCTCGACATTATAAATAAATAATTATAATTATTAAAAATTGCATGCTTTCCTTCCAGTTTTTAATATATTTACGCTCTGCCTTTGTCTATCGTAGACAATATCAAAAGCTTCGCACCTATTGAACTCAATTTCGTCAGCAGATGTTCAAAATCTGCCAAATTAATTTGCGCTAACCCATAAATAAATATGAGCTCCCCACATAATGGCATCGTTTGATTTTAGCTACATCATTTAAAGCAACACAAAAACCTATGATTGGTACTTGAGAATTCTTTGAAATAAGAAACGGCTTGCTTATGAACTTTTTCTTTGATAAATATCTATTTATATTTGGGAGGGTTTGACTGGAAATATTTCCTTCTTTACTTATGCAAATATGAGCACATTTTAACTGTCAATAAAAATGAAATTAAAACCAGTTCAAAGCAATCAAAATGCCACAGGTATATTATTAAAGGAAAATCAACAACAAACAAAAGCAAAACATAGACAAAACAAATAAAGAGTCATAATAGGCTGCATGGCGGCCAAGACAAACCGACCTACATACTCGTATATATGTCTCTAGCAAAGCACCGGCAATTTTGAATAATTACCATACAAATCACAACTTAATAAGCATTAATGCTATCATAAATAAACAGCGAAAACAATGATGGACACGCAGTAAATAAATATCCATAATTATAGAAGTCTTCAAAGAAATCGAAAATCAAATAGAGCTCGCTGAAAGAGGTGAATAGAGCTAGCGCGTGAAGGAAGGTTGCTTTTAATGAGAAATATGAGGTAATAACTAGATGATATGCGATTTTATAGAGAAAGAAGAGGAAGATAAGTTTGAAGATATTTCAAAGAATGAAGTCATTTAAGGTACTGAAGAAGTATTGAGTTAGGTAAACTTGAGCAAATGTACTCGAATTTGGTTTTTAAGAAACCATATACTGAAAGAGTAGAAGAGTGTGTGGCAAGTAGCTGAGTGAAGTAATTAAAAAGTGAAATGAAAAAAAAATATTTGTAATTATGTAACAAAACCACAATTGTGATTAATAAAACTAATGAACAAGTTATATAAAGTTAAGTACATTACATTAAATAAAAATTTAAAATAAAATAGAATAAAAAATAATTAAACACAAACAAAATAAAATAAAATAAAATAAAATAAAATAAAATAAAATAAAATAAAATAAAATAAAATAAAATAAAATAAAATAAAATAAAATAAAATAAAATAAAATAAAATAAAATAAAATAAAATAAAATAAAATAAAATAAAATAAAATAAAATAAAATAAAATAAAATAAAATAAAATAAAATAAAATAAAATAAAATAAAATAAAATAAAATAAAATAAAATAAAATAAAATAAAATAAAATAAAATAAAATAAAATAAAATAAAATAAAATAAAATAAAATAAAATAAAATAAAATAAAATAAAATAAAATAAAATAAAATAAAATAAAATAAAATAAAATAAAATAAAATAAAATAAAATAAAATAAAATAAAATAAAATAAAATAAAATAAAATAAAATAAAATAAAATAAAATAAAATAAAATAAAATAAAATAAAATAAAATAAAATAAAATAAAATAAAATAAAATAAAATAAAATAAAATAAAATAAAATAAAATAAAATAAAATAAAATAAAATAAGATAAAATAAAATAAAATAAAATAAAATAAATAAAATAAAATAAAATAAAATAAAATAAAATAAAATAAAATAAAATAAAATAAAATAATATAAAATAAAATAAAATAAAATAAAATAAAATAAAATAAAATAAAATAAAATAAAATAAAATAAAATGAAATAAAATAAAATAAAATAAAATAAATAAAATAAAATAAAATAAAATAAAATAAAATAAAATAAAATAAAATAAAATAAAATAAAATAAAATAAAATAAAATAAAATAAAATAAAATAAAATAAAATAAAATAAAATAAAATAAAATAAAATAAAATAAAATAAAATAAAATAAAATAAAATAAAATAAAATAAAATAAAATAAAATAATATAAAATGAAATGAAATAAAATAAAATAAAATAAAATGAAATAAAATAAAATAAAATAAAACAAAATAATATGAAATAAAATCAAAAATTAATAAAATAAATTAAAGTCATATGACAATTTAAATCCATAAAATAAAAAAATGAAATAAAATAATGAATTAAATTAAAATAAAATAAAGACATTACAAAACTAAAATACAATAAATAAAAAAAATTAAATAAATAAATAAAATAAAATAAAATTAAAATAAAATTAAAATAAAATTAAAATAAAATAAATTTAAATGAATTAAAATTAAATTAAACTAAGTAATAAATAAATATAATAAATAAATTAAAATAACTTCAATTAGATTGTATCATAGAAAAATTTAGTTAAATTATATCAATTCAACAGCGAAAAAAACATTTTTAACTATGAAACCTATTCACATAGTTCCACCAGATCTGATCAGCACCACAGCCACCATTTCCATTGATCTCCAAATGGCAACCAGAAATGTCAGAAATTGATTTGAAAATTGGCAGTAAATTAATGAGCCGAATGCGCTGAACTGAACTGCCTGCCGCGTTGTGTCAACTGAGCCGACAATCGGACCGCGCACAGCAAGCGCCACGATGCTAGCCAACCAAACAGCCAGCCAGGGAATGAGCAATGAATGCGCGAGCACTGACTACAATTTGACTAACAACCAAAGCTAAAAATAAAAAACACTTTAAATGTAACTAGAAAAAATCATACAACAGCAACAACAAATGAAATTTGCAATAACCATGCCTATAAGAGCTTTATGTTCCTATTGTTGTTGTTGTTGTAGCTGTTGATTTCACGTTGTTTTTTGTAGCTGTCGCTGGCATTTGTTGTAGTTGTTAAAAAATGCAAACAACTTCATTAATTGAATTTGTGTCCGTTGTGAGCAACTATGTATGGCCCTGTGTTGTTGCCACTCGAGTTTGTTGCTGTTTAATGCCTACAATACTAGCAGTGAAAAAGACAAATGTGTATAAAAAAATCAGCGTAGAAAATAGACAATTTGCAAATTGCTATGCGAAAAATGTGTTTGCCATTTATTTATGGGTCAATAAATTAGTTTTGCATTTTGCGTGACAGTTGACAACCGGTACTGGGCGAAAGATTGCTGGTGTTGAGATGGTCGGCAATGATATGCTTTTGGTAAGTAAAGAATATTGGAGATTCAGAGGGCATAAATAATGGGCGAACTGGAAAGAGATAATTTTATTAAGAAAGGAATCTGCAGCTAACTTTTTTTCTCCAGGATATCATTTTCGCCTTCGAAAATCGGAGTGCTCTCACTCAACGGAATATACCTATTGACAGATTACGGACTTTAAGCCTTTTAAGCGAATTTTTTTAATTTTTTTTTCCACTTTGCCAAGTGGGAAAGAATACCTTCTGAGTATTTTCGTTACACATTTTTTGTATAATTTTTATACCGCGAAAATATTGAATAATAAAATATTCTTACTTAAACAATACAACATTTCAACAAGTAAATTACTGGTGTATTTATTATTACATTTGTTTATGGTAATTCAGAAATTAATTCAAATTTAACCAAAACGCATGCAAATTGACTCTTTGAATAAACAAGTACAAGGCAAATACTCATAAAACCATATATGTATATACAAACCTACATATGTATGTATAACGTGGTATAACAAATAGATTAACAAAAGCAACAACAAAAAAGCACAGCAACAATAAAAGCACAAAACTTATGCGGCTAATGCAATTTGATATCGGCGATTACAGCATTAAATGTAATATGAGATCTATTGCCGCCAGCATAACAAGACACCACGCAAGTGGTATACAATAACAACAAGAACATGTGGAGATAAACATGAGAGCAGACAATTATTTATTTACATATATTGAAGCTCGTGTCGTATTTGGGTATGAAGTTCATTATTAAATGTTTAAACACATTTTGCTGTACAGTTATTTATAAATATTTATTTATTTACACGGTTTATTTTACTAAAAACTACTTTATTTTATTTTTTTTTATTTTATTTTTTTTTTTTTTATTTTATTTTATTTTATTTTATTTTATTTTATTTTATTTTATTTTATTTTATTTTATTTTATTTTATTTTATTTTATTTTATTTTATTTTATTTTATTTTATTTTATTTTATTTTATTTTATTTTATTTTATTTTATTTTATTTTATTTTATTTTATTTTATTTTATTTTATTTTATTTTATTTTATTTTATTTTATTTTATTTTATTTTATTTTATTTTATTTTATTTTATTTTATTTTATTTTATTTTATTTTATTTTATTTTATTTTATTTTATTTTATTTTATTTTATTTTATTTTATTTTATTTTATTTTATTTTATTTTATTTTATTTTATTTTATTTTATTTTATTTTATTTTATTTTATTTTATTTTATTTTATTTTATTTTATTTTATTTTATTTTATTTTATTTTATTTTATTTTATTTTATTTTATTTTATTTTATTTTATTTTATTTTATTTTATTTTATTTTATTTTATTTTATTTTATTTTATTTTATTTTATTTTATTTTATTTTATTTTATTTTATTTTATTTTATTTTATTTTATTTTATTTTATTTTATTTTATTTTATTTTATTTTATTTTATTTTATTTTATTTTATTTTATTTTATTTTATTTTATTTTATTTTATTTTATTTTATTTTATTTTATTTTATTTTATTTTATTTTATTTTATTTTATTTTATTTTATTTTATTTTATTTTATTTCATTTTATTTTATTTTATTTTATTTTATTTTATTTTATTTTATTTTATTTTATTTTATTTTATTTTATTTCATTTTATTTTATTTTATTTTATTTTATTTTATTTTATTTTATTTTATTTTATTTTATTTTATATCATTTTATTTTATTTTGTTTTATTTTACGTTTTTTTTTCAAATCTTCTCTCCATTTTTTTGTTTCCGTGGATATTTATGCGCCATGAAGCATGCATTTGTAATTGCTTTTGTACTCTGTGGCAACAACAAATAACTTATATATATTTATGTATGTGTTGGCGCCATGAAACATAAATTAATTAACTGAAATTTAAAAAATGTGAATTTCGCACTTCACGTGATGTAAAAATCTAAACATTTTATTATAAAAAATTCCATAATTTACACATATTTTTCTGCATATACACATATATTTTATGCATGGTTTTATTTTTATTGCATATTTTTATCAATAATAACCGCAACAAAGATAAATTGTCATTTTGGAAACAAAAAATATAGATCTAAATATAAAAAAATAAAACAAAAAAAAATAAAACAAATAAAAAATTTAACAAAGCAACTAAATTAAGCGTCGGGCAATTAATTTTTGCTTTGATATAAATTTAGCGGTTTTTAGTAATTTCTTTTTTTATGTCATACGTTTTTTATATATAATTTTTTACATAATTAATCCTTTTTGTTAAGTCGCATAATTTTTAATCAAATAAATACTTTTTTCTCCAGCTTTTTTTCTGCAAAAACGAATATTCTCTAGCGTTTTAGATACGCAAATTGAAATAACTGTAATTTTTGTATTATTTTAAATTTTTTATTACGAGGTCTTTTCACGCTGTTTAACATTTTCGTACAAAATATAATTAAAAGTTGTTATGTCTATTTGTTATGAGTTTTAATAGTTATTTATTAAAGTTTTTCAACACACATAGCTGTACATATGAATAGATAGCGTTTACATAAATTTTAATATTTATTTAATAATAACTTATTTCTATTTATTTTAGAGTTTACTTTTTTTCTTCCACAGCCTGCGGCCACCTTTTCAACTACCCACACATACTATTAGCTAATATACGCTATAAATATGTACACACACTCATACACATGTCCTCATGTAATTGAGTTCTTTTTTTCATTATTTAATACTGTTTGCATAAAGCAATCAAACTATATACCAAAAAAAAAACAACGAGACACTACAAACACCGCCCGCTTGCAATAAAATGTTATTAATTAATTTACTACAAGCAGCGCCACAGCATGATTGGCCACTTGCGGAAAGTGGAGATAAAAACATAAAACAAAAAAAATTCAAAACTCAAACTGTGATTTTGAACACCTATTAAAAAATATACATTTTTATTTTAAATTTAACGCTTACGTGTATGTCAGGCGCTGGCGCCAGTCGCCGCCGCTCAACCTTCTCATAATTTTTTTTTTCAATTTTCCTTATATTTTATTGCGGATTTCTTGGCATTCGCTAAACTCGCTCCGCTACTTGTCTGTTAGTCTGCGGTGCGGTGTATGTATTAAGTGGTTGAGAACTAGTATGCTCTGGTGTCTCTGGCGTTTGCCGTGTCATTTGTGAATTTATATCTTTTATTGCATTATTTTGAAGTCGCTAATCAGCATATTTTGACACGCTCAGTGGTTGAGTTTGCATGAAATGTTTTCCAAAGTGTATGGATGAACGCGTGCCAATTATGGATTTGCAGGTATATACCCATATACACATACCAAAGATTAAGGAACTACTAACTAGACAAAAAATATAGTAGGATATGTGACACCACGCGATATCTTAAATAAATCAACTAAAAAAGAACGCCACAGGCAACACTTAAGTATAAAAGCACACGAAAAGTGTGTGAAAAAATTCGAGAAATTACCAAGGAAGCTACTAAAATTCAAAAGCTAATGTCAGTTCAATATATCGTTTTCAGAATAATTGGTTTTGAAAAGCATAAATATAGTACGCAAAAAAGGCGCTAGGTGGCGCTGTAGTCGACATAGCTGAAAATCCCATTTATTTTACGATTAGGCTAATACTTGACTTATTTACAGATTAGTAATTGGAGAAATGATTCTTGGCTATTTTCTTATGCTAAAATGGTTTTTAAGAATGGTTTGAGTTCTATATATGACTGAATTACAGACGAAAAACCCCACATGATCATATAGGCTTCAAACTTGGAAAGTGTGTTCCGCATCCGTTAAGGAATGATTTCCGGAAAGTGGAAACTTCGTTCAGAAGTACCTCAGATGTAGCTTAGATTCACTTGAAGAGCACTTTTTCTTCCGGAAAGTGAACGTGGGCTCGATCTATTCAAACACATCGCACTTATGGTTTGAGTTGTTTAATATTTGGAACATAAATAGTTCTTTTTCCTTCGAAATTATTTTTTCCAAGAAGTGAATCATAACGAAATTGGGTGTTTGATCAGAATAAACCCAAAAAAAAAATTACTAGAACCATGTTTAAATTCCATGCGAACGAAGTCGCGTGTAAACTTTAGTATTTTATTTGAAATATTATTCATTGCAAAGATGGATTGAAGAGGCGAAGAGAGAATGAAAGAAAGCGTTCCGTACAAAGCTTTGGTCGTATGTGTTACCTCTGGCGTCGTCTATCTGAGATCTCCTTAACCTAACCTAACTTAGCATGGAACACAGGTTCCATAATTAAACTCTTTAAGCTACGTAATGGTCTTATATAGGTATATCTTTATATCTGAAATAAGGCACCTGAATTGTGAGAGCCGAGTTCCAAAAATTTTCCATGAAATACATGATTAGAAGGAGTCAAAGAAACTAAAACTAAACTGTTCTAATTATATTAGGTCAAGTAAAAAGTTCGTTCGTTTTTTATCTAAGAGATGGCGTTTTATCCATAGTACTAGTGTTACGTGTCGCATCATGTCATACTATACGGCGCTGAAAACGTGTTTAATCGCGCTAAAAGTTTGTCTTTGTCAGTTTTTCGATTGATTGACTCAGTACGTTGTGAGCGCTCGTCAAAGATGGACACCAGCAAAGAGAAAATTCGCTATATTTTACAATTTTTCTTCGATCAAGGCGAAAAAGCAGCTAAAGGGCCTGAAAAAATTAATTTAGTTTATGGGCCCGATATTGTAAACGAACGTGTAGTACAAAAGTGGTTTGCTAGGTTCCGTTCCGGTAATTTCGATGTCAAAGATGCACCACGCGTCGGGAGGCATGTCGTCGAAAATTGCGATAAAATCATGGAAATAGTGGAAACAGACCGTCACGTGAGCACTTATTTAATTGCTAAGGAACTAAGGTTAAGCCGGAAAATCGAACGAACTTTTTACTTTATCTAATAAAAGGGGAAAATCGCACCTGAGCTCCGTAAACTGTGTATATGATGCTTAAAATAATTTTCGGGAGCTTTTTTCTCTTGGTTATTGATACTTTTGGAGATCTCCGCTCGTAGTTGAATCAAAGGCATAAAGGGATAGGGTATTATTTTCAAAAAAAGATTTTCTTTTTCTATTTTTTTTCTATTTAGACACGGTATGTAATAAAGAAATCTCAGGGAAAATAATATTAAACTCCAGAAAAAAAATCTCTAATCTTTCATATTGCTTTCATATGAGCCTGAGGCAGGCAAAAAACAGTAAAAGATAGGCAACAAATTCCTAAATAACGCAATTAACAAATGAAAAGCAATATGCTCAAAATTTTCTCCGAAATTATTATTGTGAAAAAGATTAAAAGTAAAATATTTATTATGAGAAAATGCAGTTAAGTAATTTAAATTAACCCTAATTTATTTAAATAAATGGTAAAAGTATTTATCTCAATTCATATTACTTGGCAGGAACTTCAGTGATGGCAACAACAACAGTAACAACAACAACTACTTGCCATATTTCGTCTTAATTATCAAATATCTCGGAGGGCAAAAGGAAAAGAGAAAAGAGAAAAAAAGAAAATAAAACAAAAATAAAATTAGAAAGAGCGCAAGGATGGCAAATATAAGCCAAGGAAATTATTACAAGCGAATTTGATATATTTATAGCAGCATAGAATTATATATACATATTTCTTATATACATACACGTGCATACATATGTACTCGTATGTATAAGAAAACAAACAAACATATGCGCATATGAATATTCTTATTACTTAAGAATCTTTATTCCTTATTTTGCTGCATACATACTTGTATATACATATCTACTTGAGTAAATATATTTAAATGCTTGTACATATGTATGTACACATATCTTCAGCCAACATTCGGATCAGCAGTCAAATGAAAATGTAAAATTGTGCAACGAATGTAAATAATTTGCACATAAAAGGCGAGCAGCAGCAGCAGCAGCAGGAAAAACACAAGAACCCAGAAGAACGTAAAAGAACGTAAAAGAGAAAAAGTAAAGAAAATTTTATTATTATTATTATTTTTCAGTAGCAGTACGTAGTGTAGTCACGTTAAGTGCGCAATGGCAGGAAGTAAGAGGCAAAGATAAAATACTTAATTACTTGGCGTGGTATTTAATGAAAGTTTTTTGGCGCACAGCCAACAACAACACAAATAGAATTAAAAAGCAAAAAAAAAAAAAACAAAAAACAAAAACAAAACGACAGTAAGTACAATAAATACAACATGTCCTAAAGCATTCAAGTTCACTATATTCATATATGCGGGTGTGTTGTGTTCTATATATGTGTGAGTGTTGTGTTGTATGTATGTATGCATACAATTTGGCTCAACTGTTAATGTGAATTTCATTTGTTGCAATATTTTCGAAAGGAAAGCCATTAAAATAGCTAAAGGAGGTAAACAATATAAGCAGACATATTAAAGGATATACACAAGGACATGTGTGTATGTGTACGTCAGAGTATGTATGTGGATTTGCGTTTGGCACAAAAGGCTTAATATAATATTAAACCACATACACCCTTGACGGAAAGTACGAGTAGGTATGTTGCCTTAACTATAATAATGTTTTGAACTTGCTTTGTATAGATGTATGTGTGTATGTACCATATATATATGTATTGAGTAGAGCAAAGTGTGCCCGTATTTATTGCTTAGCTGATAAAATTTTCTTTTTAACTTGTAAATTTTTGGTTGATTATATTGCGGCTATTGGCTGTGGCAAGTAGTGTGTTACGTGGAAAGTAAGGTATGTATGCATGTTTGTTACACATTACATGCTTTACATTATAAACGATTGTGTGCTTGGTTGTGTTATTAAGTTTTAAAATTTATTTGCTATTTGGCTTGCGGTTATCATTTACCCAGTTTTGCGCTTGAGGCTGAAAGGATATAGGCATTTTTGTAATATCCCTTTACCAATAAAAAAAAATATTTGAAATCAGCTAGCATCAAACAAGCAAGTATGAGTTATATATGAATATATGTGTTGTGCACATAAAGATATCAACTTTCCTTTATCCTCCTAAAGCAGCAACCCTTAAGGCCTAATTGTACTTATGTATATTTTTGGCAACTTTGGGCCAAGAAACAAAAGTAATGGATTTGTTAATTTGAGAGTAAAAGTTTGATTGTAAGCCTAGAACGAGTTACAGGTGGTTACATACATATATCCCTTCATATCTGCTTTGTATACATATAATGTTTATACAAAAATAAGGACAAAATTAAAAATTTACCAAAAAAATTAAAAAATTTAAAACACTTTTGTACATATTTTTTACATTCATATTTAATAAAAGCGAAATTTTAAAAAAATTTAAAATCAATTTTAGAACCGATTTTTAATTTACTTTTATTAAAAAACATAAAAATCATTTAAATAAATAAAAATGAAAAACAAAAAAAATTAAAAGCATTTTTAGAACTTTTTTCACATTCATATTTATTACAAAATAAATTTAAAAAAAAATTTAAATAAAAAATTTTAATAAAATTTAGAACCGTTTTTTTAATTTACATTTATTAAAAAATATATAAATAACTCAAAAAAAAATTAAAAAATTTTAAACATTTTCAGAAGTTTTTTTACATTCATATTTATTAAAAAAAATAAATTAAAAAAAAGTTCAATAAATTAAAAAAAAAATAAAAAAATATAGGACCGTTTTTTAGCTTAAATTCATTAAAAATATAAAAATTCCTTAAGCAAAAAAAAAAATTAACAAAAAAATAAAAAAATTTAAAGCTTTTAAAGAAGTTTTATTTTACATTAATATTAATTAAAGAAGGAATTTAAAAGAAATTAAAAAAAAACCTAAAAATAATTTAAATAAAAAAAATTAACAAAAAAAATTAAAACATTTTAGATGTTCTTTACATTAATATTTATTAAAAAAAAAAATTTTTAAATTAAAAAATTTTTATAAATTTTTAAATAAAAATTACCGTTTTTTAATTCACATTTATTTAAAATTATAAAAAAAAAATGTAAACAAAAAATTTTAAAAAATTTTTAGACTTTTTTTACGTTCGTAATTATAAAAAATAAATTAAAAAAATTAAAATCAATTTTAGAACAGTTTTTTAACTTAATATAAAAATAATTTAAATAAAGAATATAACAAAAAAATTTTTTTTTAATTTTAGAAGTTTTTTTATATTAATATTTATTTAAAAAAGAATTAAAAAAATCTAAAAACAATTTTAGAACTGTTTTTTAATTTAATTTATTAAAAAATATAAAAATAATTTAAATAAAAAAATTTAACAAAAAAAATATAAAAAATTTAAAACAATTTTAGAAGTATTCTAACTCTCATATTTATAAAACAAAAATTAAAAATACCTAAGCTCATTATTAAGTACGTCAGATGAGAATTTTTTATGCATTCATAATTATTTCCCCGATAAATTATTTTTAAAACCAATATTAACTTAATAATAAAAAAAATTGATTAATAATTTTCTTCACTAAAATTTTATTAAATTTAATACAAATATCAATTTATATAAAATTTTTCGCTTTTAGTGATCAACAGCAATGAGAAAAAATATCTATTTTTACTTGTTGTTACTTTTTCTTAAATCAGATCAAGCGAAAATGGGTACCTATGCGAAAATAAATAAATATAATTGTATAGGAATTTATTTAACTTCAAACAAGCTGTTCACTGCCTTCACTAATAGCTTTACCTTCAACTCGCTCCCAATTGAAGTAATTACCATTTGCTATTGCGCCTCCAAATAGGCTTCAAAAATCATGCGCTTTCTACTTGCTTGAACACCTTCATATACCTGCTCATACATATACTTGAATAATGTATTTACATATAAAAGATTTTTTTTTAATATATATATACATACATACATATTTATATTTATAATATATATGTATGTATGTATAATATGTATGAATGTTTAAATATTAAAAATAATAAGGCCTCTGCCAGTTGGTCTCTTAAGGGTTGCAAATTCAAAATTTTACCACACAACGTAGTTTTTTGTCGCTAAACAGCTGTAAGCAACATTTAATTTCTTAATCATAAAATGCTGCAACACCCACAAAGAACGGTGCTAGCCGCAGAAATGCAAATAACAAGGAAAGGGAAGAAAGTATGGAGAAAGAGAAAAATATTTTATGTTTAATAATCGCAGAGCTTTATTCGTTTATGTATGTATATACCTATATGTGCGTAGCTACTTGTGTATATAACATACATATCTACATTTGTATAAGTATATATGCTAGGCAAAATATGCCATGTTTCAATCGTGTAACTTGCCAAAGTGTTGACGCATTCAACGAAATGATGATTACAACAACTTCAGGCAACATACTAGAGGCAAACACTTGAGCTCTTTCTGTTCTGCTTGTAAAGCAAGCATACATATTTAATGAGGAACATAATTCTACGAAGAGAAATATTTATGTTTGTATATCTGTTTGTTTGTTTATAGAAACCTGCATTTAAAACCGTCAAAGCTGTCAACAATCAAGAAAGTTAAGTTTGGTCTACACCCACTTTTCCCTCTCCTTACACCACTCCTACACACCCCACAGCACAAAGAACAAAAATTTTTCTTTCTCACCAACCCCTATAGCTTGTTTATTAAAAATTCTCTTGCTTGCAACAATTTAAAATTTTTCATGTTTTTACCTCGAAGCGTGTTTCCATTTGCGGTCGCTAAATTTTCTTTATTTTATTGTTACATAAGAAGAAGATATCACAACCCACCCTCACAGCTTATTTTTGATTTAACGCCATTTTATTGTAAAACTTCATAAATTCCCCAAACTTTCATAATCTGTATGTACATGCCCAAACTTTATCAATTTTTTTCTTAAATAAATATTTCCTGCGTATAACTCACCTTTCATATTACACGCTGCAATCACTGACAATCGCTTAATTAGCAAAATTTTAGTATTGTTGTTTATTTTGTTTCTTAAACTCGACTAAAGCGCAGATATTCCTCAGTCCATCGAATTGCCCCCAAATATTAAATATTTCTTTATTTATTCAAATTATTTTTTCTTATTTATTTTAGATTTTTAAGTTTACATAAATTTGTTCAAAGCTTCGCCTATTTTTGTTTACTTATACTTGGTGCAAATGCCACGTGCTATTACAGCAACAACTTGCCTTCTAAAAATACTTTGCTAAGCAAGCCACCCCTGACTGCCACTCTTTTCTTCATTATTAAAAATAAATTTAGCTCTAAGCAAGCAGTTTCAACCCTTTCACAGTAAGTATCTACAAATGTGCGTAGATTACGCGTGGGCGGTAATTATAGCACGAGTAGTCATTAGTAAAATGCTTTTTGTTCGATTGCGGTATTGGAAATTGATGAGCGATAAAAAAAACTAAAAATAAAAACTGAAATTAGTTAAAACTTTTTTACTTTCTTTTATTTTATTTTATTTTATTTTATTCTATTTTGTGTTATTTTATTTTATTATACTTTATTTAATTCTGTTTTATTAATTTCCTTTAATTTTTTTATCTTGTTTTATTTTATTATATTTCATTTAATTTTTTTTTATATAATTTAATTCAATTTAATTTCATTTTATTTTATTTTATATTTTTTTATTTTATTTTATTTTGTTTTATTTGATTTTATTTATTTTATTTTATATTATTTTATTTTAACTTATTTTAAGTAATTTTATTTCATTTTATTTTATTTTTATTGTGTTACTTTATTAATTTTTTTTTAATTTTATTTGTATTGTGTAATTTTTTTTTAATTTTTTATCCTGTTTTATTTTATTATATTTAATTTTATTTTCTTTTATTAATTATATTTTTTTTAAATTTAATTTAATTTTATTTCATTTCACCTTATTTTATTTTATTTTATTTTTTTATTATATTTTATATTATTTCAACGTATTTAATTAAAATACAATTTATTTAATTTAATTTCATTTTATTTTATTATATTTTAAATTATTTTGTTTTTTTAAATTATTTTATTTTATATTATTTTTTTAATTAATTTTATTTATTTAATTTTATTTAATTGTAGTTTTATTTTATTTCACTTCATTTTATTTCAATTCATTTGATTTAATTTAATTTATTTTTTTTTTTTATTTCTTATTTATTTCATTTTATTTTACTTTATTTTATATTATCTTATTTTATTTTAATTTAGGTTAATTATTTAATTTTTTTTATTATATTTTAATTTTTTTAATTTTATTTTATTATCATTAATTTTATTTATATTATTTTATTTTATTATAATTTATTTTATTTTATTTCATTTTATTTTATTTTGTTTTATTTCATTTTGTTTTATTTTGTTTAATTTTATTTTATATTATATTATTTTTTAATTCATTTTATTTATTTAATTTTATTTAATTATAATTTTTTTAATTTTATTTTATTTTATTTTACTTTATCTTACTTTGTTTTAAATTATTTTATTTTTTTATTTTATTTTGTTTGATTTTATTTTATTTCATTTTATTTCACTTCATTTCATTTCAATTCATTTAATTTAATTTAATTAAATTTTTTATATTTTTTATTTATTTCATTTTATTTTACTTTATTTTATGTTATCTTATTTTATTTTATTTTTTTTATTTTTTTTTTTAATTTAAGTTTATTTTATTTTATTTTATTTTTTTTTATTTTATTTCATTTTATTTTATTTTATTTTATTCTATTTTATTTTATTTTATTCTATTTTATTTTATTTTATTTTATTTTGTTTAGTTTATTTATTTATTCTCATTTATTTATTTTATTTATTTTTATTTATTCCTTGGAACTTTTAATTAAAATCTCTATACATTTATTATTCCCTCCCTCTGCAGCATCAACATGTTTATTTAGTTTAGTACAGAAAAACTTAATCCAAAATCAACAACCTTCCAAAAAGTAAGATAAATAAGGTTTTAAATGAAAGTCACACCTTCACTTTGTTGTGGTTGACTACAACCAATACATACAACTAAATTTAACAACAATACACTGGCAGCTATCTAGTATTATTTAAAATATCTTGTTGTTGTTGCTACATTACTGTTATCATTTACCACAAAATATTACGGCAGTTAACTTTTGCTGCTGCGTCGTCGTCTTTGTCGTCGGCATCAAATTACCCTTTTTACACTAAAAGCAAAACAAAAAAAAAACCATAATATTAAAGACAACAACAACAACAACGACAATGGTATGTAACAACAGCAGTTGCATGACGAGCAATTCGATACAGTTTCCAACCCTTAAATGAAAGCTATTGTACACACATACATATCTACATACATACGCACCTTCTATTAAAATAGTAACAATAGCAATCAGTGTTAAAGCATTGCCCGCGGCTATAGAAAGATACAGCGCAGCAGCTACGCCGCCGACCGAGCAGAGGAGCAGAAGAGCAGCAGAGCGTACGCTGACTGCACGTGCGTAATGAGTTGGAAAAGTCAAAAATGATTAATTAAATCAGCGCGCATATATTCAATGAAAGAGGTGAATACACGTACATACATACAAAGTGCACGCGCAGATAAAGAGTACAAATTGAAGTTTTTGCTTCTTTTTTTTTTGGAATTTTAAATTTGACTACAAAAAATTTTTACGGGTTACAAATGGAGTTTTTGTTTAGGTGCGGAGTCATTACAAATAATTGTACAAACATACTTTGTCTACATTTGCTTCATCGTTTCAATATGCTGCCAAAAAATTGCGGAAATCACTTGCCTCATTTACATTTCAATATTTGCAATTTGCATTTTTCAATGCGAAATGTCAATGCATTTAATCACTTTTTGCATTAACAAATGGTCATTAGTCTCTCCTCTGCATAGCAGCGATCTCTCTCTCTCCTCTCTTTCGCCCTTCTTTCAATGCTTTGTAGCTGTTTAAATGGTTGAGAATTGCTGGTTAGATGAGTTAACAAAGCATTTTTGCATTTCAATGCAACGCAACAACAACAATTCAAAATAAAATTATGGTCGTCTGTGTATGCCAATTGGCGGATGTGTATTTTTGCTTTTTATCAACTTTTTTTTTGCAAATTTTTTGCGACTCTTCTGTCAGCTGTGCGTTGGCCTTTGACGCTGTCACAATTCATGTCAATTGCGATAATTACCTGCCATTGTTGTGGACAGTTATTTCGCATTTTTTTTACTTTTTGTTTTTTGTCAATATTTCTAGTTTTTGAATTAATTTCAGTGTTTTTCAATTTGTTTTTTTTTTCCTTTTTTGGGGAAAATTCAACAATTTTCAATGGCGCATTGACTAATGAAGTGTAAAATTATTAGTTAATTTTTTAATCTAAAAAGGTATATGAATTTTTTTTATAATGCGACATTTTGGAGAACAGAAAAACAGTATATTTTCGTCCAAAAGCTTTGAAAAAGAAGATTCACCGACTCTAAGGAGTTTATGAGGCTTCGAACAAGTTCAAAATGTGATTGTCTTGACACTAGTTCTCGAAACAAGAAGATCTGTTATAACAAATTATAGTTTCCAGTGTGAAAAATAATTGAATTGAGGCAGTGATCCAGGCGTTTCGAAAAGAGGTTCCCAAAATCAAACTATTTTGGGAGCTGAAATCGTTTAAAACTGGCATTTTAGTAAATAGCATCTTTTGGAGACCTGTTTCCCTGACTTCGATTGCGTGGAAAAATTACGTAATTCCAAGAAGTTTCAATAGATAGTTATAAAACCAACCGTGGGTTGTAGAAATGTTGGTCTAACGAAAGCACAAATCACGGTTTTTTATGCAGAAAATCATTACCAATCAGGTCGGAAAAGAAATTTTCTTTCTGGCAGAAGATTTTAAAGCTTTATGAAACTTATTATCAGCATTAAAATCCAACCTTCAATGAACTGACTGGTCTATTTTACCCTATAAATTGTGTATCTGCCCTGAACGAGATGATTCAAATTCATTGGTTTCTAGGTAATCGTTAAGTATATCTGTGTGAAGTCTGGAGTATCCAGACCTTAGTTGTGCGCATATTAATCAGTCTGGCGAGGTAACTTGAGCTATTGGTGGTTGCACTCTCAAGAAGAGTGTCTACGAGTATAAAGCTATTGAAGTGGGGATAATTTTTAGAGTCTGTCGGTTTGTTATAAGTTCCAGAGGTTATGTTCTGGAGGGTAGGTAAATTTTGATCCCAAAGTTATGCTGGACTGTCGCCGAACACAAAGATGAGATGGCCAAAGAGAACAGACTATCTCTTACATGGGTCCCTGGTAGTAGGGACATCGAAGAGTGGAAATCTGGATAGGTAAAGGAGATTATGCTTGATTCAGAACGTAGCATTTCGCCACTTGAAAGCTGCTTCTCAACGCACTTGCCTGTACACAAGCTGTCTGATTGGAACTAAAAATTGGCGCTAATGATTAGTCAAAATGATACAGAAAGAGTTCACGAGAAGTAAACTCATTAAAAAGAGGGTACATGTCCAAGGTAATAAGAGTTCTGGCAGGACACTGTCTAATAAAAACGGCTAGAAGCTCGCTAGATGAAATTGCAGGGTCGATGAAGAGTAGGAAAGGATCGCGGATATTTTCGGCGACTATCCTGCTTTCGGCAGTGCCAGGTTTTGAAATTTCGAAAGCATTTTGCTAGATGACATATCCAAGAAGGCCAGAAAATCGAAAAGTTTGGAACACAACAACTTTTATTGAAGTCTAGGTGTAATCGAAATAACCAAGCTAAAATATAGTAAAAATTCTCACTAGATGGCGCCATTGTCAACTATCTTATAAAAGGTCTTATTTAGTTCATATTCGAAGCGTATACGGACAGTGGGGAAAACATCCTTTTTCTTAATTTTTTTGTATGGAAATTAATTTATCTATTATTTAATTTTTTTATGAATCTCTTGATTTAAAAATTCTGCTCTAAAAATTGGATTGAACACAAGTTCAGTTCTATCAGCGTGAGCTCAAAAAAAAAAATATTTAAAAATATAAATATTATTTTTATCCTCGAAAATAGTTTTTTATATCATTTTTTAATCTAAAAAATGTTGAAAATTTTAATTTTGGCATATAAAATAGAGGAGAAAAATTACACAATTTTTTATTGAAAAAAAAAAAATTCTCAATAGTTTTCTCAATAGTCCCCGTAAATATAGAAATTAAGGACTTAATATTGATTAAACACTAAGCTTGTATTATATTTGTTTACAAGCAATCAATAGCATTAATAATACTTGGCATATATTGTAGTTAATAAATTCTGAGCAGAAAAATTATTAAGAATGTGACAAACCTTCTATTGCAGATCAATTTCAATTTCAAACGCCATGAACTCGCGCTCTGACTTTGTGTTCGCAGTTAAAGTTGAGCTTGAAATATTTTATATCCAACACAAAGTGGTCGCTGCTAATAACTATGTATGTAAATATGTGCCTTTATTAACAAGTATTGATTACTAATGCCATTGCGTGGCTTGTAGTTATATGGTATATACATAAATATATATGTATATATTTGTTGTTGCGCACACATTTTAATTACCATAAATATTTTCATTGATTTAATAGAACAGTTGTACACATATATGTATGTTTACATGTGTATGTTTGTATTATTTTCAATTTAATGCCAATTAATCATTAGCATATGTATGTATTAGTGGCACTTTGTTTAGTAGTGATTTATTTATTTAAAATTTAGCATTCAATTACTAGTAGTTGGGCACTTTTATACACATTTTTATATACATTTTTGTATGCATTTTTTTCATTATTTATTTATTTGCTCACTTATTTGATATTATTTATTTTTACACAATTAATTGAGATTTAATGCAGTCGCTGATTTTCGAAGTAATTTATTTATATTTTTTCTTTGAGTTATTATTGATTTTTTTTAATATAAACATAATTTTAATTGCATCAGCTTATTAGCGTAAAATATGTTTTTGCAATTTTCTTTGAATTATTGTGAAATATTATTTTTTTATTGCAATTTTAGCGCGCTTTTTAGATTATTCGCGATAATTTTGATTAAATTACATACATTTGAGGTTGAAAGTACCTCTATTAATTTATTAAATTATTTTTCAACTCAACTAATTAAATATATTTCTGATTAAAAGTAAGCGCCTACAAGGCATAGTTTTACAAATGTTTAATTGAATAATTTTTGTATACATTTTATTTTGAAATTAAATTATTTTGATTCTTTATTTGAAAATTTTATTTTCATAAGCAGTCTCATAAAATAATCTCGTTTATTTTTTGCAACAAATAATTAGTGCGTTTTTTATTTTTTTATGTATATATATTTTATTATTTTTATCTAATCTATTTTATATATGTTTTTATTAATTTATACATTTTTGGGCATACATAATTGTATTAGCAGTTTTTTATAGTTTTCATTTATTTATTCGTTTATTTAATGATATTTATTTCAAAAACTTTAAAATAACATTTAAACAATTTCGAATACTTCAACTTACTAGTGTTATTACAATTTCGAGTATTTGAATTATTTTCGTTAATTTTTTTTTAATTCGACTTTTAACAATCTTTTATGATGGATTTTCATTACTTTGTGTTAGCATTTTTAATTTGTTTTGTTCGCTATTTTTCATATTTTTGAAATTTTTGGCATATATTTTATTGTTTTTAATATTTATTCTCAAAGAGAAAACACTTTCAATAGTTTTTTGTTATAACAATTCTGCCTCCCAACATTTTTACTTTAGCTTTTAATTCATTTTTATTATTATTTTAATAAAATATTATTTGCATTTTCAATATTTCCGTACGTGCACAAATTTTTTTTTACCGAAATAAAGATTCTTATTTAAATTTTAAGTTTATTTATATTATTATCGAATTGAAGTTTTAAATTAATCATGTTTTTTCGATTTTGTCATTTTTATTACAATTTTAGTTTTTGATAAATTTTTGCTAAACTTGTGTACATATATTTTTGTTTGGCTTTTAAAATCTTTGGTTTTATATAATATATTGTTACCATAAAATATATTTTTACTCTTTGACTTTGATTTTCCAACTTTTGATTTTTCTTTTCTTGATCAAATAGTACTTTTTAAAAATATTTATTTATTACTCGAGTTATTTACGGATTGAGTTCGTCGTCAAGCTTGCATATTTTTTTTAAATATATAATAATTAATTTTTCGTTATTATTTGCGTTTTAAAGTTTTTTATGTCAACATTATATTTGCATGTCTTTTACTTTTTAACGAAATTGAATATTATTTCAGAAGATAATTCTTTTAAATGAATTTATTTTTACTATTAAGCACCTTAATTTGCGCTACTCTTAGTATATTTCACATTAAAAGTTTTTTATTAAATATCTGTGATATTTTTTTAGCAATAAATACACATATTTATGAATAGGTTTGAATTTCGCTGTTTAATTTGAATTTGTTACGCACTTTTAACCGCCACTACACGTTTTTCAGTTTAATTATTTAGTTTTTTATGCTTTTTACTTTTTTTATTAACTGTTTTAAATGTTTCTTGCCATTAAATTGAGGCACATTTTTTAATAAAATTACTTGTTTTAAGTTTTTTATAAACACAAAGTTGTTATTTACACAAACTGTTTATGTAAAATGCTTTTAAATATTTAATTTTTTGCCTACTCTGCGTAACTGTAACTTTTTTGTACATATTTGCTTATAATTTTTTCATTCCATATTATTAAAAAATAATTTTTATATTTTATTTATGTAGATATTAAATTTTTTTCCTTTTTAATTAGTTTTGTTTATAATTTTGTTTACTTTTTTTTATTAATTTCACACACAAAATTTCAAGCCAATTAAATTTGCATTTTTTTATGAGCAATTAAAATTTTCCAATACATTTGCATCATTATAAAAACATTTTGCCTCATTTTTACGCCAAGCAAGAGACAACAAGGATATGCTTGCTTCATTTCATAATTTTTTTTTTCGTTTTTTTTTCAACACACAGCCAATTTTAAAACATTTGCATACATTATTTCCACTTAATTAACCAATTTGTGGGGGAAAATACAGGACAACGAAAGTAAACACAAATAATAACGACGAAAAAAAACAACAAAAAAACATAGATACAGACATTTCAGACGTCTACGCGAGTTTCGTAAATTTTAAAATAATATATAAAGAATTAAAAAATTAAATTGTTTTGTGTTGCGCATCTCCTTTTATGGGTTACTTTTTGATATAAATAAAACTAAAATTTGCCAATTCTGTTCTGTGTTTCCTTTATCTAACATTTTTTACCCTTTGCACATTTTTTTTGATTTTTTTTTTACTTCTCAAGCATTTACTTCTAATTTAACGCTCTTCCTGTGCTGGTCTACGCCTACAATTTGCTTGTCTGCTTTTACCTTACTTCGTATGTACGTATGTATGTATGTGTGTGCCAAAAATATACACATTTCAATAGCAAAGTTATTAAAAAAAGAAGAGATAAAAGCAAAAAGGAGCAAAATACTCAGCAGCAGGATACAAGGCAACAAATAACCAGAGAAACCAAAAAACAAAAAAAAAAACAAAAAAAAGCGAAAAATGTGTAATGAAAACAAAAACAGAATATTAATCCAAATTATGGTGCACAATAAAAAACTCCATGCATTTGTCGGTATGTCTTCGTATATATGTATGTATGTAGGTCTGCCCTTTTGTGCGCCCGCTCAAGTGTCTGCTTGCTTTTATATGCATCGCCCAGATACTTCCTTCTATTTTCATTCCTTTTTTATCTGCTGGTTGTTGCTCTTGTAAGTAAATATAGCTGTATATTTAAACAACTCAAGAGTGTGTCTCCCCCGCCACACTGTGTGCTCTTCACCTAACACTCTTTTTTCATTTTTTTTATTCATCTTCAGCTTAACCCACGCTTCATCCATCCATGTGCTTGCTTCCTATTACTTTGGGGTTGTTTTCTAATTTTCCACACAACCTCTTTTGTACATTACCGTTGAAAATATTTTGTTCCTAAATAAATTTTCATATTTACTGGCGTGGTAGATGAAGTAGAAGAAGCAAAGGAGGAAGGAAGAAGAGAAGACGCGCACACACCCACAAGCATAGGTACAAACAAACGCGTTATACACTACGAATCGATATGTCAGGTCGCGCCGCGTTGGTTATCTACACGTATGTACAAACATAGACTTGTACGTGGGTCTGCCGTGCTCATCGTCGACTTTGTCGTCACTGCTGCTGTCGCATCCGCAAGGAATTAAAAGAATTTGTTTCATTTAATATACGGGAGTATACCCACCAAGCGAGTTGGAGCGAGTTGTTGACAGTAAAAAATGCTGAAGAATCTTCCCAATTGGGACTACTTCCAACGAGTTCCGCGTCACAGTTTACGTAGAGCGTAGACAAGGAATTTTCGTTTTCCTTTGGGTTAAAAATTTATGAAATATTTTCCTATTTATTTTTTCAAAACACTTTTCAAAATTTCTTTATTTGCTTTTCGTATATTTTCTTTTGCACAAAATGGAAATTTCCATAAAACACTGATTTCAATTTCAGCTTTAGTAGCGCTGTAAAATATTTTTATTTTTGGAAAATTTCCTTCACGTATTACTGTATCTAACTTATTGCACCGAAACACCAACAAGAATTTTGCTTTTGCTTCTTTGCTAGCTAACGCGTCGAATTCGTACGCTTACAAACGCGCCGTATTTTGTCCGCACATAAGAACCGCACCGAAACAATATCTACGACAAACTGATTGGCTTTCCCAGTTGGTAGCTGCTGCTTGTTGGGAGTTAGCGTACGAAGAGAGCGAGTACGCACAGGCAAACTACAAGAAACGACAGCGCAGTCATCGTCGTCATTTGCTGTGCCGAAAGGGAAGTGCGAGTGCACTTACTACGTAAACGAATGGTGGCAATGGCAGACGGTAGCGGAAATGCAACGAGCGACGACATTAGCGAACATTCACACACACACACACACCCATACAGGCACTTGCACAGCCTACTCGTGAGCGCACGCAGATGAAGCAGATAAACAAAATGCACAACAACTTCGTTTTTGAGAGTTAAGCACACACACATGTACACATGTACACACGCCTACATACAAATACACAGTCAACGTCCCACCCGGGCATAACAGCAAGCCGAAGTAGCTGCCACTAGACCTTAACAAGTACGAGGCGCATTAACCAAACACTTTGCTGTGGAAAGTATCTCAAAAATACACGTCGGAAGTAAAAAAAAAAAAACTCCTTAACTTGCTCGCTTGCTCTCTCTCTCTCTCTCTCTGCCTGCTCGCTGAGAGCGCTTTAATATTGTTTTGATTTTACTTAAAGCAGAGAACTACTTGAACTGCTAGAAATTCCAGTTTTTCTGTATTTTGTTATTGTTATATTCGTTGGCGTCTCGCAGCTGATTTCCAAGTCAACCAATAAACAACAACGAAGCATAAAAAGATGAGGAAGAAGAAGAAAAAGTGTGTGTACCAAACATTTGCGAATGTAAACAAATAGCGATAATAGCGAAATGGTTGTTTGTTTGTATATACATATGTTTGCAGAAATGTCGTTTTGAGCTTACGTACATACATACTCGTATGTATATGGACTTATGTATGCGAGTAACGCGTATAATCACTGCCAATTTCGGACTAGACATTATTATATATGTATTGAGTGTACATACATACGAGTATATACTCGTTGATCACTTTACTTGGCATCATCGAGTTCATCTCTTTATGAGTTTCTTATTAGATAATTATATTAGAAACCTCTGAGCTCGACTTAGACGCCTCTGAAGATTATGAAAGTATAATAGATTACTTTTCTTCTCACTGATATGCTAAAAGGCTTTGGGACCAGTTGAATGGTACTTCTCAATACCACTAGAGGGTTAGCTATGGATGACTCACCCTTCGCACATCCCAAAAATACATGTAGGAGTAGGATCGTACTGTGGCTCACGCTTTTATCAAAAACTTTTCTAACAGAGCACGTTCACAGTAACGAAATAAAAGTCCTCTGCACGCTGACCTTCACGTCCCTTCTGAGAGTGCCGATTTTAATCTTCATTATCCAATCAGTAGTACCAACAACGCAACTACGGTTAGCCATAGATGACCCTTAATTCGTTCATGCCAAAAGCGCCTGTAGCGGTAGGATCGTACTGGGACTCACGAACTCACAGCAACGAAATAAAAGTCCTCTGCACGCTGTTCTTCAGTCCGCATCTATGGGAGCTGATTTGAATCTCCATTGTCTAATCAATGATACCACAGGACGAGTTAACAAGCTCAAATAACGACTTCTAATCTAGCGTGGAGAAACAAAACGGTGTGAATTTCCATCCATCTAGGACTCCATATTCGCACATCAAACGAAAAGACCAAGAAACGTTCTCAAATAACAAAAAATAGACAAAGTCGCCCTTCAGGGTCTACCTGGCTCTAGGCAAAGCACTATCCTTCTTAACTTACATCGAAGAACCCAACAGGTTTGAAGTGCTGCTTCTCTATTAACACCAGTAGAAGATATGTTGACATCGGCAAAAATCGGTCGGTCTGTCTTCTGGTCTATTTGGATGATGTGAAGAAAAGTAATACGATTCCGGGTAGTTAGCAGTGCGTACTACAGCGTGGAGGGGTGGTCACAAGTTGTAGTCCTGGTCAGAAGAACGCCCAAAAGTAAGAATTTTTTTCTACAGGCAAAAGATCCGCGAAATAAGTGCCACCATCCACCACTTCTTCGTCAATGAAAAGGTACCACAGCAAGACGAGCTCCGGAGGCGCCTCTTCGAACCGCTGGTCGAGGAAGCAAATCGAATGGGTATGGTAGGGAATGATGACTTGAGGAAGCATCTCCTGCCATCCGCTCCCACGTAGATAATTTAGTATACGTTTTAACCAGCCTTGAAATCCAACGCAGAATCACTCTTGCCAATAGGTGCTTCTTCGTCCCTCCACGAACAAAGACGTCAGGCTACAAGTAGCTCATTATTCTTGTTCTGCTTTGTGGTGCTGAGGACTGGATGATGTCGATGGTGAGGTATTTGTACTAAGATGTGATAATATGGAGCTTTGTAACCGCTGAAAAGATTTTCGGCCGAACTCCTTCTCCGATTTGTGGATTTGCGTCTTGATTTTTTTCCAACAAGTGGAGCGACCTACAGTTTATACCAAGCCGCCTTTGAGCGGCTGATGGTTTTTATGAGAAGCTTTTATTTCATGTCAGAAATATGGTACACTCGGAGGGATTGACATTCCTTGACAGTGACTACGCTGACTAGGTCATATTATTCGGGTGTAGTAAAGGATCGCAGCGCCGCCGATAAAAGCAGAGGAAAGGGAAGACCTCAACTCAACAAGTTGGAAGTTGGTTCAGTGGAGAATATCCTGCATTCTCTAACTAGGGGAGGAACTAGAAATGGTTGGCAAATTATTATTGACTCGCCTATATTAACCTCAGCAGTGCCCAAGCCAATGAAGAAGAAGAATAAATCATCAGCAAATGTTTTCAATTAAGTCTTCAGTACTCACAGGATGACATTAAAAGCCGTTAAAAGGTTTGTTATTTTTATTTAATTTATATAATATATTTTATTATAAAATATTTCCATTTCCTCCATTAGGCAGCCTAAATTGGAGTACTTAATTTTATTATAATGCATTTCCTTTTACATTTTTATTACTTACCGCTGTATTTAACCAACAACCTGACATAAGCGATGCAATTAGCACTTCATTTCGCCGGCTTTCTTATCAACAACAGAGAATTACCCAGCAATCTGAGTGTAATCGGCAAATAATAATAAACAGTCATTCTCATGCGCCAGCGGCTGTGGGTGCGTATGTGTGTGTGTGTGTAAGTGTTTGCAACACAAATGCACTGGAAGACGAAATGCAACGCTGCTTATGCGCTCATTTGCGCTCAGCTCACACACGCTCTCACTATCAATCGCCCGCTCTCGCTCTCGCTCACTCTCTCTCTCGCTCTGTTATCGCTCATTTATCTAAACCATTTGTGGAATCTAAGAAAATACCATCCACAGCCAGAACTTATTGAAGTCAGCGTCTCATTATCTGCTTGCTGTTGTTTGTTGCAAGTTGGTTGGTTTGCTGTTGCTATTGCTGCTGCTGCTGCTGCATTTGGCGCGTGCCTCTAATTGCAACGTTCCGCAATTCTTTAGCCTGGGCTGGTTGATGTGGCTATGGCTATATATGGTTGGAGCAAGTCCATATACATATATTTAGACGAATGTATCTACGAATGTATGTATGTATGTATGCATTAATGCTTATTCAAAGGTAGGCTTATGTGTGCGTGTGTGTGTGTGTGTGTATGTGTTTGGCAGGTTGTTTTGCTTTTTCTTTGCGCCTTTTGCTCTGCTCTATTCGGCCTTTTGCCATTTTCGGCAAATACTCGACCCGTTTCCAGCGCAATTGAGGTGCTTGACAGCAGTCTATGTATGCTTGTATGCATGTGTGTGTGTGTGCCTGTATGTTGCAAGCATGTTTATGTGAATTTAGAAGAAGTTTCTACGTTTGTATGGCTGACATCAACAGTCATTGCACTTAAATTCTATTTTTTGCATACCAAAGTCGGAAACGTTTTTATCGGGGAAAATGTGTTTGTTCACCAGAGATGTAGAGAACATATTTACATATATACTCGCTGCCTAGATGGATCAAATAGACGGTTGTATACCTGCTTATTCGTCACCTTTGCTGGATCTGTTTGTCATTCAGTTCGCCGGCCTTTGGTAACCATCTCAACGAGCCTTGACATAAATACTGTGGGACTATACGAGTATAAGCTCACCCTTCATCCATGGACACGCAGAACAGTAGTTAAATCTATATAGTTAGCTGTGGTAATCACTTTTGATCAGTCCCCCTCCGATCATCCTGCCTTTAGCCCTTGACGACATCATTCGTTCAAGTAGTCTCCGATCTCACTGTATTTTTTTCGCTATCCAATCACTTGTTGGTGTCGACGGTGATTTCCAATTGCCAATTTTCAACACCTAACCACTCCCGAACTCCTGTTAAATCAACCTTCTCAAATTTTAGCCTCCATCCACTGAGGGATATCTCTCGTTCATCGTTCATCGCTCATCTACAAACTATTCACCAATAGTCAACGTCCAACCATGGCTAGCCGAAAACAACACCATCCATACATTGGTAGCCTGCATTATTTGGCCAGCGCCTGACTTTCATCGACAGCCAATACTCCGAAAGTCCAACTAGAGGTCACATTACGACCGCTTTCGGATACTTCGGTTGAAGATGTGCGATTTCCTTTCAACCTCTCTTCCTCTTCTATGTTAATACCAACCCATTATGAAAAGTTCCCGTGTGGCCAAGTTCTTAAAAGTGGTCCTTGTTAATTTTAGATAAACATTTCAGAGGCCGTGCTTCACATGCACATGCTTCAGCTTTCATTAATCAGCTTTTGACATACGAGGTCTTTAAGCCAGTGCACAACCTTGGTTTCCGGTTGCAGCCGCACCTCATTCGTTGCTACAAATCTCCGGTTCCACCTTTTACAGCCGTGTACCAAGGTTCCGCAAGGGTTATTTATCACACCTTGCACAAGAGCTGCACACGGTACTAGGTTGCGCGCTCTGGTCGGAAGGAATTCAGCATAGTCCTACAACTCCAATAGCTTACCTAAAAGTAAGACTTCTCCCAATAACAAGTCCCAGCAGAATGGATGAAGACATCGAAAGTGTTGGCTCTAGCTGTTTTCGGGAGAAAGTTTTTTCTGGAAGTTTTATGATCTTCTGCATATAAGCGACGGCGGACATTGGAGCCATGTGCTCTATGAGGCATATGGGGACGTTTCTATTTCAAATAAATTGGCAAACTTATGCTGGATACGTGATATCTTCCGCTTAAATGAAACCCTTTTTGCGTTGAAAGTCCTTGAATGGAATTCAGCCGATAGAGGCAAAGTTCGAGAAATACCTTCGCTGTGGTAGACTTTATACCTACTTATCGAGACAGCAACATACTTAAGGCATTTTTTTCTTTTTTTTGTTGAAGACCTTAACCCTGTACGGCTGGACTTTAGTCGACTAAAGTCACTTATCCCCGCTCTAAAACTTTCAGAAATTTCGACAGGAGGACATTTGAGCTCCAATAGTCTGAGCCCTTAGTTGACTGATCGACATTAGTGTCCGTGGTTGGTAAGACTTTCACCTCGGCTGTACGCTCCATCATAAATGTTGCGTTATTCCAGCTGTTATGCTGCTAAATACCTTCCAGACAGTATAGATCTACATTAGGTCCGAAACGGTTAAGGTAACTTTTGCATTATCCGTCACCACTGAGAACTTGCGTTCAATTGAATTAACCTCTTCATGCTTCCTGCCGCCATAACTCTTAATTAGTTGTCAAATGATCAGTCAGTATAAGCGTTTCGACTCAATTTTAACACACTTGCTACGCTGTTCTCTTTTAAGCCTCGCTAAATAAATTTGCTTCCAAGCCACAATGATGAGAGGGAATAGCACAGCAGAAATGACGGCTGCTTCATGCGTCATCATACACGTCTTTTGCTCTGTTTCGAGGTATCAGGATGACAGGAATTCGCACAAGATGTGCTTCTAAGAGCAGAACTTCACTCCGTTGAAAAAGGACTTGGCCTCACTTTGTACCTTTACCAATTAAGAGGAAAAAGAGGATTGATTTTGAATCCAAACCAAATTCAATCCTTCTCAGCTGTGTAAGCCAAGCCGTTCAGTCGTAGGAAGGATAATTCGTACGCAAAAATTCAAAAATATCTATAAAGCGAGGAGAGTGCTGTTGCAAGCGACTCTTCATCTTCAACTTATAAAACGTGAAGATATTCTCAACCTTCGGTGTATACATAGAACTGCGGTGTGCGGTTGGAAGGTATGGATTTATATCAATGCAACCATTGTCTGCCTAAATCTGCTTAAAATTTGAAGAGAATAGTTAGAGGGATCCATGCCGACCTCCTACAGAAAGTCCTCATTAAGCCTCACCCTCAAAACTTCGGGTCCTATGCGACGAGAGCTCTACCTTAATTGTTTCTTTGGCTTTATTTTATTACCATTTCCTTGCATTTACTGTTGCGGTTTTTGTTGTTACATTTTTTTGTGCATTCGTTGTTGTTGTTGTTGTTGTTGTTGTTGTTGTTGTTGTTGTTGTTGTTGTTGTTGTTGTTGTTGTTGTTGTTGTTGTTGTTGTTGTTGTTCTTGTTATTTTTTGTTTTTGTTTTGTTTTTGTTGTTGGTTTTGTTTTTGTTGTTGTTGTTGTTGTTGTTGTTGTTGTTGTCGTTGTCGTTGTTGTTGTATTTATTTTTGTTTGTTACTGTGTTGATGTTGTTGTTGTTGTATTTATTTTCGTTTTGTTTGTTACTGTGTTGTTGTTGTTGTTTCTGTTATGTTTACCTGCCTTCAACAGCAGTGACCTATCTACTGAACCTCAAGTGCGTACGACAGACATTTAGGGAAATCGGTACTCGTTTTGCGAGCACACACACATTCACACACACACACACATGTATGCATGCGAGTATGTAATAACAGTAAAGTTGTTAAGTTTAGCGACCTCTTTGTGGCGCCCCAGCAAAAGGTTAGTTAAGTATGCAGCACTACGCTTGAACCTTAAACTGAAATGAAGCAGCAAATTGAATTTCAACGGCATTTGAGTAGTCGATTCATTTGCATTTCCGAAATGGGTCATAAGAGCCAAGAGAGAGAGAGGGTGGGGAGAGGGGGAGAAAGAGGCAGAAGTGGAAAGATAGTGACTCCAAGATACTTAATGTTAATATTAGTATTGGCAATAACACATTTTCTATATGAGTTTATAGGTTTGTATGCCTGTATGTATGTATGTGTGTGTGTGTCTATGTATGTAAAGAAGTTGGTCTCTTGAATGTACGTTGCACCTGAGGGCTTTCATCTTAATTAGCCGCAAGTCTTGGACTCAATTTGGCATTGAAGCACAAATATCTATGTACGTACATACATATGTATGAATGTATGTATGCATGAATGTATGTACTAATACAAAAACCCAATGCCAATCACATTTAGCAGAAATTAACATTTGGTTAATAATTCAAGAAAGTCAAATATTTACTACCAAAACAGGAGTTACAGCAACAGCAACAACAAAAACAACAGTTTATATATGTTAGTAAGTAAGCCTGTCTGCTTAAAAGGATAATACGCTAAACGTTAGTTCCAACCTTACAGTCATCAATGGGCCAGCTCAATATTGAGGCAATAAAATATCCCCACCTCACCAAGCTCACCGTCAATATTGAGCGCCTATAAAAGGCTACCTTAATGGCATAAGGCTACTACTAGTGAAGCACTTAAAAGCCATACACACACGCAAACACAAACACAAATACACAAGACAGCGTTGTAAAAATGAAATGACGACTAAACAACATACATAGATTCCAATCAGTGGGCAACGTAGCTGAAGCCAATCACTATAACCACTACAGAGCTAAAACGTACTACTACGTACTAATACTCGCTCACCCACACCAACTCTCGGCTGCTACTTTAATGGGCAAAAGCATAACAAACTCATAAACAACAACAAAATCTAATGGAGCAAGCATAATATTGCGTTTTACTTACATTCGTACATACAAATTTATAAATATACATACATATATACTTACATGCATATTTGCTTGCATAGATACAAACATGTATACACTTAAAATACATACACATATAGCTTTATACTAAAGTTTTAGTATTGGTTTATGCCACTTTATAGTTCGTACGCCTAAAAGGCGGCAGCAATTTTCTCGACCACTGCACACAATGTGAATTTATATATATGTAGATATGTACTTAAGTATGTGAGGATAAAGAGACAAGAACTTGCGCGTGTTTTAAGTGTGTAAATGCATACATACATATATAAGTACATACATTCATACATATTTATGATTTGCGTGGACTACAGGTCATTCATAAAATATATAAATCAAAATTGCCAGCTATGCAGCTAATAGTTGGAGAGCATATGAAGCTTTGTACTCGTATGTATGTACAGTGAAGAGCAAAAATTTATGAAGGATATTAGAAGCTAAAATTTTTAAATAATAAATAAATATTGATTGGAAAACTAGAAATCACATAAATAAATTATTTAAAATTTTTACAAAAATTAAAAAAAAATTAATTAATAAATTTTTATCTAAGTTTTTAAAATGTATTTAAATTAGCAAAAAAAAATATTTTGTAAATATTTTATAAATATTTGTTTTTCCCCAATTATTTTGCTCATGCCATTTTTACACCTCACTGTACATAATGATGTAATATTCATATGTACTTGCATGTGTAGTTATTCTATGAATATTTTGTGGCAGTGAGTTTGTAATGATAGGCAGTTATAGTTTCTTGGTCTCGCACAAAATTTAAGGCATGTGATGGTATGCAGTGTAGTAACTCAGTGGAGTTGGGGTAATAGTTATTACTACTAGATACTCGTATTTCAGTACTTCTACACACACACACACACATTCGTATGTAAATTTGTAGATATAAATATGTAATATACAATGTTGTTTACTCATTCCAAATTTGCCTCAAAAGCAATACATACATACATATGCTCTTATCTCTCCTTCCTCTACCGTGTGTCAGCCATTCATTTTGCAATTACTTTATTCCCAGACAAACTTGAGCACATAAACTCGCAGTAAATTGCAAAAACAAAACATAATTTTAGATTTTTTTATGTGCACAACATAAAATGAATTTGCTTATGATGTAATGATTTTGAGGTTTGTAGTGAGTTTTACTGTGATAATCAAAGCAAAGTAAATGTGATTAATGATTGAGAAGAAGTGTCATGCGTTTAGATTAAAAAAAAAAAATAAAACCAAAAACAGTACAAAAAACTTATTAACCAAGGAGCATAATATATAATATTTATGGTCAAATAAATAATGAGACTAAAATTAATACAAATATTTTTTATCATAAGAAATTGTAATATTAGAAATAAGTTCATTGAAAACTCAAAATTTAGAAGAAAATGTTTGGCTTATGAATCAAATTATTGGAATTATGTCAATTTTTCATTTTTAATTAAAAAGAAAAGTGCCAAAATATCAAGTTTCAAATGAAATATTTTTTTTTATTTTATAATAAAATATCTTATATTATTAAATTTAATTTAATCTTATTTATGTTATTTAATATACATACTTTATAACAATATTATCAATTGTTTTAAATTTTATTGTACCTTAATTAACTTTTTTTATTAACTTTTATCTTATTTTATTTTAATTTATTCGATTTTGCTTTGTTTTATTTTATTTTGTTTTTTTATTATATTTTAAATTTATATCATTTATTTTATTTTATTTTATATTTTTATTTTATTTTATTTTATTTTGTTTAATTTTTTTTATTTCAACTTATTTTATATGATTTTATTTTATTTTATTTTATTTTATTTTATTTTATTTTATTTTATTTTATTTTATTTTATTTTATTTTATTTTATTTTATTTTATTTTATTTTATTTTATTTTATTTTATTTTATTTTATTTTATTTTATTTTATTTTATTTTATTTTATTTTATTTTATTTTATTTTATTTTATTTTATTTTATTTTATTTTATTTTATTTTAATTTATTTTATTTTATTTTATTTTATTTTATTTTATTTTATTTTATTTTATTTTATTTTATTTTATTTTATTTTATTTTATTTTATTTTATTTTATTTTATTTTATTTTATTTTATTTTATTTTATTTTATTTTATTTTATTTTATTTTATTTTATTTTATTTTATTTTATTTTATTTTATTTTATTTTATTTTATTTTATTTTATTTTATTTTATTTTATTTTATTTTATTTTATTTTATTTTATTTTATTTTATTTTATTTTATTTTATTTTATTTTATTTTATTTTATTTTATTTTATTTTATTTTATTTTATTTTATTTTATTTTATTTTATTTTATTTTATTTTATTTTATTTTATTTTATTTTATTATATTTTATTTTATTTTATTTTATTTTATTTTATTTTATTTTATTTTATGTTATTTTATTTTATTTTATTTTATTTTATTTTTTTTTATTTTATTTTATTTTATTTTATTTTATTTTATTTTATTTTATTTTATTTTATTTTATTTTATTTTATTTTATTTTATTTTATTTTATTTTATTTTATTTTATTTTATTTTATTTTATTTTATTTTATTTTATTTTATTTTATTTTATTTTATTTTTTTATTTTATTTATTTTATTTTATTTTATTTTATTTTATTTTGTTTTATTTTATTTTATTTTATTTTATTTTATTTTATTTTTATTTGTTTTATTTTAATTTTATTTTATTGTTATTTTTATTTTATTTTATTTTATTTTATTTTATTTTTATTTGTTTTATTTTAATTTTATTTTATTGTTATTTTTATTTTATTTTATAAGTATGTGCATATGTAGCTAAGGAGCCATTCCATTCACTTCATAACCCATCAAAGTCCATCAAAACACTTCACCAATTTGACAATCAGTTAGTCAGAAAGTTAGTAGGCATGGTTGTCTACTCGAATATGTATGTATGTATTCAGTCGCGCCAACTACTCGCCTATAACGAATGCGTTTGATTTTATTGTTGTTGAAATTAACAAATATAAAAAGAAAATAAATTTTCATTAATTAAAAAAATAAAAGTTTTTTTCTTTTTCGTTTTCAATTCACTTCTTTTCCACCTCAAATAATCGCATTAAGTCAAATTACAAACGCTGCTTGGCAACTTGCGTGAAAACAACCATTTTTGGGTTGGTCTACTGTATTTACATATATTAAATTAAATTTCTGCTGAGACTTGTTTCTAATATACATAAGCTCCATAGTGCTATTTAAGCTTTTTAACACTTTTCATTTAAACACCGCTGACAGACAAGTGATTTGTGCAATCTTGTTTCGCTGGCAGCTACTTACGAATAGTTAACTGTGTTGTGGCAAGTAGTTAGCGGCTGCAGTCGCCAACTTTCTGTGGTTTTTTCTTTGTTTTTTTTTTCTTTCACTTTTCAATTAAAATGTTAATAATACAAATCAAAAGTGGTAAAAGGTGTCCAAAATGGCAGTAGCTATCAAAATCGTATTATTTATGACAATTTAGAAAAATTATAAGGAGTTGATGGTGAATTTACAAAAATGAGATTTAGAAAGAAAATTAGCTTCAGACCTATTTATGTTTATTTATTTACCTTATTTATGTTATTCTGAGTTTCAGAGAAAAATAAGTTGGGATTTTTCTATAAAATGTGTATCTAGAATTAAAAAAAAACTTTTGAATATAAATAACATTAAAATATTCATTAAAGTTTTACCATCATTTTCCAAAAAAAAAAAATAATAATAACTATAACAAAAAAATTAATAGTATGTTCGCAAAAAACAATTACAAAAATAATTAAACTATAAAATTTAAAAAAATTTCAGATTCAGATCACTGCAGCCATCTACTGCCTAAAAAAATGCATTATTTTTTACTGGAACAATTTTCAAATAATTTTTTAATTATATTTTTTATTATTACTTTTCTTTTCCTATCAAGCGTGTATTAGCCTTAAAAAAAATTTGAGTATTCAGTATATTTTTTTTTTAACGAAATCATTAGGTTGCCACGAAGAGTTAATATTGTTTGTGCCCCACCATTCACACCTGGCTTGCGGCTCCATATTGAAGCTAGTGCTCTTATAGTAAGTTTTAAACTAATTTTATTGCGGTGTAAAAATCACACATATTTTTTATTTCCTTCTTTTTTTTTTGTTTCTATACTTATACCATTTTTCACCAACCAAATCCAAAGAAGCCACTCTCAAGTCTTCACACACCAAATCTGCATTCAAATTCAATTCGTCAGCGAGAAATTGAAAATCCAATTTATTTGAAGCGTCAAATATCGTAGCGGATATGAGCAGCAGATACACTGACTGATGTATATTACATATATACATACTTATACATATATACTCTTTTGAGTAAATGCATTTATTTATATATACTAATGCTACTTTTGTGATTTTCTACATAAACTTCGCATTTAATTGGAAAACAAATTGGTGACAGCTCAATGAATTCGAACAAATTTGGGAAAGTCGTTAACTAAAAGAGAGGTGTGTCATGTGCGATGAGCAGCCGTGCTGTCGAACTTAAGTGACAATTGTTAAGTACGAGTAGTGGTATTGCTGTGAGTTAAGGAGGTGTGAGATTGCGTTTTAAAGCTTGACTGCATTGCTGCTATATGCTTAATTAGGTAACTGGGTGCATACGCTCTGTATATATGTACATACGTGTATGTATATATGTATGTATGTTTTATGTTGTTTACACATTTGCAGGAATGAGAGTCGAGTATGTGGGGGGTCGTTGTTACAGAAAGGTGAATTAGCCTTTTTGTACTGGAGTTTTCCATAAATATTTAGTGGATATAATAAGTTACAAGAAGAATTCATATGAAAAAAGAAACATTTTTTTTATTTATTTTATTTTATTTTAAATTTTTAGATTTTTTTACGTCAATTTTTTTAGATTTTTTGCGCTTTTTCTTCAAATATTTCTATCTTCAATGACTGCCCTAATGGCGAACACAATTATATACCTGTTTTTGATGCAAACTTTTTGTGTATTTTTAAGGACTTTTCATTTTATAACCTGCCGCCAAAAACACCAAAAATTTCGAAAATTATTACCCAAGCCTCTCTTGAATACTCCCGGGGCTCTCCCATAGCGTAATTTTAACCTTCGGTCCTTTCACTGCAAATCCTCCACTATGAGGAGTTTACTTACGATCATTTTCTTAATTTGGACCTATACTATCAGCAATTGGTGGGCCTGAGGTAAGTGATCGCCCAGAAGCGCCCAGCAGTGGCCAACAGGAGGGTGATTGTGTTTCATCAGGACAACGTAAGACCACTTACATTGATATCGACTCATCAGAAGCTCTTATGAATCCGCCTTATAGCCCAAGCCTCGCACCAAGTTATTATCATCCATTCCTGCCTAAGGCGAATGATTTGGCTGGTGAATTACCCTTAAAAGCAGCCTGTGAATATCGATTATCCCAAAAGACAAGGGTTTCTATGAGAGAAGCTTAGTAACATTACCTTCAAAATAGTTAAAGGTTATCGAATGAAACAGTTCATATTTGAGACAAATCGGATAATTTCAACTATGGTAAATCAAGTCTGAAATTTAATACAAAAATAATGGACTACTTTTTACTAGACCAGTGTGATACGTTGATGTTCATGACATAAATATCACAATTGATAGTATCTTAGTTTTAAGTATCATGGCTATTAAGGAAAATGCTTTTATGAGATAATTTATGTACATTTCTGGTAATTTTATTCATTTTGAAAGCTACTGCCATTTTAGTTTGATTTTTCTAAATTCTACTGGTTGAGCTCTTGATTTATACATTACATTGTTGCCAATTTTCACTATGCAAAAATTAAGTACATCTTACAATAAAATAAATCATGTCTTGCAAATTTCTTATACTTCTAAAGTATTGTACGTTTCATCCGTTCAAAAATTGAGATTTCACAGTGTCTGCATAAATACCAGTCAGTGACTTCATCTAGCCATCCTCAATGAATATAGATAGTTGAAGTCTCGTCCATTAAAAACTCTTATTTCAAGTCTTTTAAAATGTTTTTTCTTTGTTTCTATAAAACTATATTTCAGATAAAAAATGTTGTATCACATTAGGATTTGTAAGTAATAATTAGAGTGTGTGGTTTAAAAATATTATTAGAGACTTTATTAAACCACTACATTTTTTCTCCAGCCAAATAAGATTTCCCTAAATGTAGGCAGCATTTTTATGCATTTTAACTTATCTTAGAATGTTCAAATTAAGGAACGTTGCCTACATTTAGGATAGCATATAAAGTTTAGCAAAGTCACACACCTGCTATAAAAATATAAAAAGTTTCACTAGTTGGTAAGTTTTAAGATTTTATATAATTTCTGTGTGTAAAAATGTTTTCATTAAGCGCTGAATATACACAAATTTTAAATATTTTTTAATGTTAGTATTCATATCCTTTTTATGAAGACTTGTTTTCACTGCCGTACAGTTTCGTTTACCTAGCGAGTTAAACAATATTTGTTTGAAATACCACAAATAAAGAATTATAATATGAAAGACAACATTAATACATACCTACAATACAATATTACAAAAATGCAAATTTTCCTTCAACCAACTTGAAAACGAGTAAAGCTTTTGGTACAGCTTGTTGGTTTGGCATTTAACACGATATGGCTACTGATTGGTTGCCAGTGATAAGTTGCTCGCTCGGCCATTAAAGTTGGTAAGTATATAAGTAAGTAAATGGATGTTTAAACACGATGTTTTGAGTGGTATCAATTTCACACCTCGGTATTGTGGGCCTCTCGTTTTTTAACACTTTGCTACTATTTTAGTATTTTTTTATTATTATTTTTATTAATTTTTTTAGTATTTTTAATTTAACAATTTTCCCTTGTTGCCTGTCACAGGCAGTTTTAGTTATTTAAAATTTTTTAAATAAAATATATTTAACATTTTTCTCTAGTAACTAATAATTTAAAAACTATTTGTTTAATACAGAAAATTTTTATTTGACGGTGTTGTGTGGTTTTTAGTTATACTTGTATGTATGTAACTAAAAGATAAGCACACCCTCTCTACTTATTCAAGTTGTGACAGCAACTTGTTGTGGTTTTGTGGTCGGCATTTCTTACATCATCCCTTTTTAACTTTCAAGTTTGGAAGAATTCTCCTCCCAACATTTTCTGCGTAATTTATATGTCACACGGCCTATTTGTCATTGATATCACATATATATGTATAGTTGTTAGTATGTAATTTACCACGTCCCCAAATTTCTTACTAAAGTCTTAAGGAAATTATCTGTGTTTGTATGTGTGTTTGTACACACGTTAATTGCGGTGTGTACCGAAAGTCTATGTTTTGACATAATGAATAGCAAAACTTGTTAAACAAATGTACCAAAACAAATATATTCATAGGTACAACAACCTTAATCTTTCATGCATTTATATATGTACATATGAATCTATGTAACTTCCTCACTATGCGGTTCAGCTAAGCCTTTATTATCCCACACGTGCTTCACTGATCCTTTGAGGTATGGTTGACAACCCTTTCGTAAGTGATGCGTGTTAAATGGTCTTAATTACTCAACTGACTTTGGACTTTGAGAGTTTCTCGATAATATTTAGTACCCGAAATAAATAAGTTTTGAATAAATTATCGGTTTTCACAGATATAAATAACCTGCTATTTGGGAAGATGTGGAAATATTTCCTAAGGAGAGCGGATAAGCCGAGCAGTAGAGCAGTTCCGTTTTAATGTTTCACGAAAGAAAATCGCAGAAATCAATATTTCAACGAAACAGAAACGTAAAAATAAGATAGATTGTTATATTTTAACAATAAATAAAAAATTAAATAGAATAAAATAAAATATAATATAAAAAAATAAAATAAAATAAAATAATGTAAACAAAACAATATAAAATAAAGTAAAATAAAATAACATAAAATAATATAAAATAAATTGAAATAAAATAAAATTAAATAAACTAAATAAAATAAAATAAAGAGAAATAAAATATTATAAAAAATAACATAAAATAAAGTAAAATAAAATAAAATAAAATAAAATAATATAAAATAAATTAAAATAAAATAAAATATATTAATTAAAATAAAATAAAGTAAAAAATTTAAATTAAATAAAACTAAATTAAATAAATAAAATAATATAATATAAAATATAAAAAAATCAAACAATTTAGTTTACTAACTAAAATAAAATGAAATAAAATAAAATGAAATAAAATAAAAAAAAATAAAATAACTAAAATAAAATGAAATAAAATAAAACAAATGAAATACTACAAAATAAAATAAAATAAAATAAAATAAAATAAAATAAAATAAAATAAAATAAAATAAAATAAAATAAAATAAAATAAAATAAAATAAAATAAAATAAAATAAAATAAAATAAAATAAAATAAAATAAAATAAAATAAAATAAAATAAAATAAAATAAAATAAAATAAAATAAAATAAAATAAAATAAAATAAAATAAAATAAAATAAAACAAAGTACAATAAAATAAAATAAAATAAAATAAAATAAAATAAAATAAAATAAAATAAAATAAAATAAAATAAAATAAAATAAAATAAAATAAAATAAATAAAATAAAATAAAATAAAACAAAATAAAATAAAATAAAATAAATTAAAATAAAATAAAATAAAATAAAATAAAATGAAATAAATAAAATAGAATAAAATAAAATAAAATAAAATATAATAAAAAAATTAAAATAAAATAAAATAAAATATAATAAAATAAAATAAAATAAAATAAAATAAAATAAAATAAAATAAAATAAAATAAAATAAAATAAAATAAAATAAAATAAAATAAACTAAATAAAATAAAATAAAATAAAATAAAATAAAATAAAATAAAATAAAATAAAATAATATAAAATAAAATAATATAAAATAAAATAAAATAAAATTAATTAAAATAAAATAAAATAAAATAAAATTGAATTAAATTAAATAATATATAACAAAGTAATATAAAATAAATAAAATAAAATAAAATAAATTAAAATAAAATAAAATAAAGTAAAATCAAATAAAATAAAATCAAATAAAGTAAAATAATATGAAATAAATTAAAATAAAATAAAACGAAATAAAATAAAATAAAATAAAATAAAATAAAATAAAATAAAATAAAATAAAATAAAAAAATGATATAAAATAAAATATATTTAAATAAAAAGATAAATTAATTAAAATAAAATAAATAAAGAAAGAAAGAAAATAAAAAAAAATAAAATAAAACAAAAAAAATAAATATATATTTTAAAATAAAAAACAAAATGAAGAAATTGAGGGGTTTTCCAATAAGAGGTGTTATTTTGATATTCAAAGAAAAATGGCAGTTTTTAAGATAAATTATTGGACGTTTCGGAGATTTTGTCTTTAAAAGATCGATGATTTCGTTGCTTGTGTGACACGTATTTCGGCCATAAAAAATCATTAATCATTTCCCGATAACGAAATCCATTCACCTTAACTGTTGCTCCAGCATTCATTTTCGAAAAAGTAAGGTTCATTGAGCATTGGTTGTGATCAAGGAATGACGGGCAATCATTCCGCTGGTAAAAATTTCAGTCGGTCGGTATGCGGAGCTTTAAAAATGAACGTATGATTTATATATGTATTTTTTTTATTAAATTAAATTTCTAGCTACCCAAAACGCAATAAATAATTCCTAAAATAGCACACAGTTAACGAAAATGTGTTATTATCTGAACCAAAGTAAAAAACTGAAATTAAACCAGTTAAAAAAAAAAACGAACAAATAAAATCAATGCTTCTCATTGCCACAAGATTTGAAGCGAGATAACAACAACAACAACTCAAATTAGAACGCGAAATGGCCATTAAAGTAAAAAAAATGTGACAAGGCCATTTAAAAAGGGAAGAACTTAGAACGCCAACAACAAAACATACACATATGAGTCACATATTTACACTCACATACTCACACATGTGCGCTGAAGTCTATAATTCAACGTTTAAATACGAATTTAAGTTTTTCCAAACACACAATATTGCTGCAACAACAACAGCAACAACAATAATGAACTACAACAATTTAGCAAAACTAAATCCACACCCAACAATAAAGTTGTATTGTTATTTATTTTTGTTTTTGCTTTTAGCTTAGTAGAGAAAATGAAATGAAATGAAGATAAGCTGCAGAAAGGGGCTAAAGAAAAGAGAAAAAAATCCCATCAAAAAAGCAAAAAAAAAAGAAAAAAATTATACAATATTGCCTGCAAGGCAAAGCGACCAACAACAACAACAAAAACAGTGGAGGCCAATGATAGCGCCAACAAAGCGATTCGCTACGCGCAACAAGCAACACACAATGTTGCAACATTCGCAGGCATTTCTATGTATTTACACACACACGTTGTTTTGTTGTTGCTTTTGTTTTTGTATTTTTTCTTATTTCTTTCACAGCCGCCGCCGCCTTTTAAATAGTTGATTATGAGCTTTTTGCATGCCACAACGCTATTAAGTAAGTTGTTTTTGCAGTACACACGCATACATATATACATATACCTATTAATACATACAACAACATACATGCCACTGCATACTCATCAACTTTTGTACGCAATGTTGCAACCAATCGAACCGTTTGTCGTTGCGCCTTCATTGACAATATTCATACGTTCATCTATTACACTTGTTGTTGTTGTTGTTATTGTTTGTTATTGACAGCTCGCATTGGCGGCCTAGCAATGGCAATAGCAACAATAATAACAACAAAAAGAGACGCCACAATATTTGTTGCATTAATTTGCTTTCAACACATTTTCTCATTCACATGTTGCACGCAAAGTACCGAGAGGAGTAGCCTTGGTGTGTGTGTGTGTGTGTGTGTGTGTATGTGTGTGTGTGTGTGTGTGTGTGTGTGTGTGTGTGTGTGTGTGTGATGTCTTTGATTGAAACTTAGTTTCTTGTGCTGGGAATTCGCAGCAGCTGGCACAGTTGTTGCCAACTTCTTTTACCACAGATACTCGCATACTCACATACTCGCATATTCACATACATACATATATCTCAGTGTTTCACGCTTTCTATCGCACGCCTCATTCTGCTTGCTTCGTGTCATTCTTCCTCAGCTGTTTGCATGCTATGTAGCGGTCAATTTTTGACAACTGACAGCTGTCAAACACAAAAGACGCTTCAAGATTTTCTCATCACTGTCGGGGCTTGCTTTTGTCGATTTGCACGAAGTTGCTCTGCGGATTTTTCTTCAAATAGAATCTACATCTCGATTATGTAATTATAGATGTTTTTCTTTTTTTTAGACAACTTTATAATTTTGGCCTGTCTGTTCAAAAGAAAAGCCAATCGTCTTGAAAAGTAACTCTCTTTAGAGCTTAAGTTCTTTATAAAGCCGAAGTACGTTCTTATTAATCGATTTTAGATTCCAAAAAGTAAAAGATCTGCAAATCGTAGAAGACTGCGTCACTTTTGTCAAAAAACTCGGAGAGCCAATTTTCACAGGCCTCTCTTGAGGCCAACTTCTCACCATTAAGCGCGTTCGCCATGGACAGGAAAAGATGGTAATCACTTGGTGCCAGGTCCGGACTATAAGGTGGGTGCATTAGGACCTCCCATCCGAGCTCCTGAAGCTTCTGGTGCATCACCAAAGACGTGCGTGGCCTGGCGTTGTCCGGCCTCTGTTGATCAAAGATGGTCTCTTCTGGATGAGTGCTGCCTTCAAACGGTCCAGTTGTTGGCAGTAGAGTGCCGAATGAGCGTTTGGTCAAAAAGGAGCAGCTCGTAGTAGATGATTCCTTGCCAATCCCACCAAACACACATAGAAAAACCTTCCTGGTTTGGCCACCGCTTCCGCCGGCTCACCGCGTTTCGACCACGACCAATTTCACTTGACATTGTCGTAAGTGATCCACTTTTCATCGCCAGTCACCAAACAGATCGTCGCCTTTGAATGAAGTTAAGTTTGAAGCACTTTTCTTATGTTATCTCTCAGAAGTAAAACATCGTCTATGGTAATCTAGGTATAAATTCGATTGGTTTTAGATCTTTCGGGGCTTTTCTGCAGGTATGTCTGTCACTGTAAGACTCGCTGTAAAACTCAGAGAGTTTAGATCATTGGTCGGCTAAAGCGTGTTGTTTCGATTGCTGTATTTCCGGGCGGCTTTTCTCCATCACAATAAATTCACGCGAGGTTTGTAAGAAAAGAGTACTTAACTTCTTCACTTGTGAGCTTGAAAGGTAGGTGGAAATGTCGGTACGGGAGTTTTGTGTTGAGAACTATCCATTGATGAAGGATTTAGGCTTCCAGACCTTAACAGTGAGCTCCAATATTGTATGACGTATGACCACCAAAGTTTCATTAATATCGAACAAAGCGGAAATGGTTACGCTTCTGGACAGGTGGGCATTGAACTAAGTCAACGAGCGCTGAGCTAGCACCTCAACATGTGTGTTTGCAAGATCCTTCTGGCCGAAGGTGGAAAGTGGAAAGTCAGGGAAGTTCCTTTTCATCCTAAAATCTAAACTCTCGCCCTTAGTGGGAGTTCTGTCAGGGCATTGCTTGTTGAGAGTTCACGCGGTAAAGTTAGGAATTTTTCAGGATCTTCACGGTTTTGATTGTTTTCATTTTCTGATGGGATATCTCTTCCTGAGGCTGAATGTTCTCGGATTGTAGACGTTTACCAACAGGAAGGAATTAACATCAAGAAAATTTCTAGATTTGTGTCTCTGAATTTTTACTCTTTTCGTATCGTCTTATGCGTCCATGTGGGCTCCTCTTTGGACCAATTACTTCTACCTAGCCTAATCTAACCTCAAATTTCTTAAACGATTTTCGGTGAAGCTCCTGTTTCAATAATTTAATCTGATACATTTAATTTTTCCCTTGTTATTAGAAGGGGTTTTCTATCCTAACGATCTAAAGCATGACCCATAGGTCCACCAGCTTATCTTTTCTATTTTGTTGAGGTTCAAATCAGCTCTTGTATGGAATTTTCTAATGCTTCAGTGGATCCTTAAGCCGTCTCTTCTTATATGGACATTTTCTGATTAGTATAGAAGTGTTGGGACTTGAGATCTTGCCTTATGCCTGTTTCTGAAGTCTGTACAAGCTAGGTACCATAATAGTTCAACAGTTTTGCTCCAACGCTGCATATCTATGTACATCGCTTTATTAAGAAATTATATGGATTTACGTGTGTTTACATATATATCTGAAGTGAAGTTGTACTGAATCTAAAAAAAGATCACTTAAATAACAAAACTTCCCTGATTCTCTCCTTCTTTCTCTCTCTAAACAACTTTCCCAAGACGCTCCTCCCTCTTTATTTTTTGCTTACTCTCCTCAAGATTGATTCTTCTCCATGAGATCGGCAATCAGTTCCAAAAGTATAGGCAAATTTTTATGTTCAAAGGAACCAACAGCCCTTTCGAGCTGTTGGCGTGATGGCCGTAAATTCTCGGTGCCACTTTCCTGTGCGAACATCTCTGCTGTATAATGAAAGCCATGCCAATGAAAGTACTCCATAATCAGCTGTTGCATTATCTTCAAGCGCGGATCTTGCCGATTTTCACTCTCCTCAGTGGGGTGTGTGCTACAGCCAGCAGTCAATTTACTAAGATCGGGTAGCGGACGCCCCAGTAAGGTAGTTTGGCCATCACTTTTACCCTTCATCATGGCAACCATTTTGGTCTGCAGCATGCAGCGCACCTCCTGCAACACGCCATCCTGTTCGAATTTTGTTTTAATTGTGGCATACAATTGATTGATGGCCTCTTCCTTGGAGACATAATTCTTTGACATTTTTTCTGTCCACCAAAGCCGTGTTGTTGTTGGCAGCCACCTTCACTGTGCGCTTTTCTTCAATTATTTGACCCCTTGGAATTTTAGAACAGTTGCAATTACTTTTGGAGTTCAGTTTTTGACGGTCACAGCGATTTTGTGCTTTTTATATGGACAAATAAATGAAGTGGTGATAATATAAATACGTGATAAAAGAAATAAAATATAAACACTTTTGACAATTGGCGACAAATTTCGAAGTCAAACTGAAAATGCTGAATTTCAATATAAGAAACAATCGAAAAAAGGGGATTTTCAAATATTTTTGTTTTCTTTACGAAAATTCAGTGTTGTATAAATATTCAGCTGTGAAACTTAAAGTATTTAATTCCTTCATAAGAACGATGAAAATAAATTAAAGTAAACAAATATAATTAAATCAAATTTAATTAATCTAAATTATATTAAATTAAATAAACTAAAATAAAATATAATGAAATAAAATAAAGTAAAATAAAATCAAATAAAATAAAATAAAATAATATAAAATAATATAAAATAAACTTAAATAAAATAAAATAAAATAAAATAAAATAAAATAAAATAAAATAAAATAAAATAAAATAAAATAAAATAAAATAAAATAAAATAAAATAATATAAAATAAAATAAAATAAAATAAAATAAAATAAAATAAAGTAAAATAAAAAAAATAAAAATAAAATAAATAAAATAAAATAAAATAAAATAAAATAAAATAAAATAAAATAAAATAAAATAAAATAAAATAAAATAAAATAAAATAAAATAAAATAAAATAAAATAAAATAAAATAAAATAAAATAAAATAAAATAAAATAAAATAAAATAAAATAAAATAAAATAAAATAAAATAAAACAAAATAAAATAAAATAAAATAAAATAAAATAAAATAAAATAAAATAAAATAAAATAAAATAAAATAAAATAAAATAAAATAAAATAAAATAAAATAAAATAAAATAAAATAAAATAAAATAAAATAAAATAAAATAAAATAAAATAAAACAAAATAAAATAAAATAAAATAAAATAAAATAAAATAAAATAAAATAAAATAAAATAAAATAAAATAAAATAAAATAAAATAAAATAAAATAAAGTAAAGTAAAGTAAAATAAAATAACATTAAAATAGCAAAAATAAAATCAAATAAAATTAAATATAAGGAAATAAAATAAAATAAAATTAAGTAGAAGAAAATAAAATAAAATAAATCAAAATAAAATAAAATAAAATAAAATAAAATAAAATAAAATAAAATAAAATAAAATAAAATAAAGTAAAGTAAAGTAAAATAAAATAACATTAAAATAACAAAAATAAAATCAAATAAAATTAAATATAAGGAAATAAAATAAAATAAAATTAAGTAGAAGAAAATAAAATAAAATAAATCAAAATAAAATAAAATAAAAAATAAAAACAATAAAAATAAAATAAAATAAAATGAAATAAAATAAACCAAAATAAAATAAAATAAAATAAAGTTAAATATGAAAAATAAAATAAATAGATAAAAATAAAAAAAAAATAAACAAAATAAAGAAAAATAAAATGACATAATATAAAATAAAATAATAAAAATTAAAAAAATAATGAAAAATAAAATAATATAAGATAAACTAAAATACATTAAAATTAATGAAAAAAAATAATATAATATAAAACAAAATAAAGCAGAATAAAAAAATTAAATTTATAAATAAGGGAAGTAAATGAGATTAATCAAATTTAGTTTAGTTAAAATAAGATAAATTAATAAAAATTAAAATAAAATATAAAAAGTTAATACAAAATGAAACAAAAAAAATTAAGTAAAATAAAATATATTAAAAAATAAATTAAATCAAAAAAAAAATAATGTCTTGCAACAAATGAATGTGCTTCTCGTACCACATAATTAGCCAAACACATTTCTTTGTACGTTTTACGGCACCGGAGGTTCTTAAATTCGCAGAACAGCTTCGCAGAGTTCACTTATCTTAATTTCGCCAAATTTTTACCTTTCTCTCCGGAAAAAATTGCATAGTGTGGAAAATGATAGTTGTAAGTGAACTTAACAGCAGTAAAATAACAAATTGCAAAAAGAAAATCAATTTTTTTTGCTCCTCCATTGTTGCATTTTCCTTTTATTTAGTGGCCTTCACCGACGGCAACTAAAGCGGCAACATGCAAATCCATTGTGTTGCAACAAGTCTGTTGATTTTACATGCAAACAACATGAAATCTGTATGGATAATGAGACAGACGTACCTACAGTGTGGCGGTGGCATGCAATAATGGCCAAGTGGCATAGATACAATAATAAATTCGTGTTTTTTGTATGTACAATACATATATACAAATGTATTTGAATATGAATGTACATATGTATGTATGTAAATGCCGAAAATCTAAACAAAGGAAAGATTTTTTAGGTTGCCCAAGTGAAAAATGCGCCAGTGTAGGGAGGCAAGTGGTAAGAAGTAAACTGGACAATGTTGAGCTGTGAACACAAAAACAACAACAACAACAAAAAACTAACAAAAGAGAAATGTATGCTCGCGACATATCAGCAAACAACGATCGACAGGTAGCGCCTGTGGCATGAAAATATGTTGCACATCATGGCAATTACATTTATCGCCGCTATTACTTTTGGCATTCGCTTTTTTATTGTTGCTGTTGTTGAAATTTTATTATTGTTAGCTGTTAAGTTGGCTAACGATGCCCGGCGATGATGTTTGGTGAATCGTGATTTCGGTATTAGTGGCGTAAAGGAAAAATTGTGGAGAGCGGAGGGGGGAATGAGCACAACAAAAGAAACAATACAAAATTTTAAATGAATAATATTAAGGTAAATAAGTAAAGTAACATTATAAAAAAAATTATAATAGAAAAAAGACATACTGCAATCAAAATAAAATGAAATAAAACAAATAAATAAAAAAATTAAAATTTAATAAAATAAATTAACAAAATGTAAAATAAAACTTAATTAAAATTTAAAATAAAAAAAAAAACTTAAATTAAAATAAAACAACTAAAAAAATAAATAAATAAATAAAAATTTAATTCAATGAAATTAATGAACAAAATATAAAATAAAACTAAATTAGAATTAAATAAATTTAAATTAAAATAAAACAAATAAGTAAAATAAATTAAAACTAAAATTAGTACAATAAAATAAAACAAAATAAAATTTAATGAAATTTAATTTAATTAAGAAAAATTAAATAAAATCAATTAAAATAAAATAATATAAAATAATATAAATCAACACAAAGTAAAATAAAATTAAATTAAATTAATTAAGATAAATAAAAAATTTATTAAAAAAGCATAATAAAATAAAATAAAATAAAATAAAATAAACTAATATACAATAAAATAAATTAAAATAAAATAAAATGAATTAAAATAAAATGAAATAAAAAAAATTAAATTAAATTAAGTTAAATAAAATAAAATAAAATAAAATAAAATAAAATAAAATAAAATAAAATAAAATAAAATAAAATAAAATAAAATAAAATAAAACAAAATAAAAAAAAATAAAATAAAATAAAATAAAATAAAATATATTAACATAAAATAAAATGAATTAAAATAAAATAAAATAAAATTATATATTTAATTAAATAACAAAAAGCAATAAAATAAAAATAAGTTAAATAAAATACAAACTATTAATTTGATATTAAAATAAATTAAAAAATATAATATAATACTATAAAAAAAATTAAATTTAAATAAATTAAAATGCAAATAAAATATACTTAATTAAAGATATTTATTAGTGTAACCGCGAATTTGTGGCAACTTTTGTGCAACATTACAGTATTTTTTTTATTTTAATTACCTCAAACCAAAAAATCACTGCCCTTTTATTTGCTGCCGCATAGCCTTCAGCGCCACCGTGGCAAGAAAAAAGTGTGTCCACTTCGCGCTTGTCAGTTGACAGCTGTTTTGGTGTAGCGTGCGGCATGCCGTTGTCTGCAAATAGCGGTCATTTACAAGAAACGTGTGGCATGTTGCATGCCACCCAATCGAGGTGCATATATTGAGTGGCAGCTGCGCATGCGCTTTTCACCACAATGCATTGAAGGGCCTGCGACCAAACTAACCAACCAACCAGCCAGCCAACCAGCTGGTGGTCAGAGCTCGTGTGGCACGCAAGCCTCTTCAACTTTAGCGCCCGCCCAGTGCGATTAGACGAGATTGTGCGCAGGCGGACAGCCAGACAAGCGGTACCAGCAACAACACAACACACCAATTGACGGTTGTGATTTTCGTGAACGTTTAGTTAAGTCTCGGCCGTCATAATTATCATGCTTCTATCGCCGCTTGCTGTCACCCACCGTCTCTTCATCGCCGCAACAATAGCTCAGCTGCCTGCGACAAAAGTCAGTCAACGGCGCCCTCAAATAATCAATCGTTTTGCTTTGCATGCGCCACAAACAACATTTTTTATCGTCGAAATTTGCAAGTACAACAGAAAAACAGAAAAAAACGCCGTTGTTGTTGTGGCACCCACAATGGCGCACATTTAATGTGGTGCAACATTTTTTTCCGCTTTGATTTATTGCTGTGAAAACTGTCTTGCGCTTAAACGCTTCTCGAAATGCCACTAAGCTGAGGCGACGGTTTGAAAATTTTTCTGGAGTAGAGTTGAGGTGGTAGCTGGAAGGAGACGCCGCGAGGAGTTACCGCAACCAGCTCCAGTATTGTCCTCCGTGCGAACACCAGCTGGCTCAGTAACTCATACCGAAGCAAATCATTAGCATGCCTCCTTGCTGCGTGTTGCACGTGGGTTGCAACAGCACAGACCGTCTTAACCCACGCACATGCGCTCAGTCGGCGCAGAATTGTGGGTGCGCCCATTTGTTGTAACCGTTGCAACAGTTGTTTGTTCGTCTTCGTCTCCTTTTTCTTCTTACTTGCCTACTTGCTTCCATTGACTGGCTGTCATTTTCCATGTTGAAATTCGCACTCATTGTCATTCAGTGTTGCAAGTTATTGGCAAATCGCTTTGATTGTGTGAAGTGCGCGTGTGAGTGTGTGTGTATTTCGTACTGTACTGCTGACTGCTTGCTCCAGGTGGGAGATTCAAGTTATTTTAATCCCTTGATTGACGCTTGAATATGATTTTTGTAGGGCAACACGTCCGTGAAAGCTAATGGCTTCAAATCCTGTCCTGATCAAGATCCAAAATAATTCAGTTAAGTTCTGCTTTTTTTGAGGCGAAGTGGGTATTGGAAGATCCCCTCTCACTTCTTTCACTGACTTTTGTCGTATGCAGGATTCACAAGATTACGATACCTGGCACTATAACTAGCGTAAATAACAGAGGCTTTCTTTGGTTTGTTGAATGGGAGGTTTGCGAATCTGACCGCAGGTGGCTGCTCTCAAAACATTGACCAGACCAATTGTATTCCCCGGCTTAATCCAAATACGTGTGCAGCTCGTGTATGAGATGGCATCGTGAAACATACTCTCTTGGGCAGAAGGCCGGACATTCACAAAGATGGTGCTCCACCTCCTTCTGTGCAGGCACTGAAAAGTCTGAGGCAGTCGGCAGTGACAACCACAATTACGGCGTCAAACCAAGTCAGTTCGCCTGGCTTCACGTTACCTTTCACATAGGTCAGAATTAGAGCCTTTGAATTTGAATCTACTTCCTTTATTGGGGTGGTCGCGACTATGTTTCTGTGCCCACCTCACATTATACCCATCAGCATAGATATATAGATGAGGTGGCTACAAATGCCAACAGGTGCTTCTTTGAACTGGGTAGGCAATTGAAATGTAAAGTCCTCTCTCGACGAACAAATACCGAACTCCACAAATCGCTCATCCTTCCTGCCTTGCTAAATCGTGCGGAGGCCTATAGGAGAGCAACATCTGATGAGTCGGCGTTAGGCGCTTTCGGTTACCTTGGTTAGGTCATATAGTCCGGATGGCCGATGGAAGCAGAGAAAGACCTCCGCTCCGTTGGAAGGGTCAGGTAGAGAGGGACCTGATTCTACTTGGTATCTCCAATTGGCGCCAAACAACAAAAAGAAGAAAGGAATGGTGCCATGTTGTTAGCTGAACTATCGCAAATCGCGCAAGCGGCCGCTGTTAATGTCACAAAAACCTACTTGCTTCTGTTCTTGTCCCGACCATCCCGCTTCTTGGACGCCGGTGCTGTCAGCCTTTACATCAAGACGCAAATCACAAATTGGAGGAGTAGCTTCGCGGTTACAGAAGTAGGTGGCATACCAACAGAAGGTTTTCGTTTCACGTTCGCAGTGTGCCGAATTCTGATCTAATTTTCAGTTGAGAGACTTAAGTAAATTGTCCTGATATCAAGTGTAACTTCCAGGGCCTTGGAAGGTATAGTTCTCATCCCGCCTGATATAGCAAGTCGACAGAATTTATAGAGGTTCAATGCGGCGCTTCTTCGTTATTGTTGTCCACCGTACTATTGATGCGCTACTGGATTCATCGACTTTGTCCATGCTCCTTTGCGTGGCCACATCGACGCAGATGCATGCCAGACTCAAGAAGAACTTGCAAAAGTATTAGGAGTTGATCAAGCAACCGTTTTCAGACGATTAAAATTATTAGGATTCATCCAGAAGCTTGGAAATTGGGGGTCTTATGAATTAAAGACAAGAGACGTCGAACGTCGATTCTGCATGTCGGAAATGTTGTTTCAACGCCACCAAAAGAAGTAATTTTTGCATCGGATTGTCACTGGCGATGAAAAATGGATTCATTATGATAACCCAAAGCGCAAGAGATCGTACGTGAAGCCCGGCCGACCCATCGACATACACGGCAAAACCGAATATCTATGGTGCCAAGGTTCTGTTATGTATTTGGTGGGACCACAAGGGTGTGCTCTATTATGAGCTATTGAAATCGGGTCAGACGATCAATGGGGACCTCTACCGAAAACAATTGATTCGTTTGAAAAAGGCCATCGCGGAAAAACGACCAGAATATGCGACCAGATACGAATCAATCATTTTTCATCATGACAACGCTCGGCCACATGTTGCAAGGCCAGTTCGAAACTACTTGGAAAATTGTGGGTAGGAAGTTCTACCTCACCCGCCTTATAGCCCTGAAATAGCACCTTCCGATTACCACTTGTTCAGATCAATACAGAATGCCCTCACCGGAGTACGCTTCACTTCAGAACAGGGTATCAGAAATTGGCTAGATTCTTTCTTGACCTCCAAGCCGGCGAAGTTCTTTTGGGATGGGATCCACAAATTGCCAGAAAGGTACTTTGAACATTAAATGTATGACAATTTTTTCACAATAAAGTCTTAATTTTGGAAAAAAAACCACACGAGTTAATGCATACACCTCTGAATTAACTTCTTTAATGCCGGAGCCTTCAAATAAGGCTGACGAAAAGTTAAATCATGAAGAATTCTCTAATGAGTAGTCCACTGAAGAGTCCAGTACATCTAAGGATGTCCTTTCCTCTCCCCCAACTAAAAAACTAGTGTTCACTAGCCCCACGCTAGCTACCACATGAATATGTCTGAAAAGTAGACATCATCTCCACACACTCCCTAAGCTCTGAGTATACTAATTAGATATTAAAATAATCCCCTTCATTAAAATACCAGTGGTTCCACTTAAAAGCGTAGCGTGTGCTTAGTGTAAAGTGACAAAATAATTGCTTTCCATTACACGCAGATACTCACTCAAGTACAAGAATTTAGCTAATGATTAAAGCTTATAAATAATTTACAGGGCGGCGCGATAATAATATATAAAAAAAAGAAAAAAAAATTAAATGAAAAAACCAACTACGCCCACGGGTCATGAAGTGTTTGCACACTTACCGCATTTATCAATTTTCTCTACCACAATTTCTCCAAAAATCACAAAAAAAAAAGAAACAGAAATACAAAGACTCCAAGAAGACATTTTTTTGGCTACTCACTCGCTGCCCTCACTCGTTGTGTTACGAAAAAGACTGTCTATGTCATCTTCAGCGCGCGCACTTCGGTCCGTTTGGACTGTCCTAAGAAGCATGCGGTGGCCTTGTTGCCAATTGCCAAGCCAAAGCAAACCAAACCACGTCAAGACAAGCCAAGCCTCGGTGACGTGTGTCATTTCAATTAGGCACATTTTTACTTTAGTTACGCTCCTCCGTATTGCCCACCACATCATTTTTGCTGTTAACTATCACGCTGTCTATTCGTCATTGCTTTGCCTCCTCTCCCTGTCTTCTTCTTCTTCTGTTAGTTTCTTTTATTTTATTTCTTTTTTGACTTGCTTTAACTAAAACATCCGATTATCGTCGCCTCTTGTTGGCTCTTCAACGCCACCAACCGACTCGCTGTGCTACTCAGAGCAGTACAAAAACATACAGACACATATTGTCCTCGCTTCGCGTACAAGAATTATGTCGCTTTTGCGTGTCGCGAGCTTTTTTTCAACCTCCACACACAGCTTTGCTTGATATGCTCATTCAACTGCTGCTGCTGCTGTTGCTGCTGCTGCTTCGCTCCGCCTTAGGCGATTAATTTGCGCTGTCCGGTGAACATTTACAGAAACTAAGTATGTTTGTTTGTATGCACGTCCATCGGTCGGCTCATCGTGTCTCTGTCGTTCAACGCCGCCTTGGCAAGACCATTTAACGTGATTATTTCCGAAGATTAATTGGTCGCGGCCCGGAGTGACAGGTCTCGCGGATAGTTGCAGATTAAATGGTAGGATGAGCCAAACAAAAAACAAAAAAAAAAAAACAAAAAAAATTGATAAAAAGAAAAGAACGAAAGCAAAAACTAACAACCTCATTTTGAGTAGGCAACATTAAGCAGTGATTAAAATTGAAATTTCATGGACGCGAGTGGACGCTTAGTTCCAAATGCAAAAGTAAATGGCAAATCTACACTATGTAATTAGTACTTGTGGTGGTAGAGAGTAACGTGAATGATCCAGGAAACGAGGAGTGTCAGATCGCAGGATTATAGGTCTTTGGATTCCACATCGACGTCTCTTAAGTATCCCGAGCTATCTTACGTGTTTGGGGATTTGATCCTTTTGCCTGTGTTAAGCAAAGCTTTGGCTGAGAATGCCATCATAGTTGGAGTTTGAGTCAAATAGAGAGGTCTTTATGTCTGAAACTCCTAAATTAATATCGCTTTTTAGGCTCTCATCTTCCATCTTCCCGAATATTTTCTATTTCTTCACAGCGGTGAGCTCAAGGAATCTTTGTTAACTCTTCTTATCACCTAGAAACAAAAGGTGCTTCCAGAACTTCACTCAGCCCAAGCGATGTTGTTGACAATATAAAATAGAAACGGCATTGGACCATTCGGAACTACTCAGCACTATTCTAGACGCCTTTATCTAATTTTCATGATATTTCCACAGTCTGACATCTCACAACAACTTTTTCGATGCAGTACCCGCTGGTGGAAGAAGAGAGAAGAGGAAGATCTCTACTCCGTTGGAAAGACTAGATAGAGAAGGACCTGTCTGTACTTGGTATCGCCAATTGGCCCCAAACAGCGAAAAGAAAATGTGAATGGCGCAATGTTATTAATTCCGCTATAACCGCCAAAGCGGTGCCTATGCCAGGAAAGAAGAAGAAGAAGAACAGCTGGAAGCATTCGATCTGAAAGCAAACCACTTAAATTAGCAGACCATTGAATGAAAATCGTCCTTATCAGTAGTTAAAAAGTGGAATAAATTCAAATAAGATCTAAGTCACCTCACCTCCTGGAATACGTAAATAACAAAGCCACTTCCCCAATCGGGAATAATACCAAATGTCAGTGGAAGGCGGCAAAGGAGTAGTCAGCTCCTTGCGGGTGTAACGAATTCAATGATTCTTTATGACTCCACGGAATTTAGCTCCTCGAAGTAGATTCATACACCTAAGGTACTTAATAAACTTTCCGGCGATGTGTTATCAGAAGAAGCATCGCAGGGCTATTCTCTCTGAATATCTCTCCACGTGAGAAAGCTAAAATTACTGAGAGTAAAACGAGGAAAGTGAACCAAAACCGCGGTAAGAAAACGATCAATACAACAATTACAAATTAAAAAGAGTAATAATGAGAAGAGGAAATGGAAATCTAGGGGTGTCGCCAGATGAAAATTATATAGAAGTGGTCTTCTTCTACACTCAAATCCTCTGCGTTCACAATTGCTTTAAAAACTTTACGGTTTCGGTCCCCGTAAAGTGAAGTTTATGAATCAGCAATCGTATAAGATGCCGTGGCGGCGAAGACTGAATGAGGCTCTTTAACATAGCGCTGGACACGTTAGGGCAACGTGTGATGAATGAAACGAAAGTTTGAAGTCAAGCTGTCACTCCAACAGAATCCGAGACTTACACGGGAGCCAGCAGCAACGGTCAGCGTACCAACGAAGAAAACCATTGGTAACTTACGTAGTTATTATAAATGCGAAGAATACTGAAACCGTAACGGTTGAAGCACTATAGTGGCGGGCGATATCGACGTAGACCTTCAACGGTCCTCTGACGACAAACAACACTATTACCAAAGGATACCAGCTCGAGTTCGATTGTTTAAGTGTATTGAAGTCTCGTAGTCTCTCGAAGTCCCATAAATATCCAAAATTAAAGGAAATTTATTTCTGATGTATTTCTGACGTGAAATCTCTTCATAAAAACCCATCGGTCATTCGAAGGCGGCTTAAAATGGTCCCTTTACAGTCCCACACCAGAGAAATTTTGAAAAAACATTGCAAATTTACGGTGTGTCGGTTCTATAATCCCTGACCTGAACCAGAATAAACATTTGCATGAGGAGAGGCTCTGATACATCCTACCTCCAAAAAGTGTTGAAATGGATCTGCTCATTTCTCAAGAAAGGTTGTGATGACGTCCCACTTCCCTGGCTTTACTTGATTCTGGACAACGGAGGCCGAGTAAAGTAAATAAAGAACCCGGCATATCACAAGCCCGCCACGGTGATAATTCAAAGCTTGGAATATTATATAGGGAAGTGTACCAACAAAGAGACACTTTTCATAACAACAAAACAGGCTTGGTTCAAGTATTATTAAATAAGTACGGGTTTGTAATATTATACTTCCTCTGTTTCCGTCAAGCCTTTCGATGACGACTAGATGTCAAGGCAGTCTTCACAAAAGGCTTTGGCACTACTTAAACTCGAATTAATTGGAACTTATACCTGGATGTACCAACAGATCTAAATTCCTTTTTAGAAGTAAGGTTTTCAGGCCATAATTTTTCCGAAGTAGGGGCTTTTTGGCATCTATTACTTGATTGATACTGAGTTTAGTTTGCCTCGCGCCGCGCTTCGTCTTGTATTCGGTCGACGTAAGCTACCAGAAGAGTCGGTAATTCTAGATTGGTTTCGCAACACGTTTACTCTAGTACATAATGTGCTTACTGGGAGACGCTGTAAAGTGCGCAGCGAAGGTACTATTGCTGCTGTGAAGCAGAGTATCGAAAACGATCCGATTGGGTCTATGCGCAATTGGAGCTGTGCTCATACACTTTATGGAAGATTTTGCAGAAAGGTCTTAGTTTGCGTCCTTACAAAAGCCACCTCGTGCAAAAATTGAAGTCGAACCACCACCAAACGCGCCGCACGTTTCGGTGAATGCGTCAGAACGAGTTGACCATCGGAGTGATGATAATAACATCCTCAAAGAGTCACTGTTTTGGACACTATTCTATGGTCAAAGCGAGTCATTGGTCCATATCTGTTCAAAAATTAAGAAGGTCATAATGGCACAGTCAAAGTGAGGAACACTTCAGACCCGTGATTAATGACTTTTTCGTGCCTGAGTTGGAGGATATGGACGCGGACGACCTTTGGTGCCAACATGGTGGCGCTAAATACAAAACAGCCAACGAAACAGTCAAGTTATTGAAGGGAACCTTCAGTGAGCGTATTATCTCGCACCGTCGGTCTATGAGGTGGCCTCCAAGATGATTTCATTTAACACCGCTGAACTATTTTCTTGGGATTATGAGAAACCCGAGACGATTGAAACCTTGGAAGAGAAGATTCGGTTCAATATGGCTAACTTACGGCTCTCAGAGCTGGACGCGGCGGTCACTTGCCTTCCTAAACTCATTTTTCAAGCAAAAAAAAACAGTCAAATTGAGAACCACATGTTTAAGAAAAAAGACTTTAATCTGTGGCAGCCCCTGTGGCCTAACATAACCTATAAGCGGACTAATTGCTGAGCTCTCACCAAACCTCAAGTGTGCAAGAAAAAAATCAATGCGAAAATATGAGCTCATTGGAACCAAAACCATTGACTTGAAAATAACGAAAAAAAAATATTAAAAATAGAATTAAATTGAGAAAGCAAAAAATGGGGGAAAGATTCCAAAAAAATTAAAAACATTTTCTACAGCACACTGACCTCCCATGGCCTAATGAAATGAATTTTTATGCACTAAAATAACAATAAAAAATAACTAAAAAAAATTCTCCATTATAATTTTGACTAAAAACACCTGAATAGTCAAACTTGCAACATGCACAATTTTCCTTTAATTTCTTAAAACTGCCACACATACAGCCGCGGGCAGTGAAGGCCAAACCGATAATTGGCAAAACGGTTAATTTCACAATAAAAAAGCAAAAAAAAAAAATGCAAAAACAAAATGTGAAAAGCAGCTTTGAATGGCTAAACTTTTAAATGCCTGCAGTGGTAATCTGGTTTTAAAAATCAGTTGCAAATTACTTTGCAGCAGGCAAATCGTATAAACATACATACATATGTTTTATATATATTTGTATATATGTAGAGCACACATTTTCTATATACCTATGTATGTATGTAAATTGGCATTTATGCGAAATTACTTGCGCGCACATTACATGCCACATACTCGTATGTATGTATGTATGTATGTATGTTGGTATGCATAAATTGCCTAGATATTTTGGCCGCAACTTTCATTAAAGTCATCACCGGGCGCTCCGACTGCCGGGCAGGCGGCTTTCGTTGTAGTATGCCTCATGTGGCAGGGTGGTCATGCCGGTAAACGCCCCATTTACGCTGCCGATAGGCTAATCCATATTGCTATTGTTGTTGTTGATGGTTGTTGTTGTTGTTGTTATTATTGCTTTTGCTGGCTGTTGGGTGTTGTTGTTGTTGTTGTTGTTGTTGCTGTTGTTGTTGTTGTTGTTGTTGTTGTTGTTGTTGTCGTTGTTGCTTTTGTTGGCTGTGTAAATAAACAAGCGCAATGCAAACAAATGAACTTGCCGCAATTGCATGCAATTTACCGCTATAATTGCCACAAAATACACAAATCGTTTGATGCCGCATGGCGTGGCACGGTGCGGTGCGGTGCGACGGTGGTATACAAATCTCAAGTTTCAATTTGTTGTCGATAATGAAGCAACTTGCAACAATCGCCGCTTGCTGCCGCTGCTAAATTATTGAGCGCCATGGCATGGCATACAATTGCTACAAAAACAGCAACAACAATTGCAGCTTAGCCCATTGATTGTGGCAACTTCAATTGGTCATTAAAATTTTCTTTACTCTCTACTGCTGCTGTACGAATGTTGCAAATTAAAATATGCCACAGTGGCATGCAACAGCGCATATGACGGGCGCGCAGGCGGTGCAATTATTATTGGCAACTTTTGGTGGCGAAAAGAAGAAAAAAAGAGCAACAAAATTATTTTCGGGAAATTATTTGATTTGCCCTCTTCGTATTTACCATATGAGTGTATGTGGGTGGTGTTGCAAGTTGCACAGGTAAAATATGACTGCATATGCGCTTAATTGGTGTTTTGTGGCACAGTTGAGGTGCTGCGCTAAATTGTGAACATTTTACGCAGTATATATTTCTACTTGCCACAAGTGCTTTTGTGGCAAGGTGGCAAGTATTTGGTAAGTTGCCACAATCAAGCAGTAAAGCAGGCAGCAGAGGCATAAATCATATGCTTATACATACATAGCTATATACTTCTAACTTGTTAACTGACAAATAAGCGGCTGATAGGCCAACAATAACAACACTTATGGCAACAACTTTGACTTTACTGTTAACCAAACAGATTTTGCTTATCAGCGACCATATGTATATGCAATCACACCTTGGTTGCTTAACAAAATATCAACACGCGTGTGTGGCATTGTTGCATGTGCTTATGTTGCAAGTACACCAACGCGCTTTTGTTGCACTCGTAAGTTGCCAAACAATGCAATTTCACTGTTAGTTTAACTCCAGCGACAAATTTACGCCACAACGCGTCGTTGACACCGAATAACAAGACAACAGCAACAACAACGAAACGCCAATTTGAAGTGCAATCATGCAACGCTGCGACGCAACCGCAACTCAGGTGATTTAGTCGCACAATAGGGCAGATGCGTGTTGCACTTTCGTTGTTGTTTTTGTTGGTTGCAAGTAAACTTATGCCAGTGCTTTGGCTACAAGTTGCAACCACGCAACACTTAACTTAAGCTACATGCCATTTGGTGACCACAAAGCAAACTACGCACTGCGATAACAGTGCAACAACAACCAGCGAAACAACAACAAGAACAACCAGCAAAGCAGTTTACAATTTGACTGCTTGTGGCAAGTATGTACATACATACATACATACATAACTAGTGCAAGTCTTATTGTTGCAAATACAATGTTGCGTGTAGGCTAACCATTTGTGGCAGGAGTGGCAGCGCCAACAACAAATATACAAAAATGTTGCAACAATCTTTTGTGGCACATAAGAAGTGGGTAGTTTAGCGAAATTTGCATGTGCAACACGGCTACACTTGATAGCGGCCGCAAACTGTTGGCGGTGCGCAGGTAGCGTGCGTGTGTGTGTGTGCGTGTGTGTGTCTGTACGCGCGGAAATTGTGATTGCAAGCAACGGAGAGTTGCAACTGTAGCTGTCAAGTCGTCTTTTACCTTGCTTGCAACAACAGCACACCACATAAGAGACGCATGTGGCACGTTTGCGTGTGCCTTTTAACACTTGCGTGATGTGTTGCTTTTGTTATTGTTGTTGTTGCTATTTTGTTTGTTTTCCTACACATCGCTCATAATTCAATGTCAGCGTTGGAAAAATTACATTTATTGTTGTTTTCTACATAAGCATATTCATAGCCTTGGCTGGTGGTGCAAACGCAGGGTTTTTGCTTTGATTAATGGAAATATAAAATGCAGAATATGAAATTAGACATTTGAGCTGAGAAATTGCGCGTGACAGTTAAAACATTAGAAACAGTTATTCATACATATGTAGCTCTGGCAGTGGTAGATAGAGAGGGAGAAAGGGAAAAGGTAAAAGAGAGGGAGAAAAATAGAGAGAGATCACGAAAAAGAGAGAGATGTAGATGGAGAGAGAGAGAAATAGGAGGGTAGAGTGTCAGAATCCAACTTATTTTCGAATTGACGAACGCAAACTTCCAATTCATAGCAATATCCGATGGTTGGGCAGTATTGATTCGTTCAAAATAGAAAAAGTTGTTCATAATATTACTCTTTTACTCTTTCTCTCCCCCTCTCTTTCTCTCCCCTCTCTCACTCTCTCTCCATCTCTCTCCCCCTCTCTCTCCATCTCTCCCCCGCTCTCTCTCCCCCTTTCTCTCTCCATCTCTACCCCGCTTTCTTTCCCTCTCTTTCTTTGTCTCCCTCTCCCTCCCTCTTTTTCTCCCTTTCTCTCTGCCTCTCTTCCTCTCTCTCTCTCTTTCTCTATCCATCTATCTCACTCCTGTTTATAATATAACTCTTTCACTCTCTCTCTCCCTCTCTCTCTCTCACTCCCTTTTGCCCTCTGCCTCTCCCCATCCATCTGTCTCACTCCTGTTCATAATATAACTCTTTCACTCTCCCTTTCTCTCTCCCTTTCTCTCTCCCTCCCTCCCTCTCCCTCTCTCTCTCCCTCTCTCTCTCTCTCTCTCTCTCTCTCTTTCCATCTCTCCCCCGCTCTCTCTCCCTCTCTTCCCTCACTCTATCTCCCTCTCTCTCCTCTTTTCTCCCCCCCTCTCTATCTCTCTCTCTCTTTCTTTCACTCTCTCTCCATCTCTCTCTTTCGCCCAGTCCTCTTCATTTTGTTTTATTCATCTCATTTAGTTGGGAAGCCGGCAACACAATCTTTGCAAGAGAGTTAAATATATTAAAAGATATACCGACCAGAGAAGCGATTGATCCCTTACGTACGATTAACCTCTAAACTAGTTGGAACCCTCATAAACTAACCACGGAGATCTACTCTCCCGCCAAAAAGACTGTGATGCTGTGCTGCTTCGGGTTCGAGTACTCAAACATATATTTGAGTACTCGAACCCGAACAAGAACTTTCCAATTATTTGCAAGCAAATCGGGCTTATTTTTTTATGTTAAGTGGTAAATTCATAGAAATTTTTTCGAGTAAGATTGTAAATTTATGTATAGACGCATTGTTTAAATCATTACCTTCGCTAACCACAGTAAACTGATATTCTAAAGTGCCTACATTCCTTACAACAGAGGACAACAATGATGCCACATATGTTAAACCATCAAATCACATTTAAAACTCATCCATTTGGAAGTCAAACATACCCCTGCACGTCAACAAACTCTCAGCCAAAAGCAGACATTGAAAAATGATGCAAACTGTTAAAGTCAACTGCTTTGAGACGAGTCAGCCCAGCAGGTGAAAATGACAAATAGTTTTGCGAAAAATGGCAAAAAAAATATGGCAAAAAGGTGTGGCCACATTTGTAGTGATTTTGACAATATGATGACATAGTTGTAGCAAAGTTAAAACAATATTTTTTAAATGCAAAACGGAAAGAAAGATAAATGATCTTACAAAAGAAACGCCTACGAAGACAGAAAGGATATTCTACAACTTGAGTAAATGATTACTGAACTATTCGGGTTATAGTTTCGTAGAAATTCAGGGACCAGTTGAAGTTCTAAGAACACAATCAATTGAAAGAGAATTTAATTACTTTTCTATTGCCTTCTAAATGAAATAAGCAACGTTAAGAAGGGATGATCTTGAAACAAAACTGTTTGATAATACTAAATATAAAATTTATATAATTAAAATGTTTAAAAATTATGAAAGATTTCATCAGCTTTTCCTCTTAACCACTAGCGGTGAACAAAAATAATGTTTTTTTGCAACTTATGTGCGTCGCATGTCAAGCAACAAGACTAACTGACGACTACCTGTCACTGATAGTAAAAAGAAATTGATAGACAACTATGCAAATGAGTTAAAAGTTGGTGGCGCCACCGATAAACCAACGACATTTGATTAGTAAAAGATGTTGTAAGACAAATAAAATGTTTGCTAATAAAACTAGGTAAATAAAAGTGAAAAAAAGATAAAAACGCGAAAGATTGTTTCACAACCCGGTGACTAACGACTACCTACGCTGGTATCCGATTGATGTCACCGGCTTGCTTTCTTCAACAAACGACTAACGCTTTAATCAACTGTCACTCAACTGTCTAATCAATGGTTTGTCTTCCGATCAACTTTGCGGTACAGTGAAATGTACGAGGTGAGGTTGCAAAGTTTGTGGAATGAAAATAAGATCGCTTTCTAGGTAGTCTCCTTTAATTTGAATAAATTTAAGGTAATTCCTCGTATATGCAATTCTAGTCATAAACCGCATCACTACCAACCAACATCGATCGTAGCGCATGTAGCGCGGTAGAAGTCTACCAAGCATTACAAGCATACTTCTTACTGTCCACCGAAGCTTTAATGGACTGAACTATTAATCGATTATAGATTTCATAGTTTTGCCTTCAAGTTCTCTTTATACGTTTAGCATATGAAATCGATACATGTCAAATCGAACCGCTGATAATGCGCTGTTCATTGCATTTTGTTCAAGCTGGGATTGTGATTATAAACACACCGTTTAATTTGTTGGGTGGCAATATATCAACTTCGAAACTGATGAGTTAAATCAGCAAATCAAATTTTTTAAGCAATATTCTTACGGCTATATATTTTTATAAAAAATATCCCACTTCTGATTTCATATATTCGTTGCACTTTTCTTTTTCAGTTTTCTAAATAATGCTGGTAACTAAAATTCTTAATCCTATTTATTTTTTCAAATTTTATTCCACTTCTGAATTTATAGAGTTGTTGTCGCACACTTCTAGCATATTCCTTGTTTTGTTGAGAAAACTTTATTTACTATGCTTTATTCAGAAAATGAACTTAAGCTTTCGGCAAAATGGTGTTAAATTCATATATAACATAAACTGCAATGTTTGTCCTAGGAAAAAATAAACTACGAAAGGGAGAACAATTTTATTTATTATTTTATATACAAAAATAATAATATTAAAAATTACCTTTTTCGGTCTCAGCACAGCAGTAGTTACGATAAATTAGTTTATGATTTCAGAATATGTATCCTATACTCTACTCTTTTCGATCACTTCGGCCTAAAGATATGTCTTTTAATGCCAAAAAATCGCTAACCAAGTTTGTTCGACCATCAACCAGTTGCAGTGTAGCAGGCACTAGCTTCCATTTTTACACAATTGCTATAGTGTCCGACAAATATGAGCTTGGAAATTCTTTGTAACAGCATCATAAATCCCTCAGCTAACTTTGGTCTGAGAAATTTATCTGAAAATTATCTTTTAAAAATAAAAATTAACATTCATTTTAATACCGATTTCTAGTTTTTGTTTGTAGCTTATTTTCCGACGGTCAAACTAATTATTTAAATAAATATCCGCACATTAAAGGTTTTAAAGAGCTACATTAAATTGTGGCGAAAAATGTGTTCACTTAATTTATGTCCTTTTTGAAACAAATACTTTGCTCCTTCATAAACAAGTTGCAGCAAATGTTGCCAAACATCAAAAATATCAAATGTCTGTCGTTTGGCAATGTTTGAACATCCCCTTCTCCTCCTTATACCTCAAAAAAAACCAAACACTTGTTTATTTATACCTTTGTCTGCCTCTTTGTTGTAATACATTTTTTTTGTTTTTTTTTTTTTTGTAATTAATGGCGAACACAACGCACTTTTGTCACATTTCAAATGAAACTCATGTTTATGGCATCGTGTTGCATATTTTACAACAACAAAAACACTACAAAAAACACGTTGTTGCGTATTAATTTGTGTCATCATTTTGGTGTACAGTAAATGTGTTAAATGTTAAAGTGTATGAATGGCAATGAATAACAAATACATTGACATTTTAGAAAACACAATATTTGTATGTAGATACATATATATGTAAGCCTTACCTGCCATTGCCTTTTGACATTTGCATTTGCAAAAGTAACAAGCTCACACTAATAAGTGGGCGTTGCTGTGACACCCATTGCCTATCACTTGCACCCAGACAACCTGTCTGAGAGTTAATACATTTGCAATTTTGCATACAGTGTGCATACACATACTACTTTCATTGTCAATGTGTTTGTATACTTTGACCGGCAGGTAAAATGTGAATTTCCACGCATTTCCACTTGCCCTTTTTCCCAACCGTTAAATTGCATTCATATGCATATATTTATGCATACAAGTGTGCTTTTACACATGTCCGAGCCTTACACAGGCATACAAATCAACATACATACATATGTAGGTATGTATGGTACATATATTCCCCTGTGGTGCAACTTAATTAATAAGCAGATGCACTGTGACAGGGCATGTAAGCGTCAGCGGGTGTTTGTATTCATTACACACAACAAAGCATGCCTGTCCATCCAAATAATACATTTATGCACTGATATTTACAAACATACATGTGTGTATTAAAATGTGCGGGTATGAATTTGTGGCCTATGTTGACACGACTATTGTGTGCTATTAAAAACCTGATCAAAGGTCATTAAATTTGCATTTGCGTTCATAAATAGCGGCAGGGATTTTTCTAATGTGAGTGACCCCTGTGCTGTGTAAGTGATTGTATGTAGTTTGTTGCATGTAAATAAAGAATAAAATATGTATATACATACATATATTCTAAGCTTTTACGAGTTAAAAATATATTAAAATATTATTAAATATTATTATTATCAAAATATTTTATATTATAATATATAAAAAATAAATAAAAAAATTTTAAGTAACAACCAATATAATAAGTAGCATAAAAAATATTATACTTACAAATAATTTCTATGCGAAATTCGTTCTTCACATTTATTTTGTTCTTTTAAAGAATTTAATGACAATTCGAAAACCAACACAGTCACACACATTCACTTCACTTCTAAACAAGAGCAAATATTGCACTCGGTTATTATTTTAACAGATTTTCTGTTAAGTTAACATTGTCTGCCATATAGTTTACATTGTGAGTAAACAACAGCGATTCGCTATATTTAACATCGAACGATCCCACACACACGACTGTTAACGACTGCTTGATATTTTCTACTGACATTGTTCACTTGAGAACCTGGTAAAATCACTATTTAATAACAAAAATTTTAAATACGACTAAGCAAAACTGATATTCTCATTATTTTATTACTACTATATTAATTTTGAATTTAATTTTCCACTTGATTTAAATAGATTACACTTTTGACTACTGAGCAGCAGTCGTGGTTTTCTTTGCAAAATAGAAACTAGCGAGTAAAAAAACTAGTGACAAGCGGAAGTGCAAATGCATTTCGTAGGAGTTCATTTTTATGAAACCGAATACTTGCTAGTGAGTACTCGTATTTATATGTACATATTATTATAATGTTTTTTTTATTTATTAACATTTAAATTGTTTGATATTTAACTGATATGAATGAATTATTTTATTTTACGAGAAATTATTTTTATGGTATATCAGTGAATTATTTGAATAAAAAATTCATTAATAAATATGATTATTTTTTTATCACTTTACCCAAAAAAAATAAAACGAATTAATAAGTTTTTGTTAACAAAAGTACGGAAGTGGGCATATAACATAGGAAGACTTTTTTCGTAGAACTCTACACCTTCTAAATATTCAAACAACTTCGGTCTGCTAACAAAAAACGTTTTTTTTTTCATTGTATTTATTTGAAGCCATATCCTTTAGCTTAGTTTTAAATTCTGCGGAAAAAGTTAACAAAACTTTATCTTGCCTTTAAAAATTAGTAGACTCAGTAACTCATCAATAACAATGTAATATATTTAATTTCGGTACTCTTTAGAAAGCGTTATTTTAATATTAAAATATATTTTTATTTATGAATAAAATTGAAAAAATCAGATATTTCAGATTCAATTTTTAAAAATGAATTAATTAATATTAATTCTCTTTTTAATGTTAATTACTTAATTGTTTGATGTTTAAAAAATTAGTACGTTCATATATGTTATAGTACAATTGCAGCGCTGCTTCCGCTTTTGTCTCTGCTACCTCTTTCGGAAGTTTCCGCTGCCTGCTGTACACGAGTACGACACCGATTTGTTAATCGCTGGAGATATTCTTTAATTTTCCATGTAATATTGCTTTTTATATAATAATTAAACTTTATAATAGTTTTAAAAATAACTAAATAATGAAGTTAAATAAAAATTTAAGTGCAATCAATGTTATTTGTTGTTTATTAAGCATATAAAAAGATCTTGCGTATGCTCGTGCATTGTCAAACGAACGAAGCAATTGCTGTAAATGTTAACAGACATGTTAACATATACATGTATTAACAGTGATATTAGTTATTATTACCAGTAGCTGTAATATTATATGTATATGAATACACATAATTAATATATATATAATCAACATAAATTTGTGCATCAGTTTTGCAAATAGCTGGTTTGTGAAGAAAAAGATCATGCGTTCACTCGTATATTGCTAAACGAACTAAGTAAACGCTGTGAATGTTAACAGACTGTTGTGCGTATTGAGTATTGGCAGAGTTATTGGTAATGTAAGTATAGCAGCGCCTGTAATTCAACAAGATTATTATTTATATATGTTATTGTAAATATTAAGAAACAATAAAAATTATGTGCATCAGTTTTGCAAACAGTCAGATAGTGAAGAAAAAAATCTTACGTGTGCTCGTGCATTGTCAAACGAACGAAGTAATTGCTGTAAATGTAAACAGACGGTCTGTTAACATACACGTGCATAGACAGAGTATACCAGCGTCTGTAATTCAACAAGAATATTATTTATTGTAAATTTTTAAAATGAATGTAAAATTTGTGTTTTATTTTTAAAGAGAGTAAAATTTTGATATAGAAATGTGTGTTTCGTTTAAATTTCGGTTAAAATTGAGGGATATAATAAGCAAAAAGATTGTGGAAAATACGAGTACAAGCGAATGATTGCAACAGAAAATGTTACGAACATTATCATTTTCATAACATTTGCTGATTGCTTTGCAAGAGGCTGTAAGTGATTTATTTGATTTATTGTGCACTAAGATTCGTGTAAAATGGCAAAAAATTAGTACAAAGTGCCAATTATATGATTATATACTCGTATATATAATATTTAAAAATAAAAATCGTTTGAAAGAAAAATCATAAATTAGTGTAGAATGCTCTAAAAGTAAAGAAATGGTTGTGTCGAAACAAATTTTTGTAAAAAAAACTGCAAAAAAATGTTAAATGTCCAAGAAATAAACTGACATTAAATATTAACATTTCTTGCTCAATTCCGCTTCATTTTTCGGGCGTTTTCTAAATATTTAGGGTTTCATTAGAAATAAATTCCACTATCTTACACGCATAAATTATGCTTAAATTATGTTCTTAATGGTAGAGTTCTCATGACTTTTTATGATAATCGACTAATTATAAAAATCTACATACCTTGAATAGGAACATAAATAATTTCTAAATACAATCACTACAAGTTCTTTAGTTCTTGTACTTTGTATGCTGTGACTATAGTGAGAAAGTGAGTGAAACCTTATTAAAAGTTGGCATGTTTTGTTGCACGTGCATTGCGTGCTTTCTTAACTGCCACCAAATCAACAACAAGAGTGTGGTGAAGTGTGGGTAAAATTTTACTAGAAAAATATATATATAAATCTACATATGTGTGCCTGTATATATTTCTCTTGGCAACATTTAAACCGTCTGCTTGCTTTTATCTAGTGGCTTACATAGTTTCTTTCATATTTCAATATAATTATGATCACTACCAGAGCTGAGAAAAACATAAACTTTTATATCTTAACCGCATTTTCGATTAGATTTACCCTCACCACCCCCAGCAAGACAACTCTACCATTACCTTTATCAAACTCACACTCACTCAGCGTTCACGAATTCATTAGATAAATGCGTGCAACATAGCAAACGTCAGCAGCGACATGACAGGATACTCAATGTTGCACGTAGTGTGATCACATGCGCATATAAACAAACAAACATAACTACATATGTACATACATATATGCATATTTTACTTGAATTTTGTATGTATTAAAATGCGTGTTCCGCCAATGCGTGCCCCAGCTTTAGCTACCGGTTGCAATAACAAATTTCTAGTTACTAAGTTTATTAGCAGCAACAACAACAACAACAACAACAATAATAATAATAGCATCAAATATGCCACAAAGCAATATAATTGCCGCAGCACCACTCAAATATATGTACATACACACACACACACACAATTACACATTGCCTCATGCGGTAGCATTTTGGTTTGCCCCAAATTGTGGCAAATGCCTGAGCATACATTTATGTACAATATGTACGGGTATATGTACATACATGTGTTGTAGTACGTATTATGCGGCACGTCGCTAAAATCCTTCGATAATTATTTATCCGCAAAACATGTTCAAACAGTGTTGGGGCCACACGTACTCACTTGCAACAGCGGAAAATTATAGTGTGCACACAACATCGCTGACAGATGAACGTTGACTGTAAATATGTTTATTCGCAGGTGGTGTGTATGCCCATAGTGATCAGGTGTGCATTGAATGCTGTGAGCTGTTGTTAACGGCTACTACATATATACGTGTACATACATACAAATCTACCCAAAAATCGGTAGTCGTGTTGCTGGCGCTAAAGTTGTTTCTCTTGTTGTTGGTTTTCACCGCGTGACAGCGCGTGCATGTGTGTGTGTGTGTTCTGCCTAAATGTGGCACGTACACGCGCAGTGGCTCACGACTTACAACGTTTTGTGGCATACATAAATATGGGATTGAGCTTTATCTGTCGGGCTATTTGCGTAGCGAGTTTTCCGCTAACTAATCCAGCGTACACCAGCTGGAAATTGTTAGTTCTATTGTGCTGATAGAAAGAGAGAGAGAGAGAGAGAGAGAGAGAGGGAGAGAGAGAGAACTATTTAATGCAAATAAAAAACCTGGGAAAAATAATGAAGCACGAAACTTTTACGTGGAATGGTGCCTAGAAGCTGGACTCACTAATTCGCAGGAAAGTAAGTTTCTGATGTTCTGAGTTGCACAGAAACCACCGTTTCGAAAGCAAACTGCCAGTGCACTAATCTATTCCAGGCAGGAACTCCCGCAAATGCTCCACGATATCATTCGAGCTTTTTTTGGTCTTCCGTCTTTGGAGATCACCGCGTAAATTATCCCCGTAGAGGTTCTGGGCATCCTGAGTTACGTTGAATATTCAATTCCTCTAAATTTATCCACTCGTGATGGAGTATTTTCTATTCATCTTTGTGAATCTATTCTGAACCACTCTCAAATCAACTCATCATCACAAAATTAAGTCGTAAATCAGCCTTTAGATGCCCCGAAAAGTCATTGGGAACGTTCGCAGAGTTGTCGTAGAGCTCCTCAAAAGTTATCGAGTATTTGTGGGCAGCAGACGGGTCCAACGAATTCTGATGTGCTTAAAAATTTCAATCTCATGCACCAGACTGAACCCTGGCATACTGTGTACGAATTTATATTTGATTTCTATGTTGCGGGCTTACAGAAGCTTTAAATGATATCTTGATCTCATATTCAACGGCTTTTGAAATAGAGCAGGAAATGGAGCAATTCATCATACAGATTTTAACCTGTGCTGTCTTTGCTATAGCTTAACCCCGCTGGGGCACTGCGAATTGTGAACTGAGCTAGATCAAGGGGTCAAAGGATATTTTTAGAGTATAAAGAAGTCTCTCTAACATCGTGACAAAGTAGGAAGCAATGGTAGTCTTACCATGGCGAAGAGGATGTACATAATAGATTTCCTTTCGTTTATAATTAGTCACTACCACTCGAAGCAGGTAGATCGAGCAATGCGAACCCACTAAATAATGAAGAGGAAACCAATATAGAAGATTTAGATTCATTACTGACAAAACGCTTAGCCATAATTCCGATCTTGTGCTATAGGAGAAAGTGGGAATGTGCTTGCTTTCACTGAGAAAGCAGTCGAGGTTTTAGCATATTGAGGGAGGGGAAATTAGAAGTCTAGGAAGTCTAGAAAGTCTGAGGGAAGGCTTATTTTAAACGAGAGCTACCTTAATGATGAAGGAAGTATGGTCTTTTGAAGTTCTCAGAGAGAGAAGGGTGCACTCGCTTTCCGTATATGAAACCATTGTTTGAGGGGTAAAAGATGGTAAATTAATATCACATCAGATAGAACAGGAGACTGACTACCCTTAGGGAAAAATATGCACCCTCAGATGCACCCAGAAAGAGTTGAGACTCAAACGCATTTAGGCCTGCGAGCTCATTGTGATACCAATGGTGCGCCTGTAAAGCAGGTCCGTCTCACCTTCCTGGATACTCACATCACTGAGCGCCTATATGAAACGCACAAAGCACTCGAAATAAAAATTTCCAAGGAAGCGATGTGAGGCCGCACTGTTCTACTGACTCCCACTCGCCTACGTCCATGCAGCTACGACCGAGAGTCCCCATCATACATAGTCCGGCTATTATGACGGTTATAATACTAATTGGCATGAGGTTTAAAGGGGGTGTTCTTTTCTTCTTCTTCTCTTCTATCAATGACTATGGATGTCACTGTTGAAGACCGATTTTAGCACATGACTCGTTATTTCAGCAGTGTGGGATGCCACGATGTCATGATGTAAAAAGTAGCAGTTCCGATTTTAGATCGGCTGAAGTAAACTGACATCATCACTTTTGCTACTGATTTTTCTTGCTTAGATTTTACGGGTGGGTTTGCTACTGTTGGGCTCCATACCATGGACTGCTGTTTGGTTTCTGGATCGTACTTATAAGACCAAGATTCGTCACCAGTAACGACTTTACTAAAGTTTCTAGACTGAACATTTTCGAAATTATTTAGGAAAAATTGAGCGAAATGCGCTCGAGCTTCTTTTTGGGGCTCTTTTAAAAATCGTGGTATCCATCGATCAGATTTCTTCGTGTATCTCAAATGATTACTTAATATTCGCCAGCCAGCCATGTCATTCAGACCCAATTCATTAGCAATCATTTCTTGTGTCATTCGTGGGTATTCGTCAATGTTGGACTTCACCAGAGCAACAGTGACGTCATCAGTGGAAGATTTTAGTCGACCTTCTCGAAGCTCGTCCTCTACGGAAAAATGTCGGGTTTGGAATCTTCGGAACCACTTAGAAATAGTCTTTAAAGATGGTGCAATCGTCCCATATGCAATGTGGCATTCACTGAATATTTTTATTGGCTGTAAATTACGCCGAAACCCGAAGAGTATCACATGACGAATTCCTGTTTGCATTGGTGTTGGAATTTCGGCTGGCCTATCCTCAGCTATCTTGCGTTTTCTCGTCTCCATTTTAGGCGATCGTTCTAAAATTTGAAAGAAAGACTAATAAAGTGATTGCAAAGGACCGGCAAAGGACTGACTGAACTTTTTTTAGTCCCCTCATAAAATAAAATATTGAACTTATTATCGAACTCGTAAAGCTCAATAAGTTGGTCTTAAAGCCTTCAAGAATCATGTTTTCCTTCTATGCGGGCTCATAAAGCTTTGACTTCAAACAGTTCTCTTAATAAACGCTTTTCAACTGGTGTATGCAGCATTTACTTTGCCTTGTAATTGCAAATTGGAAAACTTCATTTCCTTTACCAGCAGCATATACATTAATACATACATACCTACACTTTAGTGTGTGGCATGTTCCTTTAACACCCACAAAAGGTCGCCAATTTCTACTAAAATCAAACTAAAACTATTTGTATCGAAGTACATATATATACGAGTATAAACACATACATATGTATATACCATATATACATACAAATATTATCTCTTTGAAATTTACTATGTTTTCAACGGAAAGACAAGCAAACAAACTTCCAATCATATTGATATGCATTGAAGCGTAAATAAGTATGTGTATGTGTGTGTGTGTGTGTGTGTTTGTGTGTAGTTATTCATTTATGCATCCATCATAAATATTTTGATGTTTTGCTTGTTTTCAATTTCCATTTTCAAAAACAATTTTGTGATCTGCGTAAAAGTTTTCATTAAGATTGCAACATGTTGCACTCAAATTGCAGGCATTGCAAACACGAATGCATACACACACACACACGCACACACACAAACGCATTTATGGTACTTGCACTTCAGCATGTGCATGTTGATATCAATGTGTCACAAGCCTATCAATGATGCGATGCAATGATGAAACATAACATTTTCTATGGAATTTTTAAATGAATATCGACTTATGTCTCACTCTACACGCACACACACACACACACACATACGTTTGCAATGTTATTGCAATATCACTTTTGTGTGCTTGTATGTAAAAGGGTAACAGTACTCGTAGTTGTAAATGTAAGCCCTTCCGCAGCGACTCCCCTCTCCTCTCCTCTGTCGCTGCTATTGATTATTTGGCCTTTTTGGTACAATATTTTGGCACAAAAATCGTAGGGAAAGTGAAAAAGTAGTAAAATATGACCGTTTGCTGCTGTGCGAAGTGTGTTGAGAATAAAAATGAAATTTTGTTCGAAATGTTCGACATTTCACCTGTGTTTTTTGCTTCGTTTTTGTTTTGTTGTTGTAGGAGTTCAATTTAATGGAAACATGTTGCTCCTGTCAAGTCAAGTCAAGAGTATCGTGTGTTTTGTACTTTCAATTTTGTTCATTTCATGTTCAGTACGGTATGGAAATGTGAGCAAAGGAATTTACAAATGACTTTGTGTTCCAAATTGGGTTACTAATACTACTGTACAGTACGTCAAAATTGGGAGAAGACCATTTGTGAACACATTCGCATATGAGAAATTCATTAAAAATGAAACGTCATAATTTTACTTTCGGCAATTTTGAGCTTTTTGACGGAATTCACTTTTACTCTGAGGAAGTCTTGGTAAACAACTACAATATAATCGAGGTAAAAAATAAATATTTATTCTCATATCTGAAAAATCGGTTGTTTGGAGGCTATACGAGGGGATTAACAAAAGTTCGGTCAATTTGTTTTTGTATTGGGTGTATGCATTCATTCGTGCGGTTTTTTTGTAAATTAAGGCTTTAGTGTGAAAACATTGTTATACATTTAATGTTCAAAGTATTGCCCATCTTTCTGGCAGTTTGTGGATCCCATCCCAAAAGAACTTCTCCGGCTTGGAGGTCAAGAAAGAATCGAGCCAATATCTGATACCTTGTTCTGAAGTGACGCGTACCCCGTTGAGGGCATTCTGCATTGATCTGAACAAGTGGTAATCGGAAGGTGCTAAGTCTGGGCTATAAGGCGGGTGAGGTAGAACTTCCCACCCACAGTTTTCCAAATAGTTTTTTAACTGGCCTTGCAACATGTGGCAGAGCGTTGTCATGACGGAAAATTATTGATTCGTGTCTGGTCGCATATTCTGGTCGTTTTTCAAATGAATTAATTGTTTTCGGTAGAGGTTCCCATTGATCGTCTGACCCCATTTCAATAGCTCATAATAGAGCACACCCTTGTGGTCCCACCAAATACATAGCATAACCTTGGCACCATGGATATTCGCCTTTGCCATGGATATCGATGGTTTGGGCTGGTTTCACATACGATCTCTTGCGCTTTGGGTTATCATAATGAATCCATTTTTCATCGCCAGTGACAATCTGATGCAAAAATGACTTTTTTTGGTGGCGTTGAAGCAACATTTCCGACATGCAGACTCCACGTTCAACGTCTCTTGGCTGTAATTCATAAGGCACCCAATTACCAAGTTTCTGGATGAATCCTAATGATTTTAATCGTCTGGAAACGGTTGCTTGATCAACTTCTAATACTTCTTGCGTCTGGCATGCATCTGCGTCGAGCAATGTCTCCAATTCGTCGGCTTGAAATTTTTTTGGCTGTCCGGGTCGTTCTCCGTCGTCTAAGTCGAAATTGCCACTTTTAAACCGTGCAAACCACTTTGGACACCTTCGTTCGGCAAAAGCATGGTCACCATAAACGTCCAGTAAAATACGTTGGCTTTCGGTAGCACTTTTCTTCATGTTAAAGTAATGAAGAAGAACTCCCCTCAAAAACACTTTTTCTGGAACAAATTTCGACATTTTCAAATGAATGAAACAGATTGTTGTTGTTCACGCTAAAACAAATGACATCTACTGAAAACGACGCGAAATGACAGTACCTTTGAAATGAATATAGCCACAGATGAACACGACGCGAAATAATACTAGTAGAGCCCTCTCTTAGAAAACCGCACCACCTAATACTTGATTTATATTCAGTTTGGTTTGCCATTTCCTAATGGAACAATTTTTGCAAATTGTGCATATATATTTTGAGAATAATAATCGCCCACCATGGTCGATAATTCGAGCAACTATGAATCGATATCGCACCACGTTTACTCTAGTGGATGATGCGCAGCCTAAAAGACACTGGTTGATATGCTCAAAACTAAAGTCAGTTAATTCGGAACGCTATAAAGTCATGATCATTGATTTTTTCGTGCCTAAAATGAAGGATGTGGATGTGGACGACCCATTTTTTCACCGAAACGGCGCTACATGTCATACAGTTGACGAAACAATAAATTTATTGAAGAAAAGTTTTGTTTATCGCATTATCTCGTGTCATGGGTCCGTGGCGTGGCCTCCAAGATCGTTCGATTTAACCCCAATGTATAATTTTTTGTGGAGTTATGTGAAGTCGCTTGTTTACGCAGATAAGCTCGAAACGATTGACGTGTTGGAAAAGAATATTCGGTTCATTATTGCTAACTTACGGCTCCAATTGATTCGAAAAGTGGTCGAAAATTAGCTGAGGTACTGTTTCAGAGAGTATGTGAAAAAATCAAAAGTGGAATAAAAAAGAATAAAACTAAAATCAGAAGTGAATTAAACAAACTAAAATCAGAAGTGGAATATAATTGAAATAAAAAATCAGCCGTGGTATAAAAAAGAATACAAATTGTGAAGCTGAAGTGAAAATATTAGGTAAAGTAAAAAGTTCGTTCGGTTTTATTTTTTCTTTTTTTATGCAAATGGTTCCAAACGGTTTTCTGGCTTATCTTTAGTTCCTCAGCAATTAAATAAGTGCTCACGTGACGGTCCGTTTCCACTATTTCCATGATTTTATTGCAATTTTCGACGACAGATCTTCCGACGCGTAGTGCATCTTTGGCATCGAAATTACCGGAACGGAACCTAGCAAACCACTTTTGTGCTACACCTTCGTTTACAGTATCGGGCTCATAAACTAAATTAATTTTTTCAACCGCTTTGGCTGCTTTTTCGCCTTGATCGAAGAAAAATTTTAAAATATAGCGAATTTTCTCTTTGCTGGTGTCCATCTTTGACGAGTGCTCACAACGTACTGAGTCAATCAATCAAAAAACTGTTAAAGACAAACTTTTAGCGCGAATAAACACATTTTCAGCGCCGTATAGTATGACATGACGCGACAAGTAAGACTAGTACTATGGACAATAACGCCAGGTCTTAGATAAAAACCGAACGAAATTTTTACTTGACCTAATATATGTTCAGAAGTGGAATGATTAAGTTGCAAGTACTAACAAAAGCTGAATGATTAACCAAACTCACCACATTTACTGGCAAAATTATTTGCTACACGACCTTAGGATATTTTAATTTTATTTTTGGATATATTAATTTTATTTTATACTCTTCATGTACTTACCAAAGTATGTGCAACATTAATTTGCCCCACAAATCGTTGTTTTTACTAACCTTAAAATTTATTAAAAAACAAATCAATAATATTTGCTGCTCCAATTCCTAAACTTGACCAGCTTTTCATTATAAATTTACCGTTATTTTGTTGTCAGAATTTCCACAATGTTGACCTAAAACACTTGTAACCCATAAAGTGGCAGCCAAGAAACAAAATCACAAAAATTCCATAAACACTTGTTACATATAAATATAAATGTATGTATGTATCAAGCAGCGTGTGCCTTATGCGGCAATAAAGATCTTTATTTTTATACTTTTACAACATCATAATTTAGCGCAACCAAATGTAATCAGCCGCTACTAATCGCCTGCCTGCCGCAAAGTAAAGCAGGAACGTGTGGCAAAAAAAACAAAAAAAAACAAAAACGAAACGAAAAATAATAAAAAGCGTATATAATAAAAATATTAGTGATACATTTTTGCAATATACAAACTTATGGGAGGTGTTTATAGGTTGCACGCCACTCCACTTGTGGCTTTGGTTGTAAAAGCTGTACTTGCCACCGCCATAATAACCCCACACTTATGGCAAATGCAGCTAATTAAATTTCGCTAATAGCGCTCATAAAAGCCCAGAGTCCATAGTCTCTGGTGAGGTATGCGGGGTGTGTTGTGCAGGAAGTGAAAAGTTTATTTTTTGGTAATTTTCAAAACCACACCCCGCGCGCACCGCGTTAACATAGTTGTTGCAAGTGTTAAATAAAATGTATGTTTACAAAAAAAAGAGAGGCGAATTTAATAACCATGAATTATGTGCGCTAAATTATATGCACTGGCAATCGTTTAAATGGCGCCAATTGAAGTGAGAAATGAACCGCAGCAACACTAGAAAATCACAAAAAAAAGAAAATAATAATAATAAAAGAAAAAAACTCAAATCTCACTGCTGCACTATAACGTGGCATAGACACAACCAACGGCTGCGCGGAGATCACAAATCACTTTTTACTGCACCTCCCCTCAAAGCCTGCTAACTGCAAGTGCCGCGCGCGTAACATGATCAGCAGCCAACTGCGCTGCACCACATTGCTCATGCCCCAGCTACTCGGCACTCAGAGCCGCAGCAACCACTTGTTCGCTGCATCTATTGTACATGTTGCATGTGGCGCTTAATCTTAAATCAAGCGCTTAAGCGCGCATAATTACTACACTTTGATTTGGGTGTTGAGGTAGTGCAGAGATCGAGAGATAGAGAGAGAGGGAGGTTTCTTTTTTGCACGTTATACATCAGCTGTGTTGTGTGCTGAGTTATTGGCCTATTGCTAAAGGCTAAATTGTTCTGTTGATGCCACTCTGATATGGTTGCAAGGTGTCGGCAAAGCTATTAATGTTAATATCTAAACACGTAAGTGCTATGAAAAATAGTATGTAAAGCGCATATTTATCAACGGCTAGTGCATTATTCATAGTGCAAGACAAATGGGAGGCATGCATCGCATGCATCAGAATGGTCGTCAGAGAAATCCATATTTTCCGATATTATTTTGCAGACAATGTTGCCAATTTTCTTCGTTTTTCAAAGACTTCCACAGTAAGGATTTAAAACTATGCACTTATAAATAATTGCTTGAAATAAGTTCAAAACTTTTGTTTCAAGAGCAAAATACTAACTGCAATGTTGTCAAATTTCTTCTGGGGCTGTTACCGCGCTGTTGCCATTTTTTCTGGCCACCATTGTGTATATTTTTATTTGAGTAAAACTTGTTTTTGTTATACTTGCAGGTCAAACCTTACTGGCAATATATTTTTAACTTTCATAAACAGTCAAGTATCGTAGAAAATTTGCAACGTTGCCAATTTTCGTGGTAAAAATTCATTAAACGTGAATTTACCAAAAAAGCTTCAAATTATCTTTTAAATTTTCCACGAGTTTATACAACGTCGGCCCCGATAGCTTAGTGGTTAGCCATTGCGTACTGCTACTTGGTAGGGCAAGGTTCAAATCCTGGCCAGACCAAAATCTCAAAATTAAAGGAAATTATATTAAATATAAAAATAAGTTAATTTTTCAATTGCGGTCACCCCTCGCCAGGGAATGTCAAGCCCTCTGAGTATATTTCTGACCTAAAAGCTTTTCAAAAAATCCATCAGCAGTTTGGAGGCGACTTAGTATAAACTGTAGGTCCCTCGATTAGCTGGAAAAAATCATCAAGACGCAATTGGTGAAGGAGCTCGGCCAAAAATCGCTACAGCGCTTACAAAGCGCCAATTATATATATATATATATATATATATATTATACAACGTTGCCAATTTTCTGCACTTATTTTTACTCCTGAAGCACTGTTGGCATTTTTCATCACAAAAAGCGTATCGAAGTAAATTTCAAAGGCTGAACGACATGTTTTTTGACTCACATACATTCATATTGACGACTCAGTTAATTTATATCCTTTTTAATCTAGTGCATAAATTAAAAGGGGGAAGAGTAAATAAGTTTTGATGAAAAATTAAATCGGCTGGCATGCATATATTAAAAAAATAAAATAAAAATATTAAAATGCAATTGATAATACCGCCATTATTTTACGTAAATTTATACACAGATAAATTTCAAAAAAAAAAATTTAACTAATTTCTTAATATTGCCTATGCCAAACGCCACATTTCTGACAACTTTCATAACACTGCGTAGGTGTTAATATTATATTACCCCCAAAGTAAATAACTCAAACTGACTTGCCGACGAAAAATTGCATAGTGTCGGTATAATAAATGTTTTTGTAATTGCTAATCATATTTTAAGCGGCTTTTAAAATTCCATAACGGCGCCGCTTAGCTATTTCAGGTGACTCCAGCAGCGGTAATCATTAAGGAAAAAATGTGCAAATAAAAATCAGAAGTGGAATAAAAAAACTAAAAATCAGAAGTGGAATAAAATAAAGAAACTAAAATCAGAAGTGGAATCAAAAAGGAAAACTGAGAACTAGATTTAAACTAATGCATAATAAAATGCCAAATAAAAAAAAAGTAAATTAGTGGCGCCTAAATAGACAATGATTTAATACAAAAGTTGAAGGAGTTTAATACATATATCTACCCACATATGTGCGCAATCGACAAAATACAAAGATACATAAATCCATACAAATATTTTTCAATCATTAACATATGGAATTTATCACAGAAATAGGTCAACAACAAATTTTAGGCATATATAGTTGTGAGGAAACTTCCAAAGCGCTACTCAAGCAGCAGCCAAATATCAACTTAATCTGCGCCATGATTTGACAGCATGAAAAGGCAATAAATTTTAAATATGTTGAACGAAAAATGGTAAATCTTATATGCGGATATGAAGCAAATGAGAAACAAAAGAATTTTCCAGCAGCTTCATTACAAACTATCTGCATAAAAATCGAGAAAGCCTGTGTCACGTTGCTAAATCCACGCTTGGTATGTGCCACATTAGCGTGAGACCACAAATATGAATTTATCAATTTTTATCATTCATCATTTGCATGCAAACAACAACACAAATTTATAATTACAAGATTAATGAGACATTTGTTAAAGAATTAAAACTCAGACGGAGAATATAAGAGAGAGAGTGAGTGAAATGCTTAAATAATTAAATTAATTTAAGAAATGTCCGCCGTGGAACACACGCTCTACAGCAGAACTATGAAGCTGTTGCTCAAGCTACAAAACAGCTGTTTACAAGCCAAATGACAGCTAATAGCAGAACTGTCACATAAACCCACTGACAATGCCAACCACATTGCCACAGTTGAGGAAAATCGCTTCAATGAAATGACACAATGAATGGCAAATAAATGCCATAGTTGTCCACTCATTTCCACACTCCCCCCCCCACCGAACACAAAATTGCTTGTAGAAACTATCAATTTAATATTCCAATAGTGACAGCGAGAGTTTGACTGAGTTGCAAGCTCCGGCTGTGGCGTATGTTTGTTAGTTTGTGTATGTTTTGAAGGCGACATTATTTCAATGTTATATTTTTGTTTTTTTTTCTTGTTCATTTTGTTGTTGTTGTATGCGATTATGACAAGCACAAGTGTCAGAAACCGCGTAAAACTATTAATCAAAATCAGTTCTTTTACAAGAACAATGTAATGTAGGAGAATGAGTGTGAATTGCATTGAGTACAATAACCCTCGACTTATTTATTGTAAATTAAACAGCGATTGCAGTTCTCAATGCGAGTATTGTTATTGGACTTTTAAGAAAATATAAGAATAAAAAAAGGAAGTTCGAAATACGACTGGAATATCTTTTTTTTTTTTTTGAATCTTCAAACATTAACCGGAAGCTGTGACTGCATAGAGTCAACAGTTTTTTACAAGAAAATCGGGGAATGTAAATCTGAGTGCATATATCCTTTGTTTTGACGTTAAATAAGCTAAGAAGTACTTGAGAATGCTTTTAAAGCCTCGAAAGACCATGTAGGTTCGGAGCCAAAGGAGTCCAAGGAGTTTTCACAACTTGTTTGCAAGGTCTTTTCAAACACTCTGTACAGATATTTCTTCGAAACAAAAATGCGTTTTCGAAATTGTAAAATTTCAATATCTGGAAAACAGATCCTACATTTGTATACCTTTCATGTACATGAAATGGTTTATTAAATCAGGTCTGAAGTATGAAGGTACCAGAAGGAAAACAGATAGACCCAGTATAATGAGTTGGGTTGATTTAGCCATGTCCGTGCAAACTACTTCCTCAGTTCTTGAAATATTTCAACCTTGGTACTACTACTTGGTACACAGACACACTGGCACATTTCAACGATCATTTGTCGAAACGAATGGGTCGGTGGTAAGCAAGGACAAGACGAAATATCTCTTACCGTCAAACAAAACAGTCATCGCATTCGCGTCTTGGCTCTAACGTCTCTATTGACAGTCATAACTACGAATTTGTAGACAATTTCGCCTTTCTAGTGGCCAACATTCTACAACAACGTCTGCCTTGAAATCCAACACAGACTCACTCTTGCCATCAGGTGCTACTTTGAACTGAGTAGAGAATTGAAAAGTAAATTCCTCTCTCGACGAACCAAAACCAAACTCTACAAGTCACTCATCGTTCTCGTCCTGCTACATGATACAGGATGTCGATATCCAAAGAACCGGCGTTGGAAGTCGTCGAAGGAAAATCTTTCCCATCAATTTATAGTCCTCTGCTCTTTTTTAAACGACGAATACCACATCTGATGGAACGATGAGCTTTACGAGATATACCGTGACATTGACATAGTTCAGCAAATGAAGAGAAATCGGCTAGGCATTCAAGGTCACGTTATCCGTATGACTGAAAGCACTTTAGGTTTTAAAGTATTCGACGCAGTACCTGCTGAAAACATAGAGAGAGAGAAAGACTTCCATTCTGTTGGAAGCGATCTAATTTTACTTGGTATTTCTAGCTGTTGGTATTTTCTATTGTAATATTTTTTAAAGTTCCTGCGCTCTCTCTACATATCATCTATATTGAAAAATTTTCACTTATTCTCTTCTCTTTGCCTTCAAGTTGCGATAAGTTTGTTAATACGCTAACCACTTGAGAAGTACGTTTGTGTGGCAATAAGCGAACGCCTAAAAGTATGCCAAACGCTGAGTAATTACCGAAAAGTATCACCATTTGTACTGTATACATACATACATACAAGTATGTATGTATGCACAATTATCTACAAGCACAAACGTATTTATTTATGTAATACTTTCGCTGCTAGTTCATTTATTTATTTTATTTTATTTTATTTAATTATATTTATTTTTTTCCAACATATTTCTAAATATCTTTTATTGACAGTTGAAATTTTAGTTAATTTGTTTTGATGACACAAGCATGCAATATTTATTTATTTATATTTTAAATATATAACGTTAACTGACGTTTTTTGTATGAACTTGAATGGAATTGACAGCTCAATATTTTTCTTTTAGTATATGTATATATTTATATAAAAATACATACACATATATTGGATGAGTGCATAAGTTCGTGCCCGATTCCGCTGGATGCCGTACGAATCGTTTGAGAGTGGCGCTCGTGAAAGAAATATATACATATTATATATCGTTGGAAAGGCAACAGTCCGAACTGTAAATCAAGCATAAAATAACTTCATTTTGATTTGAGTTGCTTAGTGAAAAGACGCATGGAAGATGAACAACGAAAAAGATCATATGCGTCATATTATGTTATACGAATTCCGCAAAGGAAAAACAGTGGGCGCTGCAACTAAAGATATTCGCGAAGTTTATTTGGACCGTGCTCCAGCACTCCGCACAGTAAAGAAATGGTTCGCGAAATTTCGTTCTGGAGATTTTAACCTCGAAGATCAACCTCGCAGTGGACGGCCTTCTGAGCTTGATGACGATGTTCTAAGGACTTTAGTTGCAAATAACTCACGTATTTCGACGGAAGAGGTTGCCAGTGAATTGAACGTCAACAAATCAACTGCGTTTCGTCGTTTAAAAAAGGTTGGGTACACTTTGAAGCTCGATACATGGGTGCCACATCAGTTGAGTGAAAAGAACAAAGTGGACCGTATGTCAACAGCAATTTCTTTGCTTCGACGGATCAAAAACGAACCTTTTTTGGATCGGCTCGTGACTGGTGATGAAAAATGGGTCCTGTACAACAATGTTCAACGCAAAAGAACATGGAAACAGGCACACGAAGGGGCGGAACCGATGTCGAAAGGTGGATTGCATCCGATGAAGGTACTGCTGTGCATTTGGTGGGATATCCGAGGCGTAATCTATTTTGAGCTCTTGCCAGCTGGAGAAACGATCACTGCCAACAAGTATTGTCAGCAATTGGTCGAATTGAAGATAGCAATTGATGAAAAACGTCCGATTTTGGCCAATCGCAAAGGAGTTCTTTTCCATCATGACAACGCCAGGCCACATGTTGCAAAACCGACCCTGGCCAAACTGAAGGAGATGAATTGGGAAATCATGCCGCATCCCCCATATTCACCCGACATTGTACCTTCTGATTATCATTTGTTTCGATCGCTGCAGAACAATTTGAATGGAAAAAAATTTAAAAATGTGGAAGACGTCAAAAACCACCTTGACACCTTTTTCAACGAGAAACCGCGCGATTTCTATGAATCAGGCATCCGTAAATTGGTTGAACGTTGGGAGTGGATTGCCGAACATGATGGCGAATACATAATTGATTAATAAAAGCGCTTTCTTCAAAAAATTTCAATTTTAGTTTGCACTTGAAATCGGGCACGACCTTATGCTCTCATCCAATACATCAATGTAAAAAAATTTTAGCCAAAAATACGCAATTTTAATTTGAAAATTTTTCAAATAAATAAATATGTATGTTTTGTGAGTTAAAGGGACAATATTTGTAAATGCGTTAGAAAAAAAATACTGTACAATAATAAAAGCATTTATTTATGCACAAATGTGTTTTTTTTTTATTTCAAATACCCATCAGCGAAACTCAGCAGGTGTGTCGACAACTCAGTCATGCGTTGCTAGCAAAATACAAAAACAATAATAAAAAAAATCGAAAAAAATTATCATTATTTATGATCGAAATGTTAAATGACTATTAAGTAGAATAAACTGTCATATTTATTTAATGGCAAACACAAACATGTACACACACATACATATGTGCGTGTATGTTTGTAGGCGTTATTTTAGAGCATTTTTGCATTTTTGGTTGATTACATTTAATTTATTTTATTTTTTTTTTACTTTTTCGGCTTTCACTGCACCACGTACTCGTGTGTATGTATGTATGTAGGTTTAGGTCTATTGCATTATTTTTGTCATAATTATTGTTTATATAAAATAGCATATTTTAGTTGGTCAGCTGTCATTTAACAGCGAATTCATTTCTATTTTTTTTCTTTGTTAATTTCTTTTCACTGCATTAAACTCATTGATTCCGACATTGCATAGGAAATTTCACTATATGTTCTGCTTTCGTCACACTCTATTGCACAAAGTCCTATCAAATTCATTTATTATTTATTTTTCAGTTGCAACAATAAGGTAATCAACAATTAAACTGTTATTTATATACATAAATATAATATATTAAATGATATGGAATACAGAACAGCTGCTTTTTCTCTCTATTTGTCTCTTCATTTGTGGGAGTTTCTCTTTGAAATTTGTTTTGGCCGTTTTTTTGATGTTATCTTGTGAAAGAAGCGTACCTCTGTTAAAAGCTTTCGATATTTTCTTCGCTACTTGGCGTTAGTTGGAGATACCAAGTACAGCAAGGCTCTTCTCCACCTAGTCTTTCCAACGGAGTAGACGGGTTCCTCTTCCTCTGCTTTCGCCGGCGGGTACTGCATCGAAAACTTTCAGAGTTGTATTAATCTTATCCATCCTGGCCACATGACTTAGCCAGCGCAGCCGTTGTTTCTTGCTTCGCTGAGTTATGTCGATGTCGCCGTATATCTCATACAGCTCATCATTCCATCGTCTGTGCTATTCGCCGTACCCAACGCGCAGAGAACCATAAATCTTACGCACAACCTTTTTCTCGAAAACTCCTAGCGCCGACTCATCAGCTGTTGTCATCGTCCATGCTTTCACACCATATAGCAGGACGGAAACGATGAGCGACTCTGTGGAGTTTGGTTTTCGTTCGTCGGGAGAGGACTTTACTTTTCAATTCACTGGTGTTAACATTTGTTCCAAGATAGACATGGGAGCCAAGTCGCGAACGCGATGACTGTTTGTGTGATGACAGGAGATATTTCGTCTTGTCCTCGTTCACTACCAGACCCATATCCTTCGCTTCTTTATCATGTCTGGAGAAAGCAGAACTTACGTGGTGGTTTTTAAGGTCAATAATTTCGATGTTATCGGCGTACCAGCAGCTGTACACTGTTATAGAAGATTGCGCAATAAATTAAAAAAATCACACGATAAGGAATCACTTTGTCTGCAACCTCCTTTGATATCCAACGGCTCGGAAAGGTCCTTTTCAATCCTGACGGAGCTTTTAGTGTTGCTTAGCGCCAGCTTATATAGTCGTATAAGTTTTGCGGGGATACCAAATTCGAACATAGCAGCGTAAAGACAGTTCATTTTCCTGCTGTCGAAGGCGGCTTTAAAATTGACGAAGAGGTGGTGGGTGTAGATCCACTTTCAAAACAGGTTTGTCCATTTCTCGTTGTTTCTTGGAATTGGGAATTCCAAAAATGTCATTACACCATATTTTGCACAAAGACTTGGGTATTAAAGCTTACAAATTTCAGTTAACACAAGAACTCAAGTCGTACCTTTGTTAATTGGGTCCTTAAAATTCTTAAAAATTATACGGAATTTGATCAGAAAATCATCTTGACTGATAAGGCCAATTTTCACCTCGATGGCTATGTCAATTACCAAAACTGTCACTCGGAAAAGCACCAAAATTTACTGTTGAAAAGCCCGGTGAATGAATTTCGCTACAGAGAGATGATTATTGATTTTTTATGGCCGGAATTGTACGGTGTTGATCTGGGCAACGTTTAGTTTCAAGAATACGGCACTACGTGCCATACAAGCAACTGAACCAACGATCTTTTAAAGACAATGTTTCCGAACCGTGGTGTCGCATGAAGAGGTCATCGTAATTTACCACCGGGATGTTGGGATTTAACACTTTGCGAAGCTATTGAGGGCATACAGCAGCCACTTTGCGATTTGGTGATGGGAATTTTCATAAAAAGGATACGAATAGCAGTTTTTGAAGCTGTTAGAGCAGATCTCCAGGGACTCCTCCGAAGTGAATCATCTGAAATGAAAAAATCAAACCGACTACGTTAAAGTAATGTATAATATTGTGTTTAATCGAAGGAATAAGCCAAGCAAAATTTTTTTGACAAAATGGCGGCTGCCCAAAGAAAAAACTCAAATTTTTCTCCATAATTTTGGTCTTGAATTGCGTATTAAAAACAAAAACTTTTCATCGGTAATAGAAGAGCTTCGATTAAGTACTAAAAAATATTATTCAGAAGCCCGTGTAAAAATTTGAGACTAATTGGTTCAGCCGTTGCCGGGAAAGCTTGGTCACCGATAAGTTTTGAGAAAAACGAATTTTTTTCCAACTTACATCGAGTCATCTATTCCGGGACCATATAATATACCCTCTGCGGCTTCGGCAGCTTCCAAAACATTGATCTGGGTTTGTTCTCCCTCTCGTGTGCTCTCATGCGCTCTGCGTTCGGAGATCGTTACTCGCCATTTATCCTCTTTTTCGGCATATGAATGTGTATTCCAAAATAACAGTCTGATCGACTTGAAATTTTCAGAGTGTTTACTTGAATACATGTACATTATGAAAATGAGATTAAAAAAAATCGATTTTTGTAAAATTCTAACTAGATGTAACCCCTAACTGCAATATCACATACATACATATAAACACACCAAAATTTCATTGCATTAAATGTTTTTGTTTCTATTTATTAAATAAAATTTGTTAACTCCATGCGAAAAACAATAAACAAACAAACGAGCGCCAATAAAGAAGCGATATGTTATACTAAAATATATAAATTTGTAAATTTCCTACATCAAGTGGCAAACTATGGGCAGCAGACAGATCGAATCAAGGGAAACCCACCAACAGACAAACAACATCCGCGGCCGCGGCTATTTTGCGACATGTTCCGACCGTTGTAGCGACATTGTTCGTCATCATCTTTGCAGCAGCTGCAGCGCAGACGGTCAGCCAATGTGATACACATACACACATAGATACATACATTCGTACAAACGCGAACCGCCCAGACGCTGAATGCCGCGTCTCACTCACTATAATCAATCATAATCACAAAAACTGTTGTCATCTATCAAAAAGCTATGACGATGTTGTTTGTGTTGGTGACAAGCAGCGAGGGCGACTATTCAAAGTAACATACATACATACGTACATGAATACATTGCATTTTCGTCTCGGTCAGAGGAGCAAATGATAGTTGCATTGTCTGGTTGCAGTTATTTCCCTGTTCAACAAATATGCGAAACATAATTATATATATGGTATGTATATAGACAAGTAAATATGATTGTATTGCTTTGTTCATTTGTGCGCTTGTACATGTGTGTGGGTGTGTGTGCTTTCTTTTATGAATTCACTCGTAAATGTCTAAATTCGGCTTGTTGCAATTTAATTGGAGTTGTTGTTGTTTTGGTTGTAATATGTAATGGGCGCACCGAATTTAATCGAATTAAATGGCTACTGGGCTTAATCAATTAAGTACATGTAACCTTATTAAAATAGCTAAGTATATATGTATGTATGTATGTCGAAGGATTTATGGTCGCCTTATAGTGCGTATAACAGTGAAATGAACTGGTTAAGAACTACTTCGTCACTTTTTCGCCCTAACCAACTGGTATTTTTCTTCTAAGGAAGAGCAGCTCCCAGTCTTTTATCAGAAACAAACTAGTCATATACCAGTTCGAAATAGACTAAACCATAACTAGTTGTTTCTTGTTGTTGTTGTTGTTGTTGCTGCTGCTGCTGCTGCTGTTGTTGTTGTTGATTTGCTTTTTGTAAGCAAATGGTGTTTTTCTTCTAAAGAAGAGCAATTTCCAGTCTTACCAGTTCTAAAACCAGTTCTAATCGTAACTAGTTGTTTTTTGAATCAAAAGCGCTAAGTTTGTGAAAAAAGTGATATAAATATAGCTTCCACTCCAGTCGGTGATATTCCAGTAGAGCGAATCATCAAAAATAAACCAGTCGGCTACTAGTTCGAAATATATACAAAATGGTAACTAGTTGTTTTTTGACCCGCCGATTCGACCTTATTTACTTTATTTAAAATACTTTTACAAAAAATATTATTCATATATATATATACATATTTAAACAAAACAAATTCTCGGAGTTGATTTGAGCATCGTTCTTTCAAATATTATTAAGATAATAATAAAAGTGTGAAAATTCAACGTAAATCATCGAATAATATTTCTGAAATTGATTCCGGCATTTTTTAAACTAGTATGTAACCAGTCAGATAATTCTAGTAGTAAACTAGTAATTTTGCGACCAGTTTGGAACATCACTGCTGGGTAACTAGCAAACATTACGGTGGCTGTAAATGGCAAAAATATTAATACGCTAATGAGTTAAAGTAATCAACTTATTGGGTTCATACCAGCAAAACTAAATCTTGCTATGCTTTGTACTTTAAGAAGAAAGCACCACGAGCTGGAGAATCAGCTGTATCTACTAGAAGTTCTTACAGGTTAAAATCAGAAGTGGAATAAATCAACAAGGTCTTTGATCTCGGATATGAAGTCGCAGATATTTTTCTATGCCAGAACTCCGCTTGAGTATGAAGAGTTTAAGAAGCTGACTGAGAGAGGTAATGCTCAATAATGCTATGAAAAGATACTGCGACTTTCAGAGGGTTTCAATAACAGAACCAAGGTGTTAATCTAGTGAACGATGTTCGGAGCTTCAGTTCGGATATTCAGTTTATGAAGAGAACACTTCTACAGTCTACCAATTTAAAGTGGAAATGCAACACTCGAAGATTACGATGGAACAGACATTCTATTATTCGACTAACGACTGCCTGCTAAAAGTATAACAAAGCCGATGACTTACAGACTAAGCTAGTCAAATATGACGGCGAGATTGTCAGTACTTCGTGCATGCATCAGCTTCTTTGCTGAATAAGGGCAGCCGAAAGAAAGTCCGACGTGTGGAACCAAAGCGTTCTCAATCCAATTCATAAAAAGGAGCACCCCACAGGTGGGATAAGACTTATCCATATCATATATATGGTAAGCGATATTTATACAGAGTTTTAAGCGAAATACTAAAACTCAACGTCATCGAACTGATTGGTCTTCATCAGTGCGACTGTAGACTAGATATTCCATGTGCACAAAAAGAGAAAAGGAAAGAAAGCTTTGAAAGTATTGGATACAGCTCCAGAAGGGGAAGAGGAAGACCTCCGCTCTGTTGGATAATCGGCTGTGGGTCATCCGCTTTAAAAGTTTTCACAGTAAACAAAAGTTGGAACTTACCCCGAAGAGTAGTGGCTTCAGTATAAGTACGGCTTCTCGACAATTTTTTGGAAACCTCATTGAGAAAGCCGACGGAAGTCCATGCAAAGGGGGTAGCTTTTGGTTTTAAATAACCTCACAACTCACAGATATCCACTTGGAAAGAGGATGAAGTGAATATTGATACCTCTACCTTAGATTGTAAGCCACTCTTAAGAACGTCCGTTTTCATTTATGAGAACCCGAATCGGACTATGTGTAGACCTCAAATCTAAAGTCAAGAAATGTCATAATACTGCCTAGGAGGCCGTGCTAGACCTCCAACTTGTATTTAACATCTTGTTTTGGTTTCTTGTTGAGATCTTCATTCTTAAGACGGAAATTTTCATGTCTCATATCAGGCATTCTCTATCTAGGGTGGCCGTATCGAGGAACAGCTATTTTTTTTATTTTTTAGTCTACACTTGAACGTCTGGGCCTCTAACTCGTTTCCAGAAATATATAGAAATCAGTGCAGGCTCTTTTAACTTTTAAGAGAAGACTCTTAAGGTCGGAAACTCTAAGGAAACTCTTTAAAAAACTTATGCATAACGCCACGCGCCATCATGACTTATCATAATTGCAGTAAAGTCGCTTTACAACACAGAATCGAAGTGGCATTTTCGTCATTTCACAGCTCGCAACACACTTAACCACCCACCCTTCGATACTCACCACACTTTTCATCAACCAATACGCAACATTTCATCTATTCGTACACACCTCCTTTGTCCATTCGCATTTTTATAATTTCTACAGCCACTTTGTGGCATTCCCAGTTGTCATGCGACACTAAGCAGCGAGCGAACTCATTGTCATTATTGCGCTTCTTCTCGCCACATTCTTCATTCTTCATTCTTAACTTTTTTCGTCCAGCTTTGCGACTCTTCTTGCCTTGTCTACTACACACTTGGCTTCTTGGATTGGCGATTGTTTGTTGGCAACTTGTTTTCCCGAATGCCTTGACATTGCCTTTATTTCATTTCATTTATTTTTTTATTTTCTTCTCTTTTTTTTTGCTTTTTCTTATTGCAACTTTGCAACTCCCCAATGTCACAATGCGGCATGCCACAACGTAATGTCAGCAGCTGCGACAATTCCAATCCATCAAATGGCGCATGAGTCGAGTGACTGCACCAAGCGCGAGCTCTTCCACCATGGCGATCCGCGTTGACAGTAATTCCATTAAGTCATAAGGAGCGCACTCGCCTGCTCATCGGTGGCTGTCTAGTTGGCGGGCTGGTTGGCTGCTCTCGTGGCGATTAAATGAAGTTGTAGGAATGAATTATGTCATTTGTTGCAAGCGGCGTTTGTTGTCTGCATGCAGTTTGTGACCGCGTGGCAGCAGTAAGGAAATAGCAGTTGATTTCTGCTCGGTTCTTGGACAATAGTGCATCTTGCGTTTGGTAATTGAGTTATCGCTCTGGAGTGCGAAATAATGGCTTGTTCGCTGGTGGCAGTTTTGGTGGTGTGAAATTCTTCTTTTCTCCCTCTTTTTTTGCTCAGAGTACGAGTATATGTCAAGTATGAAATTCTTCCCGAAATTACTTTTATGAAGTGCTTATGATTGCGATATTTATTAGCGGTTAAGAGTGGTCAAAAGCTCATCAGCGTAAATAAAGGACGTTAGGTGCACGCGAGACGATGGCTCCATCTGTTAGTCGAGCTTTGTTGTCGTGTTTCAACTCCCTTTTTGAACAAATGAATACCATTACCAAGGTCAGCGACGGTTTGTCATCTCTCTGGGCAGCGAGTAAGACTCGTTCCTTGCATAAATTCAATATGAAGAAGAAGAAAAGCGCAAAATCTGCCAATATATGTTGAAAACTTGATGTAGAGAACATGAATAATCTACCAAACTAACCAAATCTACTATTTAAAACATCTCTCGGAGAAAAAGTTTTTCGGTAGTCTAACTTTACGTAGAGAAAACTGAACTTCCCTCAGCTACTTCCGACCTGAACCACGTCTCCTGCAAAGGTTGGCTAGGAAAATCATATTCACAGCTGCTCAACCATAGCGTTACTTCCTTTTGGAATCCTTTAGGCCTGATCACAAACGTCCTTCAAAACTCATTTGGATACTAATTAATGCCATAATTTATGTGAAGTCCATTTCCCTCATAGAGATTGAAGATTTTTTAAGGGTTTAAAAGGTTATGAGGTGTAGTGAAGCGTCCACATCCCGCACCCCGTAAACGTGAGTAACTCTTGTGTAAGATGCTGTAACCAACTCTAGTGGAGCCTTGGATCACGGCTAAAAGAGAGAAAGTTTCAGTTGGAGCCATCCCGACATATTCGGTTTAAGGGTTTGCTGCACCATGCTGGTGCGGCTGCGAGCGGGCGTCGGTCTTGAAGCAAGCGGATCGCTATATAAATGTGTAAAAAAATTGAAACTTACTCGCCTAGCGAGGTTTTGCGCTGGGTTTGAGACCCGCCTCATAGAAACCAGTTCCAATGAAAAGTTATATTATACAACGCCTCGTATGAGATACCCGTTTTTCGATGACGACCACCGCAACAGATTACAATTTGAGGGCTTGCCCCTGGACTGCTCGGTCCCTTAATTGGGAAGGTGCCCCAGCTCAGCTGGTTGATGTCCTCGCTAACTTGGGCAAAGGAGATACCTTTGGCACGACTGTCGGCAAATGTAACCTCCACAACGAAACATTCCCTAATGGGTTGAAGCTGATCTACCTCGCCGGGGCCCGAAATATGGTTGTCTGTAGTACCAGATCCCAGCACAAGAAAATACATCAAGCTGCTTGACTGTCCCGCTGATCGAAAAACTCAACATAGACTAAGATAACTGTATGATGTAGCAGCAAGTATGCGCATTCTCCTCTGTACAGCAAAGCGGAAGTAGAGAAAGAGGAATGCCTTTACTTCGTTAGAACGACCAGTTGGAGAAGGACCTGGCTGTACTTAGTATTTCCAAATGGGCCACTGTTGTTAACTCGGCTATAAGAGCGTAAGCATTGATCATTTGGAGATTATAGATTCGAAATCTGGCCACTTACATGTAGACGGCCTCTAAAAGTAACTCGGAGCTACGACTTCAACTTTTTACCGTGGGTTTTGAGAATAAAATCCAATACTCTTGAAAGAGAACTTTTCTCCGATTGCTCTTGATGATAACCTTAACGATATTATGAAACAATTGTACTGGAGAAAATTCGGAAAGACCTTCTTCTTAATTACCAAGCAATTCTCTCTAAACCTAGTATGGGGAACTGGACACAATAACATACCGGGATGAGCAAACGCGCTTGGAAAGAGAGGCACTCCGCTCCCACTTTCGGCCTCATGGAACAGTCTGCGTACGCGGCTCCCCACTTATAAACTGACTAATAGAGAGCAGGTTCTAAACTCCAGAGGGCAGAGTCTAAATTGTTGCAAAGTGACCCGGAAAATATAGCCAACATGGAATAAGAGAAGATCACGACAGCTTTTCTCGCTGAAAAAAAGAAAATATCTACAATGCTGGGTCTTCTTAAGGAGCATCTTCCACTGGACAGGTACGCAGCCAGGCTGGACGTACCATCAAATGACTCCTGGTGGTGAAGGAGCAGGAACCGGGAATTTCAACACACGTCCTAATCGAAAGTCCCGTCCTTTGGAGAAGTATGTAGAAGTCTTTAGGGGCAGCAACCTTTTCAGTGATATAGTGAGTGACTTAGATAAAGATACATAAGTCCATTACTCTGTTTTTGTGTAACTAGTGAGTGGACGATATTTGGACGATAATGGTGTCACAATGAACCCTTTTGGTGGCCAGCAACTACTTCAAAGAACCTAACCCGAACCTTGAACTGCGTCAAGACTTGTTCGACTTTGCTTCGACTAGCACCATAGACGACCAAACCTCACTTTTTATGACCAAACTTAGTTAAAATTTTGTATCCACGTAACGCCGAAGTCAAAGTTCCAGTTTGAAGTCTCGGTCGTGCTATGGTACTCTCTATGCACATCCAGGATGTAGGACCCCTAGCAGACATACTAGACCCCGATCAGTACTTTTTAAGCAACGGCTTATAGCCTTAGTGCCTTCCATAAACAAACCGGTTCCATCGGGTATAACTAGGAGCATGATAGGTTCGCCCCTTCGCTTTTTCAATTTGATGAAATGAAAAAGCTCCAGTCCTTTTCTCTTTTGTTATGGTGATCTCATATGTAGGGTTGCCACGTATTCCAAATATATTATAGTGGGCAAATACTCTTGTCAGCGATGTTTTCTGTTTCTTTTTTCCAACTTTAAACTGAGTACAGTGTTGGAGGCACTTCCTTAAAAGCAGCTGCTCTAAAAATATATAGTAAAAAGAGAAGAAGAAGAAGCCGAAGAAACTATGACTATATCAGCACACTTCCTGTATGCGATTGCAACCTTCCTCACACAGAAAAATCAAATCCATTAATCAATTTAGGCAACAAACAATTCACCGCTGCATATTCTCAACAACTCAGCCGCATCTGATTACCTAAGCGCGATTAACGCGGCAAACATTCATCATCTTCGTTTGGCGTCGGCGTCATCAAACCAAATTATATACCTATATGTATGTATAGCATGTAACTCGCTCACCCTCCAAGAAGTCTTTGAAAGTTGCAAAATCATCATCTCAACAGTCGCATTTGGCTCCCAAGCAGATCGTCTTACTCGCTTGTTGGCACATTCGGCGGCAGCTTTCGCTCCACCTCAAACGTGGCTACGATCCTTGTTCTTGTTGTTGGTGCGCACAGTAGCAACTCAACTCGTTGCCGCTCTACTTTTGTAGTTGTAGGTCAAATTGTGCCGATCTTTGCTCGCTTGTTAGCTTTGAAAAACATTTTTTTTTTTGTTTTTTTCATTTATTTTTACCATTTTTAGTACCTCTTTTGTGCCGGCGCCGTCGTTGATACTCGGCTAGTTGTTGTTTTGCCTTTTCGTCTTTTTTCGTTTTGGTTTTAGTTCGGGTTTTGTTTTGTTGGCGTGCCGTGGCGTGGTCACTTTGACGCGTCATTTCTCAAATAAGGCACCGCTGAAAAGGCCGCAACCTTTTCTTAACAACGCTTGTTGCATGCCACAAATACTTTTAATGGCGAATCCAAGTAATTCGCATTGAGTTAGTTGATCTCAGTTGCTTAATGCGCTTTAATTTATGGCAATCAACAACACTTGAGAATTGCATGTAATCCGTATGAGTGGAGTGGAGTGGCGTGGCGTGGCGTGGCCTGGTGCGGAATGTGTGTCAGCGTTGTTGTGAAAAATAGTTAGCTGAATTTAATTTCCTTTGGTGGGCGATAACAAGCTCCAGAAATAAATAACTGGATGTTAGGAATTTGCAAGAAATGTAAAAATAAATTTCATTGGAGTAAAATTAGAGCAGAGCTTGGGGGGAGGTTATCCCCAGCTGAATGCAAGAGCGGAAGTAAATAAGTCGGATAAGTCAAATTTTAGCGCCTTATAACGATCTCAGCGATCTTTTGTTGGAGCTGGTGGTACAATTCATCTTGTGCGTCTTGGTATTTGACCTATCAGTAGTGAGAGACATACAATCTTAAGTTACACACGAAGGACTGAGAGAATTTTAATTATTATCATAACTTTATTACTACCAAAGGTAATACCTTTTTTTGTCCAAAGAACCTAAGTATGCTCCTCCCAATCCACAACTCTACGCCCGGCTCGTCTCAAAAATAACTCACTGCATGGCTACAAAATTCATCTGACAGTTGACTTGGGAAACTTCCCATCAAATTCTCCAAGAGTTCTAAGAGATCTGGATAACGCTCTTGTTAAAAAGCGTATTTTCCTCCAACTGAACGCGGTAGGAACTAAATACAAAGGCGGAAATTTAGCCCAAACAAGCCTTTACCTTTCCCAACGATTTTATACACAAATTACATACATCAGAATCAGAGCAAACCTGAAAAAAAGTTGACCTTAAAAGAGGCCAGAGAGCCAGAAATGTAACAAGTCTTCGCCGGGTAAAATTCGAGTCAACTCGGGTGAGTAGTACCAGCTGTCGAGAGAGTCGCCCAATTAAGGTCAGAAAACCGCAGCAAACTCAGACCCCATTTGCTCAGTTCTGACATGCTCAACTTACATATGTCTCCGTGACTAACTACCTCTTTGCATAGCTACTTCTCTTCTCAGACCTCTCTTCCTAACCAGTCGAAACATCTCATTTACTGGACCTCCCGTTAAACGACTTCGACAACATTGAGTAATTTTGCTTGTCCTCAGCGGGGTTGAGCAATCAGCTACGACGGCAATAATTCATAGCAAAGAAATCAAAAAAAAAAAAAACAGAAGAAACATAGACTTTGCTTAGGTTAATATAACAAAGTCCGAACGTTAAAGTTTCAAATCCCCGTATCGTAAATTCGAAATGCACAATTATCAGGGGAGCGTCTAAGCAATCGAGAGATTGCAATGAGGCGATCCTTTGGGAAGTTTTCATATTTAAATCTGATAGAAGCATCAGCAGATAGTGCGATGATTCGCAGACTCATTCCACTTTTAGACGGGTATTCACAGCCAAAGACTATCTTGAGTTGAGCGTTGCACTCAAGCAGCATGTAAACGCGTTAGAGTATAAACTACTTTATAGCAGAGTCCTACAGTTATTCAGCATGAAGTTCAGAGACTATCCAGTCCAGAACAACGTACCTCTTTCAAAATAGAAATATATGCTTGAAGCGAAAGCGGCACGAAGCTTTATCTGACCTCTGATAACTCAAAGTACATTGCTAAGAAAGTTCGATCGGTTTTTTTTACTGATTTTACAAAATATGATAACTTTATGTATATTTGTCCGATTTAAGCCAAATATGTGCCGTTTTGTTCGTAAACTTGTTGCCCTCTCGTAGAAGGCTGCGTCTATTGACAAAAAACTCGGAGAGCCAATTTTCACAGGCCTCTCTTGAGGCCAACTTCTCACCATTAGGCGCGTTCGCCATGGACAGGAAAAGATAGTAATCACTTGGTGCCAGATCCGGACTATAAGATGGGTGCATTAGGACCTCCCATCCGAGCTCCTGAAACTCCTGGCGCGTCACCAAAGACGTGTGTGGCCTGGCGTTGTCTTGATGGAACACAATTCGGCCTCTGTTGATCAAAGATGGCCTCTTCTGGATGAGTGGGGCTTTCAAGCGGTCCAGTTGTTGGCAGTAGAGGGCCGAATTGAGCGTTTAGCCATAGCGGAGTAGCGCGTAGTAGATGATTCCTTGCCAATCCCACCAGACACACAGCAAAACCTTCCTGGCCGTCAATTCTGGCTTGGCTACCTTTTCCGCCGGCTCACAGTGTTTCGAACACGACGGATTTCACTTGACGTTGTCGTAAGTGATCCACTTGTCATCGCCAGTTACCAAACCCTTCAAAAATGGGTCGATTTTGTTGCGATTCAGCTGCGATTCGCAAATGGAAGTTCGGTCCATCATGTTTTTTTGCGTTAGTTCGTGTGGCACCCAAACATCGAGCTTCTTTTTGAATCCAAGTTTATGCAAATGCTTCCAAACGGTTTTCTGGCTTATTTTTAGTTCCTCAGCAATTAAATAAGTGCTCACGTGACAGTCTGTTTCCACTATTTCCATGATTTTATCGCAATTTTCGACGACAGACCTCCCGACGCGTGGTGAATCTTTGACATCGAAATTACCGGAACGGAACCTAGCAAACCACTTTTGTGCTACACGTTCGTTTACAGTATCGGGCCCATAAACTTAATTAATTTTTTCAGCCGCTTTGGCTGCTTTTTCGCCTTGATCGAAGAAAAATTGTAAAATATAGCGAATTTTCTCTTTGCTGGTGTCCGTCTTTGACGATCGCTGACAACGTATGGAGTCAATCAATCGAAAAACTGTCAAAGACAAACTTTCAGCCCGAATAAACACGTTTTCAGCGTCGTGTTGTATGGCATGATGCCACACGTAACAGTAGTACTATGGACAATAACGCCATCTCTTAAATATAAACCGAACGAACTGCTTACTTAACCTAATATCTTAATTAAAGACCATGCTGTTCTTTTAGCGAATTAAAGTTGTTCTTTGGAAGCAGGGAGACCATAACGGAAAGTCATACAGTCTGTAGAAAACTCCTTATGCTTTTTATACGCAGGAAGATCATCGTTTTAGAACAATGTGAATAATTCAAGAAGTGTTCACAAAGCTAGACATCTGTAAAGGCATTCGACATATTGTGTGGGGTTCAAAAAGATGCAACTCACAAAGACAGATGAAATTCTCTAGGCACTGAATTTACCTTGGAATATTTTTCTCTCTATATATTAGAGTTCAAATATCAAACTGACTTGTTGATACCAAATGGCAGTTCATCTCTTTCAGAATATGGGTTTTTGTACTTCTCAAACGGTTTATAGATTGAAAAATACAAAATATTCTTTCAAGTAAGTAAGGTTAGTCGTTAAAATTTTACCTAGAGCTCATCATATTATATTTTAAAATCTTTAAAAATGTTTAAACATTTTTTTCCTGCAGAAGCTACTTAATCAATGAAATGTAAATTCCTAGCTCTTGGACGTCCTTCCAATCATCTCTCCCTCTCAACTATAACTACTACTTTTTAAGCGAAATTCTTTTGAAAACATTTATTAATTATTTACACAAAAATATTATTAACCGTTTGCACGATTTTCGCTGCGCAGGTGTCGCACAATCTTTTTCAGCCCTAAGGCTAGACCACCAAAGTAGCAAAATGTACGGCTCTGTGGCGCCAGCAAAAAATGTGAAATTAGCAGAGCGCAATGCAATACAAAATTATGTAAATTGTACACCTTGAAGCAATTTCAAATCAAGTGTACCAAATGAAATGTTAGTGATCGGAAAGCGCAGCTGAACAAATGCCTAATGATTAATCCTTAAGTGAAACCACTGAAATGGGATGGGCTTTTATGAATTTCAGAGGGATGTGTGTTGGGAAAATTAAGCCAAATTAAAAGTTTTTCTTTAGATAGCAGGAGTGCCAGTACTTTTCGTCATCTTCTCAGAATTAGGACTTCCATAAGAATAGTATACCGAGCTTGGCGTGTTTTGTTCTGTTTCATTCGCTCATTATTTGAATTTTTATTAAATAAATTCTTTTTTAAATAATTAAATTCCATGCTATTAATAATAGATTTTTTAATATTTTAATTCCATAAATAAAGTTGCCACTTTTCAATTAATTTTTGTTTTTGTAATTAGTTAGCAGGAAAAAGTGATTAATTAATTGATTTGGTAGTCTTTAATTAATTTAAAAAATTTTATTAAAATTATAATTAACATTATTTTTAATTAATCAATACTACTAATTAATCATAACTATTAATTATTTCCCTAAATAATTTTTAATTAATTGATTAATTGAAATTAACTAGTGATTAGTTGACTAATTAAATTAATTAATAAATTAATTGAAATTAACTAGTTATTAGTTGACTAATTAAATTAATTAATTCATTAATTTATATTAACTAGTGATTAGTTGACTAATTAAATAAATTAATTCATTAATTAAAATTAACAAGTGATTAGTTGCCTAATTAAATTAAATAATTCTTTAATTGAAATTAACTAGTGATTAGTTGACTAATTTAATTAATTAATTCATTAAGTGAAATTAACTAGTGATTAGTTGACTAATTAAATTAATTAACTAGTGATTAGTTGACTAATTAAATTAATTAATTGATTAATTGAACTTAACTGGTGACTAGTTGACTGATTAAATTAATTAATTGATTAATTGAAATAAACTAGTGATTAGTTGAATAATTAAATTAATTTTTTTATTAATTGAAATTAACTAGTGATTAGTTGACTAATTAAATTAATTAATTGAAATTAACTAGTGATTGGTTGACTTATTAAATAAGTTATTTGATTACTTGAAATTAACTAGTAATTAGTTGACTAATTAAATTAATTAATTGATTAATTGAAATTAACTAGTGATTAGTTGACTAATAAAATTAATTAATTCATTAATTGAAATTAACTAGTGATTAGTTGACTAATTAAATTAACAATTAACAACTAATTAGTTGACTAAGTTTTAATCTAGAGATTTATTGTATCATAATATTAATTTTAATTCAAACTAATTTTAATAAATCCAATAATTAATAGTTAAGATTAATCCTACAAAATGTATGACTATTTTAACCATTTTTAGTTGTAAATCTTCAAATAACTCAAACCAGTACCAAAAATTTTTTGACCTGCCGTACTTTGAAACACCACACAAGGGTTAAATGTCATTATTTAAGACAATTGAAAAATCTCATACCGCAATTGTGCACCAAATCGAATTGATTGCAATAAAAATTAGTCTAAAAAGCAATTTGTTTGCTTGAAGTCGCCACAGCGAGATAAAAAATATATATAAAAAACAAAAAAACAAAAAAAAAAAACAATAATAAATTACAACAATAGCAAGTAGTTAGAAAAGAATCAGCGATTTGCCTGTAACGCCGTTGCATAGTGGCATTTGTCTGCAAGCTGCGCATGCGTCAACATAATGACTGTGCATGCGCATGCGCTGGCAAGGCAACTCTGTGCTTGAGTGCAGCCACAGGCAACCGAATCACACAATTTGCATACCAGACACACATACATACATACATGCATACATACACCTCAAAGAAACTTGAAGTTTCCAGCATAGTTGTTGTTATTATTGTTATTGTACTTGTTTTATATATTTATACCCACGCGTTTGCCGGCAAGCGATAATAATTACACAGCAACTCAATTTAGAAATAGAAGAAGTTGCCATTTTTCATTGCAACCAGTGGCAGATAGAACAATAACAACAGCAGCAATAACAGGAAAGAAGTTGCGGTTGCACTATTAAACAGGTTGCACGATTGCGACATTGCAATGAATAATGATGCGCATGTGGCAAACGCAAATGTACGTAGCGAATTTATGAGTCTGGCAGCATTCACAGGCAGGCGCTGGAAGTGGTGGTGAAGTGGAGCGGCTGGAAAAAATATGCAAATATTTTGTGTGATCAACAAGCAAATAAATTTTCACATTGCCCAGGGTGGCTGAGCACGGAAGCAGAGCACTGCAACTGCATTGAATATAGGTATGATGCTGCAACTTCTGGTTGTGCCCACTCAGCCCACAACGGCGCCAATTAACATATTAATTGCCGCGCATTGCTGCAATGAGGCACAAAAGTGTAACCCCTAAGCGCTATAATCCACATGGAGGTAAAGGTTTAAGAAACCCGTCAGCCTCCGCCAGCGCAACCAGCACAAGTAGCATTTCCCGTTTGTCCCTGTGATGCTGCTGGTGGTTTTGTCGTTCTGTCACAGCGAAACCTTATCGCTGCACGCGATCTCGATTACGCAGTCAACGACTGAATTCTGATTTAATTCGATCGCATTTTTAATTCTGTCTCAACTGTCGTCGGTGGGTACGCTGGATATGCAGATCTGTTTCGTTGTTTTTTTTTTTTTTTTTGCTTTTTTACTTTGTGTAAGGCAGTTGGAGGGTAGCGAAGGTGGGAGGCCAACAGGGCGAGTACAAATTCGTAACAAATTACTCTAGATTGCTTTGAATTAATTTGTTTGCCTTGTCAGGTAAGTTTTTTTAAGTATTTGTCTCTATTTGTTTTTTTTTTGTTTTCGCTGAGTTGTTTTCTGGTGTTACTCGAGTTGTTCGGTTTTTGTAAGTAATCAATTTTGCGCTTGTGGTTGG